>JBBDGP010002569.1:0-337500 GCA_037952835.1 Lithobates septentrionalis | reverse complement strand
CCTTAGATTGTAAGCTCCGTGAGGCCAGGGACTGATGTGAATGTACAATATATGCTTGCAGAGCTTCGTAAAATATCTCTGCTATATATGTATCTCAAATAAATACACAGAAAATCCCAGCTGTCATTTTGACAGCTGGAAACTGTAGACAAATGCAGAGCAAGGAGCGGCAAAAGCAGGAGAAGGACAGGGCAAAAACAAAATTAAAAAAAGGTTGCAGACACCTAGTGCATTATCAACATCACTTTATTAAAAGGTTAAAAGAGGACTCACAAAAGGAAAAGTGGTAACTGCATTGTAAGTAACCCAGGAACCGAAAGGTCTGCCAAACGATGGAACTCCACTGGTTCAAATGGATGTGATAGTAACAGCTAACGCGTTTCAGGGGACATGCCCCCTTCCTCAGAGCAAAATTCTGCTTTGTATACTGTGTGCATTTAAGTTTCTTTGGGCATATGTAGCACAGTCAACATCCACAACTGTTTAATTACTGTCATGATGCATCCCAAAAGAATTGTGTCAATTATTCTTCTGCTTATTTGTAAAGGAAACATTCCAACCTTAATTTTGGAGTGGGCAGAATTAAATTACACTCAGGAAAGAAGCCAAATGGCATTTGACAAGAGTACAATGGTAGAAAATTCAATTATAATTTGGGGTAGGATAACACCTCTAAGTAAGGTAGGAGGATCTCTTACCAAGCTACAGATCTGAGGGTAATAGCAGAAGAAGAAGACCAGAGTTAGAGAATACTTTAATATATAGTATTTTAACTATATTTGTCAAGTAATAAAAGCAGAACTTCACCCAAAAGTTCTGTTCCTCCCTCCCCTTCCTCCTATAGCTTTTGGATTTCTTTCTTTTTTTGTGGTGGTGAAGAGCGGGTACCTGGTTGCCCACAGCCTTCTGGCACATGTCATAGGTCCAGAAGACTGCAGGACGATTCACAAAGCGTAGCATGGCTTGCACATGTGCAGTGGAGCTGTGAAGCCGCAAGAAGTCACAGCCAATATCCCTTAGTAAAATTGCCAGACCAGCAAGGGTGAGGACGGCGTGGGATCCTTAGACAGGTGTCCTTTTAATAAAAGCCAGCAGCTACTGTGTTTGCTGACTTTTCATTTTTTTTCATGCAACCTGAAGATCCTCTTTAATCTTGTTCCTAAATGGTTTTCACGATTGTATTAGTTATTCACTGTAGATTTTTCTTTTCTGTTGTTGCTCTTTAAGGTATGATCTCTCTTTTCTCTCTTTAATGCACCCAGTTGTAAAATTGGTTGCAGAGACACATACCATGTTCATGTGGACATATGCCTTTAATGTAGAAGTACATACAACTTTAGCACATAACATCTGTACTATGTACCCAACGCACAAGCTTAGACGTGCTTATAAGTAAACTGACAGCAGAGAAAATGTTTTTTCTTTTTATTTCTTAGGTGTCTGAATTGAAATGGGCAGATTCAATTACGGGCACCTAAATTAGTTTAAAATATTTCATTTCCTGTTTTGCAGACCAAACAGAGACTGGAGTATGAAATGTAATATTCGCCCCACATATCCATTCAGCTCAATTACCATCGTCTCCTTCCCTTATACTCAGCAAGAGTTTAGTGCCTTTCTCGCTGATGGTTACGTTAAAGTCGTTTCCTTTTTTACTGTTTTTGTATCTTTTCATTTTACAATTTGTGTTTGCTCATACTGTTAGTTTTAATTTGAAAAGTGTATGTCAGGGCAAAATGGAAAGAAAAGACAGTACATCTCTGCAATACATGCATGTTTCAGAGTGTTTTGTTGCTTTAAAATGCTGTAAGTACAGGAAAATTCCCATTGATCCTGCTAGAAAACCAGCAAGCTTCTAAGTTTATTTTTGAGCTGACAACAGTGAGGGAGAATTACTAAAACTGGTGCACACTTAATATGGTGCAGCTGTGAATAGTAACCAATCAGCTTCTAACTTCAGCTTGTTCAATTAAAGTAGTAGTAAATGCACACTTTTTTTACCTATATGCATTCTATAAAGGAAGGTAAAAAAAAACTTCTGTGTTTAACAGCCCCCCAATACTTTTCTGAGCTCCCTCTCAATCCAGCAAGTGAGCCTCAACTCTACGGGGACTGGCACTACTGATTGGCTTTGAATCACAGCAAGTGAGCCAGTCAGGTGACGGAGGGGGTGGGGCTGAGACGCGGCTCCATCAGTGTTAATTTCATCGACTAAAACATTTTAGTCAACAAAATGAATACTATTTTAGTCGACTAAAATACGACTAAAACGAAAACAATTGAGATGACTAAAATACGACTAACATCAAAAAAGGGGGGGAGAAAACAAGGGGGTGGGACTTTATATGAGGCACGTGGTAGCCAAGAAGTAAATTGGTGGACATTATTAGAATTTTACTGTTATTTTTATTTATATTTTTATTGATTGCCAATGGATACAATTAAGTATAACAGATACAACATGTAACAATGGTACAATGGTAATACAATATATATAATATCATACAATCAATATCACATAATAGCGCAAGCAAAATTCTTCCATAGTGCACCAAAACAGAGTTAAATAAACCAATAAAGCATAATAATACTTGCAGAGTCTATGATGTCGTTGGTCCAAAAAAAGGGGGTATTAAGGGTAACCTTGGTATCTGGGTAATGTATATTGAAAACATGGCGTATGGGAGCTCTACACGTTTCATGGCTAGAGGGCCACTCGTCAGGAGCAAGCACAAGATGTATCTATGGGTAAGAAAGATTGGCTAGTTGATAGGATATATGCAAGGTTTGCACTCAAACCTTGCATATATCAAATTGCAAACCTTGCATATATCCTATCAACTAGCCAATCTTTCTTACCCATAGATACATCTTGTGCTTGCTCCTGACGAGTGGCCCTCTAGCCACGAAACGCATAGAGCTGCCATACGCCATGTTTTCAATATACATTACCCGGATACCAAGGTTACCCTTAATATCCCCTTTTTTTGGACCAACGACATCATAGACTCTGCAAGTATTATTATGCTTTATTGGTTTATTTAACTCTATTTTGGTGCACTATGGAAGAATTTTGCTTGCGCTATTATGTGATATTGATTGTATGATATTATATATATTGTATTACCATTGTACCATTGTTACATGTTGTATCTGTTATACTTAATTGTATCCATTGGCAATCAATAAAAATATAAATAAAAATAACAATAAAGTTCTAATAATGTCCATCAACTTACTTCTTGGCTACCACGTGCCTCATATAAAGTCCCACCCCCTTGTTTTCTCCCCCCTTTTTTGATGTATGACAGGGATGGAAATATGCAGCCTTACCAGACCACATTTTCATTTAAAGTTCCAAGGGATGGAACAATTGGCCTTACCAGGTCATAGGTTCACTCAAAGTCCCTTAACCCCATTTTTTATTCAATACTTAAATACGACTAAAACTAAAATGTCATTTTAGTCAAAAGACTAAAATGGGACTAAAACTAAAATGCCATTTTAGTCAAAAGACTAATGCCGCGTACACACGATCGGAATTTTGGCCCGCAAAAGACTGATGAGAGTTATTCATTGGAAAATGCAACCGTATGTATGCTCCATCTGTCTTTTTCTGGTGAAATTCCAGCCAGCAAAATATTGAGAGCATGCTCTCAATTTTTCGGTCGGGAAAAGTTCCTATCCGAAAATGCGATCGTCTATGGCAATTCCGGCGCGCAAAATCCCTACGCATGGTCGGGAACAATTCGATTAATGCTCGGAAGCATTGAACTTCATTTTCTCGGCTCATCGTAGTGCTGTACGTCACTGGGATCTTGACGGTCGTAACTTTAGCGAACTTTTGCGTGACCGTGTGTATGCAAGGCAAGCTTGAACGGAATCCTGTCGGAAAAGCCGTCATATCTTTTTCCGGTGAGAAAACCGATCGTGTGTACGAGGCATAAGACTAAAACTAAATTGAAATTTGACTTCAAAATTAACACTATTAACACATAATAACATATTCGATCTTTCACTCCAGCAGTATATAATGAGTTTGGAAATTGTAGAGAAATGTTAAATAATGCATTACAATTTAACTACACCCATTCAATTTTAGATGACTAAAATGAGTTTTATTCGACTAAAATGTGCTGGAGATTTAGTCGACTAAATACGACTAAAACTAAAACAATTGCAGAAGACTAAAATGGGACTAAAACTAAATCGAAATTTGGTGCCAAAATTAACACTGGGCTCCATGTGTGAATAGACACACAGAGCTGCGGCTTGGGAGCATGTCTGCTTGGGTGCCCTCAGAGTAAGCTGCTTGCTGAGGGTGCACTGAGCAGAAGGGAGGAGTCAGGAGCACTGGGGGGGGACCTGAGAAGAGGAGGATCCGGGCTGCTCTGTGCAAAACCACTGCACAGAGCAGGTAAGTATGACATGTTTGTTGTTTGAAAACAAAACAAAAAACCAAGGCTTTAATATAGCATTAAAGTGATATTTAAGTCTTGTTTTTTTTAAACAAAAAAGAGCAGCCCGGATCCTCCTTTTGTTGGGTCTCTCATTGGTGCTCCTGGCTCCTCCCTCCTGCCAAGTGCTCCCACAGCAAGCAACTTGCTATGGGGGCACCTGAGCTGAGCCACTGCTCTGTGTGTCCATTCAGACACGGAGCTGCGGATCGGCCCTGCCCCCTCTCCATCTCCTCATTGGCTCACTGGCTGTGATTGACAGCAGTGGGAGCTGCCAAAAGCCAATCAGGAGTGCGAGTCCGCGGAGAGGCAAGGCTCTCCCTGACATCGCTGGATCGAGAGGGGGCTCGGGTAAGTATGGGGGGGGGGCATGAAGGTAAAAAACCTTGTACCTTTACAACCACTTTAGGCTTTGACCTTAAAACCTATAAGCTGTTTGGATACTATGTACAGCTGCACCAGATTCTGCACCAGTTTAAGTAAATCTCCCCCAGTTCCCAACTACTTAGTAAATTACTCCATGTGATAATAAGCATTTTCCACATCTGGCATTTGTTATTGGACCCTCATTGTTGCAAACAATGCTTGAATATTGCTTTTATGTAGCTGTGCATGCCTACATTCTGACAAGTGATCTGTACAGCCAGAGTACCCCATGGCGAGGAGATATCGGAATGCTTGGTATTCAAGCAAAATTGAGAGTTTTGCTGGATGTAAGATCCCCCCAGGCCTTTTATGATTAATATGCTGCATCTGTTTCTACAGCAGCATCCACTTGTCCTTTTCATCTTAAACTTTTATATAGGTTGAGTTCATTTTTTTTCCATTATCATATACTGGTAGACTTAGTGTGCAGTCACATGCCTCACGCTGTTCATCAGAAACATCACCGCATGGGATTTGACCACAAGAGTTGTGTAAATTCTGTATAGTTTGCTGTATCCAAAAATGCACATCTATATCTACATGCAGGGTCAGAAGGACAGCCGTAGTGTCTTTCCTGAAACTTTTACTTCGTAATTTCCTCTCCTTCCCGCATCACCAAAAACACTAAAAAAGATAGATTTAAATCTGGTGGCTGTGCAAAACTTCATAGTACTGGCACTTTTTTATTATCATGCTTTATGAATGTGAGAAGTAACACAAGCCCTTTAGACTGCTTTCACACGGGTACGACATGACAGTCGTATGACTGTGGACCCGACTTTGCCCTGGGACTTGAAATCTGACATCAGTCTGACTTCAATGAATGGGGATCTGACAGATCCCAACAATGCAGGCACTGTGTCTGGTATGAATCTTTAGGGGGAACTCCACGCCAAAAAAAAACAAAACGGAATGGTTTCCCCCTCCAAGACCATACCAGGCCCTTCGGTCTGACATGGATTTTAAGGGGAACCCATACCAGACCCTTATCCAAGCACGCAGCATGGCAGGTCAGGAAAGGGGGTGGGGACGAGCGAGCGCCCCCCTCCTGAACAGTACCAGGCCACATGCCCTCAACATGGGGTTGTGGGTGCTTTGGGGCGGGGGGGCCTTGCCCCCCCACCCCAAAGCACCTTGTCCCCATGTTGATGAGGACAAGGGCCTCTTCCAGACAACCCTGGCCGCTGGTTGTCGGGGTCTGCGGGCGGGGGCTTATCGGAATCTGCAAGCCCCCTTTAACAAGGGACCTCCCATATCCTGGCCCCCCACCCTATGTGAATAAGTATGGGGTACATTGTACCCCTACCCATTCACCTAAAAAAAAAGTGTCAAAAATAAAACGCAGTACACAGGTTATTAAAGTAATTTGTTAAGACAACTCCGGCATCACTTCCGATCTCTTCTCCCCACTCCGGCTTTTCTGCCTCCTCTGCTGATGTCTTCTAGCCCTCTCCGGTTCTTCCCCCTCTGTCGGCTGTCTTCTGCCTCTGCCAGGTCTTCTCCGCTGTCTTCTCGCTCTTTTGCCGGATCTTCTCCGCTGTCTTCTCCCTCTGTTCTTCCTCAGATATTGACTTAACGCTCTCTCCCGCTCTAATGCTCAGTGCGCGGTGTGCCACTACTTATATTGGCATGGGGCAGGGTCACCGGGTGACATCATCCGGAGGCCCCACCCCATATGACCCCGCCCCATGCCAATATAAGTAGTGGCACACCGCGCACCCAGCATTAGAGCCAATGAGAAGGGAGAGTCTCCGAGACACTACTGCAACATCGCTGGAGTGAGGTGGGCTCAGGTAAGTATTAGGGGGGCCGAAGGGGGCTGCTTTACACAGAAGGCTTTTTATCTTAATTAATAGAATTCATTAAGATAAAAAACCTTCTGACTTTCCAACCACTTTAATTTTAAGTTTTTGTGAATGTGACTACAAAAATGCATCTACAAATTATTGTTCAGGAGTTTTTTGTAATCTTTCGGGACCAGCTATGTAAAAATGTCATGTTGGTGTAAATTCATGTTTACACTAATATGCAAATATGACAAAGTAACCTTTGTTCTACGAACCCATAATTTGTTCTAGAACACAGCCAAGTGCAGTGACCTACACCTTACCAACAAATACAGGACTGTTGGCGGCTATACTAAAAAATGATAAGACAGGTGAAAAGGGATATAAATTAAAACACGTGCATAATTTCCTGTCCTCAACAAATAACCCTTTGGAAGAATTGCCTTGGGTGAGCTATTTCCCAAGACATTGCCATTGGAGCTTTTTTTTTAAACGCCATCATATTTATGTGGTCCCATTAAATCAAAGCCTCATTCACCAATGGGACATTTTTACAATAGGCTAAATGACATATCTGGTAAATTATTGCACAGCCACTCTGAACAATGTGTCTTATCGCCGTCCTGGAGTGTATAAACACCTTACAATGTGTAGGAAGTGGTGGGAGGACTTTTGCCTTGAAAAGGGCCTTGTGGATAATTATAGGATTTGGAAA
Source organism: Lithobates septentrionalis (assembly GCA_037952835.1). Taxonomy (NCBI): domain Eukaryota; kingdom Metazoa; phylum Chordata; class Amphibia; order Anura; family Ranidae; genus Lithobates; species Lithobates septentrionalis. Next base: position 330,115 of record JBBDGP010002569.1, on the reverse strand, counting down.
TTCTCAGGAGCACAAGAGACGCTGTCAGATAATTATCCAGGTGGGGAGGTTTCCTGAAACCTGACCCTGGACTATAGGTTGAAGGCTACAAGATCAAAATACAAATCCCCTGTTCACTTGTCAAATATTTGTGGGAAAAGGAATGTACTGATTCAAGTCTGTTCAAATACAAACTCTCATACCAGTCAGGCTGGTATATTTTTGTATAATAACTTTTTTAAAGTGATCACTTATACAAGAAGGCCAGACTTGTAAAAGAAGCCCATCTATTCTTAGCTTTAAGGTGGTCCCGTCTTTAAATGCCACCAATTTACTGCTTCTTGGCTGCTGTAGGTATTTGACCCTTGTAGTAGCAGTAATGCCGCGTACACACGAGCGGACTTTACGGCAGACTTTGCCCGGCGGACGGGATTTCGTCGGACAATTCAATCATGTGTGGGCTCCAGCGGACTTTGTTTTTTTTTTTTTTTTTTTTTTTTTTTTTTAAATTTTTTATTTATAAACACAGGCAGAGTGAGTCCACACGGACCAAACAGTACATTCAACAATATATTTCCATCACAGATTTTTCTTAATACAGTACATTCAAGGCAGATATGTTTGTGGAATCTTGGTGAGTTAATTAGTATAGTCCCATGTGTTCCCCCTCTCCTTCTATTTTTTCCTTTTTCCCAAAAAATTATAAAGGGGTCCTGCGAGCAGGTAAGGAAAGGGGTAGTAGGAGAAGAAGAAAAGAAGAGATATTGAGTGGGGGAGTATGAGGGGAAGGCAGAGATGGGGGGGGGGAAGGATCGAATTTGACGTAATGTAGCAGCAGCACTGAACTCCTTGCATCCAGCACGCGGCAAATCAGGTTATATCGGCATAGTTGTTTGTAAGGCCTGTCCTTCATTGGAGAATATGAACATGTTCCACAACTGCCACATTTTAGAAAATTTCTCTTGTCTGTTTTGTGCTGTATGGATGAGATCTTCCATGTGTTTGATCTCCTCTACTTTTTTAATCCATAATGTTATGGGTGGTGGAGTTGTGGATTTCCAATATAGTGGGATACAGGCCTTAGCTGCGTCTAAAAGATGTCGCAGGACTGACTTTTTATATGTTTTCATGGGAATGTTTGCCGCGTGCAGGAGGAAGAAGGCTGGATCGTCGGTTATATTATATTCTGTGAATTTTTGTATGGTCTGTTTTACGGTTTGCCAGAAGGTTGTCAGGCCTGGGCAAGACCAAAAGATATGTAATAGTGTTCCTTTTTCCTTTTGGCATCGCCAGCAAAGGTCAGATGCTGCTGGGAAGAATCTACTTAACTGTGTTGGGGTTCTGTACCAGTGTGATAGAATTTTATAATTCGTCTCTTGAGTTTTGGCACATATAGAAGATTTGTGTGTGAATTTCAGAATCTGTTGTTTCTTAGCTAGGTTGAATGTTAAGTTCAGTTCTTTTTCCCATTTGATCAGTCCTGGTGGGACAAAATCTGTCTGGGGAGTGTTAAGGATGTTGTAGGTCAGGGAGAGTGTGTGTGGTATAGCCCCCGGGGTTGAACATATTTCTTCGAACTCGGTGGGTATCTGTCCGTTCGTTGGGGGTTGAACAGTTTGGAGGAAGTGGCTCAGCTGGAGTGCTCTCAGGAAGTCTAGTCTGTAGGTGCCTGTAGGATCAGTGAGTTCTGCGGTCGTTTTCCAGCGCCCACCCGCGCTAAAGTGGGAGGCTTGGTAAAGGTCCAACCTAATCAGGTTCCCAAACACCTGGTCCTGCATTCCCGGTGTGAACAGCGGGTTCCCTAGTATTGGGTATATAGGGGAATTCAGTGATGACAAGTTTGTCCTTGTAAGCAGTCTAGCACAAACCAGTATGGTGTTCCCTATCAATGGGTGTCTCTTAATCTCCGCTGGTATGGCCGAATGGCACCAAGGAGCTCTTCGGAGCGGGACTTGGCTTTGGTTTTGTTCCAAGCTAGTCCAGAGTTTGGTCTCTTGGTGTCGACACCAGTCGATCAATCTGCCCAAATGGACCGCCTGGTAGTAGGCGCGAACGTCTGGTAGTGCTAGACCACCATACTGTTTGGGGAGGACTAGAATTTTGTGGGCCAGTCTTGGTTTTTGTTTAGCCCAGACAAATTCTGAGAACATCGATTGTACTTTTTTGAAATAAGGTGCAGGAATGTTCACCGGTAGCGCTTGCATAAGATAGAGGAATTTAGGGAGGATGGACATTTTTAATATGTTGCACCTTCCCACCCAGGAGTGTAAGCCTGCGCCCCATTTGTTCAAGAGTTCCCTTGTCGTTTTAAGCAGTGGCGGGAAATTTAGTTCGTAAAGCTGTGATAGGTTATGGGGAATTTGTGTGCCTAAGTATTTTAGGGATTTGTTATTCCATTTCAGATGAATACTGGATTGAAGGTGCTCCAACTGTGGGTGTGGTATTCTAACTCCCATAGCTTCCGATTTGGCGAAGTTTATCTTTAAGTTGGTGAGACTGCCGTATAGCTCGAACTCTCTCAATAGATTGGGTAGGGAAATGGTTGGGTTTGTAAGTGAGAACATGAGGTCGTCCGCATAGGCGGATACCTTGTATTGGGTTTGATTTAACTCCACCCCCTTAATGTTGGGGTTCAATCTTACGTGGCATAGAAAGGGCTCGAGCGATAGGGCAAAGAGGAGGGGGGAAAGTGGGCAGCCCTGTCTCGTTCCGTTGGTGATCGGAAACGGGTCAGACAACATCCCGTTAGCTCTGACTCTGGCGGACGGTGACGTGTAAACTGCCATGATCCAACTTAACATCTTCCTCCCAACCCCTACGTGTCTGAGTGTTTCGAACATAAAGGCCCAGTTTACACGGTCGAATGCCTTTTCCGCGTCTGTACTGACGAAGACACTCGGTGTTTTTGTGCGGTTGGCTATGTGAATTAAGTTCAACACCTTAGCGGTGTTGTCCCTCGCCTCTCTAGTGGGCACAAAGCCCACCTGGTCTAGATGTACTAGGTACGGGAGGTGTAGCTGTAGTCTGGATGCTATGATCTTAGTGAATAATTTGATATCCGTATTGAGTAGGGAGATTGGTCGGTAGCTTCCGCACTGGGTCGGGTCTTTCCCTTCCTTAGGGATGACCGAGATCTGGGCTTGCAAGGTGGAGTCATGAAACCCGCCCCCCTCTGTGTGGCTATTAAACAGTTCCACCATGTGGGTCCCCAAGGATGGTAGAAGGGTTTTATAGTACTGCACTGTTAGTCCGTCTGGGCCCGGAGCCTTTCCCGTTTTGGTGCTGCCTATTGCTGCTTGTAGTTCAGATATTGTTATGGGGTCTTCTAGTAAGTCGCGTGTTTCGTTTGACAGTGTGGGCATTAGGGAATTGGTTAAATATTCTCTCATTCGTTCTGTCTGTGGGCTTGTCGTGGGGATATTGTATAGTTTTTCGTAGAAAGATTTGAATTCGTTTGTAATTTGTTGAGGAAGCGTCATTTTGCGGCCTAGGTGTGTATAGATATGTGGTATATAAGAAGCCGTTCTCTGATTCTGTAGGGATTGTGCCAGCATTCTGCCACATTTGTTACCCGATTCGTATACTCTTTTCCTAGTAATTTGCATTGCAGCTTTAGCTTTATAATAAAGTAGGTCCGTGATCTGCGTCCGAACCGTATTCAGTTCAGTCTCCACTTGTCTGGTTTGGGTCTGTTTATGTGTAGTCTCTAGCGTCTGTAATTTCTTTATCAGTAGGGTCATTTGTTCAGTCCTCTGCTTCTTAATTCGTGAGCCATGTTGTATAAGAATACCTCTTATCACTGCCTTGTGGGCTTCCCATACGAGACCCTTGTTATTGTCTGTGGTGTGGTTGTCTTGGAAGTAGTGTGTTATCCCTTTGGTGACAGCTGAAAGCGTCTCCTGGTCTTGTAATAGGCTTTCGTTCAGTCTCCAAGGACTCCTTTGTCCTTTGCAGAAGTCTGTCAAAGCATAGCGCATCATGACTGGGGCATGGTCTGACCATGTTATGGAGCCTATGGTGGTGTTTTTGACTGCTTGGAGTTGTCTATGGGGGATCAAAAGGTAGTCTATACGTGAGTATGTTTGGTGCGGGCGGGAGAAGAAAGTATAGTCCCGTTCTCCGGGGTGTAGGAGCCGCCAAGTATCTATTAATTGGGTCTCATGTAGGGCCGAGTAGATAGCTCTGCGTGTGTTTTTGTGTGTGGAAGATGTTCCTGTTGAGGTGTCCTCTGATGGGAGGAGGGGGACATTTAAATCTCCTCCTACGATGAGTTGGCCTTCTGTAAATTTTTGGAGGAGTTTCAAATGTTTCCTGATAAAGACGTCCTGATGGCAGTTGGGGGCGTATAGGTTGGCTATAGTCACCTTCACGTCACCTATCTTGCCCTTGAGGAAGAGGTATCTTCCTTCCGGGTCTGTCTTTATATCAGTCAATGCCCAGGGTATTTTGGCTGATATCTGAATGGATACCCCTCTTGATTTGGCCTCCGAATATGTGGAGTGATATACCGTCGGATAGTGTCTGTTTTTTAGGATGGGAAATGCATTTTCCCGGAAGTGAGTTTCTTGTAGCAGAACTATGTCTGCTTTCATTCGTCTCATATCATTTTGTAGCATTCTTCTTTTTTCTGGGACATTAAGTCCTTTTGCGTTTAAGGTCACAATGTGGAGTTCGTCCATGATCCTGGGGATTGGGGGGGGGGGTGAGAAAGATAGTAGATGGGGGGGTTGTGAGCAGAAAGGGGGTAGTGGGGAGTCAGGTAAGTATAAGAAATCAGAGAGGAAATAGAAGTGAGAGTAGGAGACTTTCAATCAGCGTCTCAAGTTCCTAATTAGGGTAGCAAAAACTCGCTAATACGTTCTGCAGGGTAGCCTGCTTGTTGAGCGTGTGCCTAAGTGGGAGTGTGATCAGCGAGGGACCTGGGAGGTATCCGGGCGCCGCCCGCCCTCCCCCCACTGTAGTGTATAAACAAATGTAGGCAGGTGTAACACTGGCATGCATGTCTTTGACAAGAGATGATCATGTATCATAACCTCAGAAAGCAACACTTCTACATAACATTGCTAACATGTCTTAATACAGACTGCAATACTTGCGTGGTGATATAGGAAAGCAGTTCAGGCATACAGTTAAGACAATAACTAGAACAAATCTCCGGTGGGGAATCTCATATCCCTCACCCCTCGGAACCCAACCAACCGCCCACCGGCATCTCCCTCCCTTGGCAGTGTGCAATCCACGCGTCGATGGCAATTGGCGGGGTAGAGGTATTATGTCTTGGAACAACCCCCCCGGCAACCCCCGTCTCCATCAGCCTCCAACACATGACCCCCCTATGGAAGCACCACTCTCTCGTTTGAAACCTTGCCAGCGTCTCATCGTGTCCATGCATGGTATGTGCAGAGATCAAACTTCGGTGGTTCTCTTTATCAATAGTCGTGAGGCTTCCTGGATGGTCTCGTGTGTTAGCGTGATCGCTTTGAGCATGTCATCCTATGAAATTACTATCTTGACGCGTAGTTCGTGTTGGGGTGGGGAAAGTCCTCTGACTGGTTGACTGCGGGTACTTGCTCTAGGTGCGGTGTCTCATGAGATAATCTTTAGATGTATCCGGTGGGAGAGGTTACGGGGGGACCCCTCCTGCTCTTCCCTTTCTGACCGTGTGGGGTTGCATAGGCTGAACTTAAACTGTAACTCGGCCCTAGTATAGCAACATACACGTGATCCTTTCGTAGTTCAGAGTGGCCTGGTAGTGGAATAGGAGGCTGTTGGTATTATTCAGAGTTTTGGCCTACAGTGTACATATTGGGGATGGTACTGAGGGGGGGCAGCCCCCAACCCCTCCGTTCACCCCTGCCTTTAATGTGTTGGCCTCTCGCCTCAACCAGGTCTGTGTGGTGAGCAAGGTGGGTGTTGAGTGAGTGTCCCGGAGAACTTGGTACCGTGGGAAAACCCCCATGGTACAACATAGAAAGGTGTAACAATAACTATGTCTGCTTCCCATATCTTTTTAAACGATCATGTATAACAGTCATGACTCACGTGAACCATTGTTGTTGGTGACTCTGGAACGGCCTCGATTTCTCTGGGATCTGGGTGGCTGACTGGGTCCAGGCGGTGGAGGTGCTGTACGGCCTGTACGGCCTGTCGGTCTTGGGATTTTCAGCAGCCAGTTGGGTATTGGGATCGGGTCAAACCCCATAAAAGTGAAGCAGGCAGGGAGATCCGCCGGCGACCGCAGTGTGAATGAGGACTGGTTGGATCGAAAAATCACTGCCAGAGGGTACCCCCATCTGTAAGTGTATCCATGTTGCCTCGCAGCTTCCAACAGGGGTTTTAGCATCGCTCTGCGTTGGAGGGTAGCTCTGGATATGTCCGGTAGGATTTGGATTTGTGCTCCGTCAAATTCTATATCTCCGCTGCTCCAAGCGTTGCGTAGGATGGTTTCTTTGTGAGCGTACCGGTGCAGTCGGCATAGGACATCCCGGGGTCTAGCCGGGTCTGTGGATTTTGGTCCTAAGGTGCGGTGGACCCTGTCAATTTCCAAAGAGGGTGCGGGGTCTTCCAGGAGTCTCTGGAATATGGCTGTTACTGTCTCTGCCAGGTCCTCTGGTCCCGTTGCCTCTGGAATCCCCCGCAGCCTAAGGTTGTTGCGTCGGCTACGGTCCTCCATTTCTTCGATATGCAGTTGCATTTCTTGTAATTCCATGTTGTGTGATTCTTGGGCTTGTTCCAGGGATAGAACTCTGGATTCCAATGTGGTGGTCTGGGTTTCCCCAGTGGACATTCGATGGTTAATCGAGTGCAGTTCTGATCTGATCTCCTGTATATCTTTGCTATGTGCTTCTTCCACGCGTTGGATCAGGGCCTCAATGTCAGCCCTGGTAGGGAGAGCCTGTAGCATTGCACGGAGGTCATCTTCTATCCTTATCTGGCTGTGTAAGGGGGTTGCAGGCACCTCTCTGAATGCAGCTGGGGTCTCCATGTGTGGATCAGCTTCCATAACGCTAGCTGGGGAGAGTGTCTGTGTCACAGGAGGGAGTCTCTCCATACAGTGTGCACGTGGCGCAGCTGCAATGGCGCCTGGGGACGTCTCCTGCCTGTCTCTTAGGAATCTTCTTATCCCGTGCTGTGGGATCGGGGTTCCGGATCTTCTGGTTCTCGCTCTTGTCCTGTAGTGTTTAGAGGTGGACATGCCGTGTTCACCTGCTGAAGAAGGGGGATGTTTGGTGGGTGAAGCGCGGATCGGGCCCGGAGCTCCTTCGGCTCACGTCTTTACTCGGCCATCGCTAAGCCACGCCCCCCCAGCGGACTTTGTTTTCTCAAAAGTTGGACGGACTTAGATTTGAAACATGTTTTAAATCTATCCGTCGAACTCGAGTCCGGTCGAAAAGTCCGCTCGTCTGTATGCTAGTTCGACGGACAAAAAGCCACGCTATGCCAGCTATTGGCTACTGGCTATGAACTTTCTTGTTTTAGTCCGGTCGTACGTCATCACGTATGAATTCGACGGACTTTGGTGGATTGTGTGTAGGCAAATCCGTTCATTCGGAAAGTCCATCATAAAGTCCGTCGAAAAGTCCGCCAGGCAAAGTCTGCCCTAAAGTCCACTCGTGTGTACGCGGCATAAGGCTCCATGTACACGGGATGTTTTTACAAAATCTCCTGAACGATTTAACTTGACATATAGTAACCCACGTTTAAAACGTCTGTTTTGCTGCATTTGTATGCCGCGTTTAGCTGCGTTTTGCTGCGTTTGCATTTAGAAGCATTTTTTCAAAATAAGCCAAAATGGAGAACGCCTGAGTTATAGCATTTAGCCGCGTTTAGAAGCGTTTGGCGCTTGAAATGCCTCTAAACTCAGCGTCTGAACTAATTTTTTTGCTTTCCAAAAAAGGCCTCTAAACTCAACTGCCTAGAAATGACCCTGTGTACATGTACTGATAAGATAACATAGAAGAGAGTTCAGGAGCAGTTGAACTCTCCTCTATGTTATCTTATCAGTACATGTACACAGGGTTGTTTACAGTCGTTTCTAGGCAGTTGAGTTTAGAAGCATTTTTTGGAAGCAAAAAAATAGATTCAGAAGCTGAGTTTGCATGCATTCAAGCGCCAAACCCTTCTAAACACGGGTAATTCGCGTTTAGCAGCGTTTCGTTTACAGGCGTTTTTAATTTTTGGCTATTTCAAAAATAATGTGTGTGTATATATATATATACAGGGGGTCCCCGGGTTACAAACAGGTTAGGGACTGTAGGTTTGTTCTTAAGTTGAATGCACACATATATATATATATATATATATATATATATATATATTTTTTTTTTTTTTTTTAACGCGGCATGTAAAGCGGCAGAGTGGATGTTTTAAATGTGGGTTACTATCTGTCAAGTTAAATCGTTCAGGAGAGGTTGTAAAAACGTCCCGTGTACATGAAGCCTAATAGCACCAACTACTAAATTGATTCTCTGCTTCCACAACATTACCACTGATATGATAAAAATATACAAGGTTAAAAATAATCCCAGCATTAACAGCTCTTCCAGAATATCCAAACGTATTCAGTGCAATTAATGACATTCAATGAACTATAAAATTAAACATAAACATAGATCAGTAAATGAAAATAAAGTCCATAGAATAGTCCTTAGATAATGTGTAGTAATCTGTATCCCATCAGAACCATAGGAGGAATTATTCAGTTCCTGAATACCTTCACCGATACACCACTTTCACATAAAATCCCCTTTGGTAATGCACTCACCACAGATAAGGGTCAGTAAGCCTGATATCTCCAAACAATACTGGATAAACACCTGTCCTTGGATCGTAAAAAGTCCTTCATGGAATGGCTCAAAAGTGTATCATGCAAAACAAAGTAACACTCTGCATAGCGTAATACTGTAATTTTTAAAAAAAATATCCCCCACACACAATATATGCTTACAGGATTAACAATAAAATCAGTGTGTAATCATTAGCCTGTACACCACAGCGTATGTCCTCTCACCGCTTCCTGAAATGGCTGGCCGCGATGAGACCCGGGATGGCACACACCATGATTGACAAGAGAGCCAAGTGGTCACGCCCTAACATCCTAACGCATTTCGTCATAACGTCTTCGTCTGAGGGCGTGGCCACGCAGGACGGCTCACTTCCTAAATACTCAAAAGGGGCGGGTAGTTAACCCTACATGAAATTAGGCGTAGCAGGCATCACGAATATCACCGCGGCTGGCGCCACCCAATAATAAGCTGCAGTGCACACAGTGCCATACACAGGCTGCAGCGTGCAAGCTAAATATAACATAATTGCACCTCGTACCTCATACCTCGTATATAATCCACACTCAGAGTGTTGGGGAGTATTCACAGCTGTACATAACCTTGTAAAAACGATTTACAACAAATGTAATAAAATGAGGAAATAGTTAAATGCCAGCACGTCATCAGATGTGTGAAGAGCCATGCCCTGGTAATTGGCGCAACGCATCCCCATACCCATGCAGTGCCAACCACTGCACCAGCAGGGGGCGGCACCAATATTGTCACATGGTAAAATTAAATAATAAATCATGATGTGTACATTAATAAAATATTACCATTGCATATTCAATATAAAATAACAAAAAATTGCAGTCCCATGAACAATGGGACTGCAAATAGACCACCAAAAGGGTGTCATTGCGGCAAACCCCTATGATTGAATACATAATAAAATCAACGTTATCATGTAAAAAAAACACGTTAATTGGTCATTAAACATATGCTAAGAAATTGTAGAGCATACTATACACGATAAACTAGAACGGACTAAGTGGATATAGGGACCAGTTATGATAAACTAATTGGAATTATGGAAAAAAACACACAAAAAGTGTACCTTCATCTTAAAAAAACTTAAAACAGAGGAACCAATAGTCGATGATGAAACAATTTAAGTCAAGGTCAATGTTCATTCCGTTAGGACTAAGTGTATTGGTTAAAAAAATCCATTGGGTTTCTCATTTGGACAACTCACGAACAAGCTTGGCACCTCTCAAAACTTCAGTCCAGCTGGATTCCTATCATGTTTTTGTCTAAAATGTAATGAAACACTATGATCTTTATAAGATGTTATAAATATGCTCAAAAATCCTCTTACCCAGTGTTCTTTTGGTCCTACCAATGTACATTAGGCCAAATGGGCATTCTAATGCCCCGTACACACGGTCGGATTTTCCGATTGAAAATGTCTGATCGGAGCGTGTTGTCGGAAATTCCGACCGTGTGTGGGCTCCATCGGACATTTTCCATCGGATTTTCCGACACACAAAGTTGGAGAGCAGGAGATAAAATTTTCCGACAACAAAATCCGTTGTCGGAAATTCCGATCGTGTGTACACAAATCCGACGGACAAAGTGCCACGCATGCTCAGAATAAATAAAGAGATGAAAGCTATTGGCCACTGCCCCGTTTATAGTCCCGACGTACGTGTTTTACGTCACCGCGTTCAGAACGATCGGATTTTCCGACAACTTTGTGTGACCGTGTGTATGCAAGACAAGTTTGAGCCAACATCCGTCGGAAAAAATCCTAGGATTTTGTTGTCGGAATGTCCGAACAAAGTCCGACCGTGTGTGCGCCCTATAAAGCGTACACAACATGGGTGGGTAGACAGGAAATTAATTCCTTGACTTCAAACTCCATACCATTGGCTGTAGATCTGAAACTACTAAAACCTCCGATATGGGTGTTAACTTGCTGGCGCGCCTTGCACTTCCTGCAGGCATAAAAGCCTGCTCTATTCCAAAACATTTGGGGTCTTGTGGGAGGATCCAAAATCTTTTTTGGATCCTCCAAAAAAGCCATAGTGGATGATGTCCACTGTTGATAGGAATATAGCTGTTGCGGTAAGTAGGTTTGAAATATGCTTTAGTAAGCAATACATTTTGACTTTCCATAATGGTTACATCCAAGTAATAATCAGTAAATTACTCCAACTGAACTCCAATTTAATATTGTTGGTATCGGTATCCAACCATTCTGAAAACTCAATCAATGAGGCCTCTGATGCCTGCCAAATAAAGAACAGGTCATCTATGTAGCGTTGACAAAAAAGGAGTTCTTTCCTCTTTCTACCATAGATCCATTTGTCTTCCCACTCACTCATAAATAAGTTAGCGAGGCTGGGCCCATCGCTACACCTATCCTTTGGTTATAAAATTTGCCATCATACCAAAAGTAGTTGTGTGTAAGGCAAAATTCTAAAATCATCCTTAAAAACATTTTCTGAATATAAGGTATTTCGCCCCTTGACAAAATGCCCAATTAAGGGCCAGTAATGCATCATCGTGCTGGATAATTGTGTATAACAATGAAACATCGTCTGTTACCAAATAAATTTCAGCATTCACAGGGAAGACAACACCTTCCATGGTTCAAGCTAGGGGACAGATATATCTTTTCTTTTTTGATTAAAACTCTCATATAAAATCCATAATCCACCAAATTGTAAAGATCCATCCAGTAATTATTGGTTGGATCCCTATCCAATTGTAGATGTGTCACCAACTGAGCGCATATCTGACAATAGGGAGTAGTAAAAACTTTTTTCCCCCTTATCAGCAGGGCAGATAATTACATTCTTTCTGTTCTCTAATGATTTAACTCCCTCCTTAATATAATTGGGGCGCACGTTCTTTTTAGGAACTAATCCTTCCAAGTCTTTTAAAACCAATTGCTTGAACGCTTCAACCTGATGGTTTGAAGGTTGTGGTGGGTTAAAAAGAGATCTGTTTTTTTAAGTCACCATCAATACCCACGGTATCCGCTGCTTTCCTATTTCTTGAATTGAAATTATTAGTCAGGAAATATTTTTTCATGTTCAGTTTCCTAACATATTTGTGTATATCAATAAATACATTAAACGTATTTATCGGCTTTTTAGATGTACATTTTAGTCCTGCGTTTAAAATATTAATTTCCTTCCGGGTTAGCTCTACTTGGGTTAAATTGTAAATGCCACTTAGTTTATTTCCCTTCGTCTTTTTTTGCTGGACCCTACGCAACCTCTTCGCGCATTGTCCTTGGAAATCTGGTTGGACTGAATGGTTTCTCCCATCCAGGAGGGTTCCACCTTTTTTGTGTGTTGGGTGTATAATAATAAGGTTGCGACAGGCGTGCCCTCCAGGAATGGTTCCCTCGACCCTGTCCTCTGGGGTGACCTCTCATACCTCTCCCTAAAAAAGGAGGGGGGCATGGAGATTGGAAATTAAAGTCATTCCCCATGTTTTCCAAAGTTCGTAGCGATTCTGCATATTAACCGAATATGAACCATTATAACCAGAATTATTAGGGGGGGTTCATATGAAATATATACAGTGGGGGAAATAATTATTTTATCCCCTGCAGCTTTTGCAAGTTTGCCAACCTACAAAGAAATGAAGGGTCTATCATTTTTATCATAGGTATATTTTAAATGATAGAGACAGAATATCAACCAAAAATCCAGAAAAAACACATTATACAAATGTTATACATTGAGTTACAGTTCAGTGAGCAAAATAAGTATTTGATCCGATACCAACCAACAATAATTCTGGCTCCCACAGACAGTCAAGCACTGAGGTGGAAACATTTATGCTTTGGAGCTGTTTCTTTACTAAAGGTACAGACCGACTTTGCCGCATTGAGGGGCCAACGGACAGGTCCATGTATTGTAAAATCTTGGATGAGGACTTTCTTCCCTCAGCCAGAACACTGAAGATGAATCGTGGATGGGTTTTCCAACACGACAATGACCCAAAACATACTGCCAAGGCAACAAAGAAGTGGCTCAAGAAGAAGTACTTTAAGGTCATGGAGTGGCCTAGCCAGTCTCCAGACCTTAATCCTATAGAAAATTACGGAGGGAGCTGAAATTTTCAGTTGCAAAGAAACCTTAAGGATTTAGAGAAGATCTGTAAAGAAGAGTGGACCAAAATCCCTATTGAGATGTGTGCAAACCTGGTAACCAACTACAAGAAACCTCTTACCTCTGTGATTGCCAACAAGGGTTTCTCCACCAAGTACTATGTCATGTTTTGCTTGGGGATAAAATACTGTACTTATTTTACTCACTAAACTGCAACTCGGTTTATAACATTTGTGTCATATGTTTTTTCTGATTTTGTGGTTGATATTCTGTCTCTATTTGTTTAAAATGCTTTTATGATAAAAAAAAACTATTGACCCTTCATTTCTTTGTAAGTGGGAAAACTTACAAAATCAGCAGGGCATCAAATAATTATTTTCCCTACTGTATACTTATGTACATTTGACCAAGCTAGATCAATGTAGCAATGCAATACAAACCATAACCGAAGTTCAGCTTTACATAAAAAGTCCACTATTTTTGTCTTTAAAACTATTGTGCTGCCCAAGGTAATAAAATCATTAGGTTTTAAAACCCCTACTTACCTTCTTCTTGCTCCAGTGCTGCCCTGCCCATCCTCGGCCGTTTAGTCCTGGTCCTCCTGTGGGTTGAATGACGCCCAGTGTCATTCAACCCACTTCCTGCAAACAGGCTGTCAGTGACACACCCCCTGGGCTCCCAATGGAATGTTGCATTAACCAGTACTCAGTGGTCATAGCGTAAGCCCCAGTCTATGCAGAAGAGAATACCACCCACTGCCAGTGCTGGATGAAAAGGGACCCTGGGTAGCCACAAGACCATGTTACCCCTGGATTAGATTATGTATCCTAAAAATGCATACACAGAAAAAATACTGAATTCTGCTTTCAAATATTGTTAGTTTCAATTATTACTATAGTATATTTACATCAGGCATAAAAAAGAGACAGCGATATTGGAAGAGAAATGGAGATTTTGCTTCCAAAATGTGAACTTTCTAATGAGAAGGCTAGCTAACAGCTCTCCACTTCTCACCGGCCGCAGTTTGTTTTGTCTTCTGACTCCCAGTGTCGGCAATACCTTGACACCTATTGGCTTTGTTTGTTTTTAATCGGTATGTCATGGTGCGCCTCTCGCATTGTAAAGAAAACAGCAGGCACAAGGCCGTGCTCCCTGGCTGTTGTCATCCCTCGCTGGAGACAGAGAGAATCCTATTAGCATGCCGCTCCTCATTCTTCCTGACAGTTGATCAATTAGTCGTAGTCCTTACAGGAGACCTTGCTTCACTGCAGCAACATAGAGGCCCGAGTCATTCAAACCTTTTTGTACAGTGTGTCTCATGGCTTTCAGGATTTATCAGATCAGATGCATTTAATAGCTAGTTCAAGGGAATTTTTTGATTAGTCGGTTTTATAGTCTTGTAGTGTCTCCTGCAATGCTTTTTGTGTTTCTTTAGAGGTTTGTTCCATGGCCAGTTTTATTCTATTTTTTTTATTGAAACAGTTTCTGTAGTTTAGTGTCTCAGACTTGTGGTCGGTCAAAACACCACAATTGTTCCAGTAATTGTCAGGGCATAAAAAAGTCAGTACATCTCTATAATACATGCAAATCCCCCTATGTTGTATCATTTTAAAGATGCTGCAAGTATAGAAAAATACCTGTTGTAAAAACACATGGTTCTCTTAAAGTGGTTGTAAAAGTTTGGTTTTTATGTTTAAAAAATAAAAAAAGGTAATGCTTACCTGCTCTGTGCAATGGTTTTGCATAGAGCAGCCCCGATCCTTCTCTTCTGGGGTCCCCCGCTGGCTCCTCTCTCCCGAGTGCCCCCATAGGAAGCTGCTTCCTATGGGGGTATTCATGCATGCTCGATCCCGAGCCAGGCTGCTTGCATGTATTCAGACACAAAGCCCAGCTCGGCGACCCCCCGGTCTGTTGACATGTTTTGATTGACAGCAGCAGGAGCCAAAAGCCATAGACTGTTCGAACCGATCAACTTGGGTACAACCAGCCTGTGGGATTTTACATGTGATTATTGCTAGCGACTAATTTACACCCCCCCCCCAGCCAGGGGAACACAATGGCTCTGTGGGAGGGATTCCCCCATTAACACTGACTGTTGATGGGGGAATCAAAAATCGCTCCATCTATGGCTGGCTTTACCCTACCCGCCAGGGTTGTCGTCCTATAGCCATAACAGTGATTGGTAGTAAAAAGAGCTAGAATTTGGATGTTTTCTAGAGCAAAATTAAGAAAAAATAATCTGCTTTTGATATTAAAATGGGCATGGACAAAATTTAGGTCTAGAGTTTACAGTTTAGGACCAGTCCTCCAAGCCACGCACAGTGTGCTTATGCTAACATTTAAACCAGCCTTTCTAAACCAGGGTTCCATTGAATCTTAGGGCTCCACCATAGGTTGCTTCAGCAGTGGCAGATTGATCTCCCACCTACACCCAGCACAGGGCCATCTTAAGAGTATTATAGGCCCCCGGGCAATACAGTGCACTGGGGCCCTGTCTACACAATCACGCACGAGAATAAAACTGCAAATTATCAATAAGGCTATATTTATTGGTACTTTCAACAAAATCAGTGTTTAAACATTAACACAACGTTTGGACAATATAACTTTTGATGGGCACAGTGGCAGCGTTTGATGGGCACAGTGGCAGCATTTAATGGGCACAGTGGCTGCGTTTGATGGGCACAGTGGCAGCTTTGATGGGCACAGTGGCTGTGTTTGATGAGCACAGTGGCAGCTTTGATGGGCACAGTGGCTGTTTGATGGACACAGTGGCAGCTTTGATGGGCACAGTGGCTGTGTTTGATGGGCACAGTGGCAGCTTTGATGGGCACAGTGGCAGCTTTTGAGGGGCACAGACAGTGGCTGTGTTTGATGCACAACTTGAACTTACTTAGGTAGACAGTGTTAGACTTACTTGAGGCCGCCAGCCTGGTGCCGTACAGTGTGTCACTCACAGCAGCAAGGCAGCGCCAGCTATCAATCAGGGCTGTCTTTCCACTCTGCTCCCTCTCCACGCTGTCTGAAGAACATGGCAGAGGTGGGCGGAGCTTGTTCACTAGCCGCTAGGGGTGGCCGCGGCGCACTATGAATGCTGGGGCGGCCGCAGCCTCTGACTGACGTCACTGGTTGCTAGCTAGATGCCAGGCAGCCGGCGATTCTAGCAAGTGAGCAACCAGTGCAGTCAGTCAACTTAAGCAGCAGATTGCAGAGCTGAGGATCGGCCCTGGATGGGGCCCTCCAGGCAAGTGGGGCCCCCGGGCAACTGCCCAGCATGCCCAGTGGAAAAAACTGCCCTGACCCTGCACCAATATCAGGGGCAAATTTTTCAACTGACATTCAATGGGGTGGGGGTCACCTCTACTGTGACCATCAATGCAAGAGCCTCTAATGCCCAATTGTAGGGAAAACTTCTCTATTGACCACCACAGGAAGGGAGCATTTTTCTATTGACCTCCAGTGTAAGGGGCATTTCTCTACTGGCACCTAGTAAAAGTGTCTGTTATTATTCCTTCTCTTCATGATTACTATTGAAAGTAAGTGGAAAATCTGTTCTAGAGATGAGCTGGGTTCAGTCAGATGATGCTCGTGACACCATTAACCTAATATGGCCATATGAGTTCTTTCCATGGGTTCTATCGAACTGGGTTCAGGCTGAGTTTGAACCAAACCCAGCTCACCCCTAGTTCTGACGCCAAGATCTCTGCACTGTATTTGGTGGAAGTGGGACCTGTATTATTTAGTTCAGAGAGACTTTTAGCACAGGGTACGGGATATTACTCGGCAAAAAATTGTTTTTGTCTATTCAGCTCTGGAATTTACACAGTTCTGCCACACAGCCTGGTCTGGCAGGACAGGAGACCTGCTTTCTTTACATAAGTTCAGTTCTACTTGCAGGTCATGTCCTTTCTGCAGCCCGTGATTTGACAACATTAGAGAAGCAGCAGACTGATGCGATCATCTCATGTTCCTCTGGTTTCTCCTACTGAATGTCTCTTGTTAGCACATGAGCACTGCAGCACAGATGACTGACTCTTTGTGCCGTTTCTCCCTTTCTCCGTGTCTGAGCTCTGCTGTACAGGAATTGCAGTTATCTTGATGACGGCTCAAATTTAGGTGCTTACCTTTAAAATATTTTAGTACTGGCAAAATACCTGTGTGTGTGGGTGGATGGGTGTATACATGTGCGTATATACACTGCTCACAAGGAACTCTTTTTAATCAGAGTATAGCATCAAGTAGTTAAAAGCCTGGGATATTGATCTGGGCAGTTAAGTAGCAGAGGGGGTTGTTGTTAATCAGTTTCAGCTGCTTTGGTGTGAAATTAACAACAGGTGCACTAGATAGGCAACAATGAGACAACCTCCAAAACAGGAATGGTTTTACAGGTGGAGGCCACTGACATTTTTTTTCCCTACTCATCTTTTCTGACTGTTTTTCACTAGTTTTGCATTTGGCTAGGGTCAGTGTCACTATGGGCAGCATAAGGCGATACCTGGACCCTATGAGGTTGCACAGGCAGTCCAACTCCTTCAGGATGGCACATTAATACATGTCATTGCCAGAAGGTTTGCTGTGTCTCCCAGCACAGTTTAAAGAGCATGGAGGAAATTCCAGGACACAAGCAGTTGCTCTAGGAGTGCTGGACAGGGCCCCGTAGAAGGTCCTTAACCAATCAGCAGGACCGGTATCTGCTCCTTTGTGCAAGGAGGAACAGGATGAACACTGCCAGAGCCCTCCAAAATGACCTTCAGCAGGCCACTGGTGTGAATCTCTCTGACCAAACAATCAGAAACCTCATGAGAGTGGTCTGAGGGCCCGACATCCTCTAGTGGGCCCTTTGCTCACTGCCCGGCACCACGGAGCTCGATTGGAATTTGCCATTGAACACCATAATTGGCAGGTCCACCACTGGGCACTGAGCACATGTGACAGACGTGAAAGGGTCTGGAGAAGCCGTGGAGAACATTATGCTGCCTGTAACATTGTTCAGCATGACCGGTTTGGTGGTGGGTCAGTGATTTTCTGGGGAGGCATATTAATGGAAAGACGCATAGATCTCTACAGACAATAGCACGCTGACTGCCATTGGGTATCGGGATGAAATCCTTGAACCCATTGTCAGACCCCTACACTGGGTTCCTCCTGGTGCCCGACAATGCCCGGCCTCATGTGGCGAGAGTATGCAGCCAGTTCCTGGAGGATGAAGGAATTGATACCATTGAATGGCCCCCACGCTCGCCTGACCTAAATCCATTAGAACACCTCTGGGACATTATGTTTCGGTCCATCCATATATTTAATGTATATATAATTATTTTTGTTCCACTGTCTATGTTAGGTGATTAAAACAATTGTATTGTCCTACTTATCAGCTCTTATAGATGAATAGGTACATTAAATTATTGTATTTGAAAAGTCTTTTAACATTGGCATGCCTCCAGACAAAGGGCTTTTTAGTCTGTGGTTATTGACAGAATGAAGGTTGTTCGTAGCTTAGAATCGTGTTTTTCATATGTAAATAATTGCAGATCAGTATACGACGCAGTGGCTGCAGTGTTTGCAATCTATAGAAATGTATGTTTTTAGCATTGTTTGGAATTTAATAATTACGTGTCTGTCAGACTCTGGTTGCCCCCCCCCCCCCCCTTGTTTTGTGCTAGTAGAAATAACAGATGTGAATAACCTCCAGCAAATATGTGAAGGATGGCTTTGTTCACATGCGACTCTGAACTCCACATAATCAACAGACTCTCATATCTTTTTTTCTCTCTTTCTGCTCCGGAGACAAATATATACATTCAGGGTATTCATAATTGCAATAATATATCCATATAATGTATGAACACTGTTATTAAAGGGGAACGTCAGTCATTTTTTCATCTTTCCATCTATTGAATCCTCTGCCCTTGCTGTTTTAACTTTGGATAGTAAACCATTTTTTTTTCTGCCAGTAAATAACTTATTCCTGTTTCTTGTCTGGGAAAAAGCCTAGGCTTATGACATCATGCACAGCTCTCTCTCACTCTAGTGAGATTTTGCCAGGAAGGGAGGGGGTGAGTCATTAAAGGGCCAATGAGAGCTGCAGAGCTGGAGGTGTGCCTCTGTGTAAATCCAGGAAGTGAACAGGTAGCAGCTTCAGCTGCGAACAGTTAAAATGGATGCAGCCAGACTTAGTGGAGGGAGATTTCTGTAGCATATTTGGCAAGTACAGAATCACAGTATATATAAAATAATATGCAAAGTGGTTGGAGGGAAGCTTCAGAATGGCAAATTACTTTGTAGTGTATTCTTATGCCCTGTACACACGACCCGTTTTGCTGTCGGAAAAAACTCCGAAGGTTTCTCTGAAGGAACTCCGACGGAATTCCATTCAAGAGGTCTCGCCTACACATGGTCAACCCAAACTCCGACCGTCCAGAACGCGGTGACGTACAACACTTACGACGGGACTAGAAAAAGGAAGTTCGATAGCCAGTAGCCAATACCTTCCATCTCATACTTGCTTCAGACCATGCGTCGTTTTTGGTCCGTCGGAACAGCATACAGACGATCGGTTTTCCCAATAGGAATTGGTTCCGTTGGAAATATTTAGAACATGTTCCATTTCTAGGTCCGTCAAAATTTTCTAAAAAAAAAGTCCGACTAGGCCTACACACGATCGGAATAGACGATGAAAAGCTTCCGTCGGACTTTTTCTGTCGGACATTCCGCTCACACGCGGCTTTAGTAAGCGGATATGTTGAGTTATTATTGAAAAAGTAATTTTTTATTTGAATTTTAAACTTTTGCAAATTTGTTGTTTTTATTTTATTAGTGTATAAAATATATAGATGTGCAGATCAGCTGCTAGAGGGAGCATGCCATAATTCAGAGTGGTTACAATAATTTCCTAACTTGCTTAGCTGTTGAGACACAGGGAGTATTTTTTTTTTTTCCTTTAATGAGCCCACTGACTCTTATGCCCTGTACACACAATCGGACATTGATCGGACATTCCGACAACAAAATCCATGGATTTTTTCCGAGGGATGTTGGCTCAAACTTGTTTTGCATACACACGGTCACACAAAGTTGTTGGAAAATCCGATCGTTCTGAACACAGTGACGTAAAACACGTACGTTGGGACTGTAAACGGGGCAGTAGCCAATGGCTTTCGTCTCTTAATTTATTCTGAGCATGCGTGGCACTTTGTGCGTCGGAATTGTCCACACACAGTTGGAATTTACGCAAACGGATTTTGTTGTTGGAAAATTTTATATCCTGCTCTCAAACTTTGTGTGTCGGAAATTCCGATGGAAAAAGTCCGATGGAGCCCACACACGGTCGGAATTTCTGACAACAAGCTCCGATCGCACATATTCCATCAGAAAGTCCGACCGTGTGTACAGAGCAATAGGCTTACATTTTTCCGAAGGAGCAGTAAAATAAAACCATTGTTTAGCACTGTAAAAATATAATTACAAACTATACGTAATAATTAAAGTTGTTAAAACATTAACACATGGATAGGATCATTTACATTGAGCTGGGTGGTTGATGTGGGCATTGGTGTTAGAAATATCAGATTATAAAATGTTTGCAAGTACATTTTTATTACCAATTTGTATGTGGCAATGACACCTATATAGGATAAAAGGATTTCGCGCAATATTAAATGAATAAAGTGAATAAAAACGCATATAGGATAACTGTATCTCATAGGTGTACAAATCGCATAGTGAGGTGAATGTGGCACTGAAGGTGTGAATGGTGAGCTGATGGCTACTAAGGGATGTGAATCTCAGTAGTGTAGCATCTAGCTATGGACTTAATCCTAAACAATAGTGTAGTATAAATGTGCAAATCGCATATAAAGTGCACAGTGTGATTAGTGCTAATAATAGTGGGCTAATTCCTGCCAGGGGTGTTAGTCACTAGCCTGACGTTTAGCCAGGTGGTTGGCCACAAATAATTGCGTATAGAACCACAAAAGCAAATCATAAAAACATACATATACAATTGAATCTGGAAATAAATAAGTAATAAAAGTGGCATGTGCAATTCTACAATATGAGTGTAAGTAGATAAAAACTATCGCACTTAAAACATCATTTAATGTTCATAAAGTGTACAAAACCGGATCCACAGCACTCTAAGGGGCATGTGTAATGCTGCTGGGAGTTGGTGGGTTAATTGAAAAAGTCTATGTGTGGATGCCGTTTCCTTGTTCACCAGGAGGTGTATGAGGTGGATGAAGTAGAAAACCTATTTTTCCAATCCTCTAATAGTCTCATAGGACCCTCACCTTCATACTGTGGTAAAACGGCATTCAGCAATGGAATATAGGTAGTTCTGGTAGCTGTCGCCGAAGTCTCTGCTTTCTCTGTGTTGAGACTTTAAACCTTCTCTCCCTGTGTCTCCGGAACGGCTCTCTCAGAAAGGGGGGAGATAAACCAGAAATAGGTCCCCAGATGAAGACACGTGACGGTGTCGTAACGCGTAGGGATTGGCTGAGCGGTACAACACAGTTTGAAGCACAAGTGAGAGGGCGCTTAGGACGCCACAGCTTTTTTATTCTAATTACTCTGCCTGTTACAAGTTTTTTAAATGTAAGAGCATTACCTTTAATAAATACCCCTCCTTTTAAAAACGTTAATACACTAGTGGAGCCTCCATTCTCTCCCCCTCCCCTATTTCTGGTTTATCTCCCCCCTTTCTGAGAGAGCCGTTCCGGAGACACAGGGAGAGAAGGTTTAAAGTCTCAACACAGAGAAAGCAGAGACTTCGGCGACAGCTACCAGAACTACCTATATTCCATTGCTGAATGCCGTTTTACCACAGTATGAAGGTGAGGGTCCTATGAGACTATTAGAGGATTGGAAAAATAGGTTTTCTACTTCATCCACCTCATACACCTCCTGGTGAACAAGGAAACGGCATCCACACATAGACTTTTTCAATTAACCCACCAACTCCCAGCAGCATTACACATGCCCCTTAGAGTGCTGTGGATCCGGTTTTGTACACTTTATGAACATTAAATGATGTTTTAAGTGCGATAGTTTTTATCTACTTACACTCATATTGTAGAATTGCACATGCCACTTTTATTACTTATTTATTTCCAGATTCAATTGTATATGTATGTTTTTATGATTTGCTTTTGTGGTTCTATACGCAATTATTTGTGGCCAACCACCTGGCTAAACGTCAGGCTAGTGACTAACACCCCTGGCAGGAATTAGCCCACTATTATTAGCACTAATCACACTGTGCACTTTATATGCGATTTGCACATTTATACTACACTATTGTTTAGGATTAAGTCCATAGCTAGATGCTACACTACTGAGATTCACATCCCTTAGTAGCCATCAGCTCACCATTCACACCTTCAGTGCCACATTCACCTCACTATGCGATTTGTACACCTATGAGATACAGTTATCCTATATGCGTTTTTATTCACTTTATTCATTTAATATTGCGCGAAATCCTTTTATCCTATATTGTCGTAAGTGTTGTGTGTAAACACCTAATTTCGCTGCAATACTATTGGTCATCTTTACGTTTACTGTGAGACACCTTGATACTCACGCAATTATCACACCTGACCAGCGCAAGGGACACCAATCACATTTTTATCCAATGACACCTATACCCTTGTGGGAAAGCAATTCATAACCTCAATTTAACACTGCAGCCCAATTTAACCTGTAACCCTAAAGCCTCGTACACACTACAAGTTTTTCTTTTCGTTCTACCTGACAAAAAACTCAGGTCGGAGCTGCTGTACTAACAATCCGATGTTCGATCAGCAATCTCCCCTGCTGTGCTATTGTGTTCCGCCAGAACACTCCGGCCAGCGCTCTCAGCCTATGGCTGAGAGTGCCGATCGAGAGTCGGTCAGCAGACCTTTTCCAGTCATGACCCCTTGACAGAAGCCAGCCTCTGTCGGACCGGCTGCCATGCACACATGTTTCTATTGAACCAACTGAGCCCGCCCGACATCCGATTTTTGCACAGAGCAGCCCATATCCTCCTCTTCTCGGGTCCCTCACCCGCGCTCCTGGCACCGAACCCAGCCGCTGCTCTGTGTGTCCCCGCCCCCTTTCTCTGCTCATTGGCTCACTGACATTGATTGACAGCAGTGGGAGCCAATGGTGTCTGCTGTGTGTCTCAGCCAATCAGGAGGGAGAGTCCAGGGCAGCCGAGTCTCTTGTCTCCGAGTCTCTAGTCTCGAGCCTTCTCACACAGAAGGTTTTTTTATCCTAATGTCTAGAATGCATTAAGATAAAAAAAACTTCTGCTTTTACAATCACTTTAAGAGTTTGTAAAGATAGGCTTTTGTTTTTATCAGAATAGCTTTTCTGTCACACCGTATTTGCGCAGCGGTCTTACAAGCGCACTTTTTTGGGAAAAATACACTTTTTTGAATAAAAAAATAAGACAACAGTAAAGTTAGCCCAATTTTTTTTTATATTGTGAAAAATAATGTTACGCTGAGTAAATTAATACCCGACATGTCACACTTCAAAATTGCGCCAGCTCGTGGAATGGCGACAAACTTTTACCCTTAAAAATCTCCATAGGGGACGTTTAAAAAATTCTACAGGTTGCATGTTTTGAGTTACAGAGGAGGTCTAGGGCCATAATTACTGCTCTTGCTGTACCGATCGCGAAAATATCTCACATGTGTGGTTTGAACACCGTTTTCATATGCGGGCGCTACTCACGTATGCGTTCGCTTCTGCATGCGAGCTTGTCAGGATGGGGAGCGTTTAAAAAAAAAAATTCTTATTTATTTTATCTTTTATTTTTTATTTTTACACTGTTCTTTTTAAAAAAATTGTGTCACTTTTATTCCTATTACAAGGAATGTAAACATCCCTTGTAGTAGAAAAAAAGCATGACAGGACCTCTTAAATATGAGATCTGGGGTCAAAAATAGCTCAGATCTTATATTTACACTAAAATGGAATAAAAAAAAAAGAGCTATGAGCGAAAGTGACGGAATGATATGGAGTCGGGTGGGGGCCATCTTCCCCTCACTCGTCTCCATGTCAGGCTAGGGACAGGATCCGATCGCCTCCGCCGCTGCCGACGGCTCCGGTAAGCGGCGGAGGGCACTGGAGAGCGTCAGGATGGGGTCCTCTCCCGCCGTTGATAAAAGTGATCTTGCGGTGAATCCGCCGCAGAGACCACTTTTATCTTGAAGCGGACTGCCCGCTGAAGAAGAGGATACCAGGGTTATGGCAGCTAGCGGCTGCCATAATAACGATATTCCTCTTCAAAGTACCAACGTATAAAGACGATGGGCAGTCTGGAAGTGGTTAACAAACTGCAATAAACCAAATTAAGTAAGTCCACTTTACATGCCCTTTAAAAGAGGGTCATAAGCACCTGTAAAGATATCTAGAAAGATCACAGATATGTCTTCTACTGATTTCAAATACAAGCTGAACTAGAAAAGTACTGCATTTAGCCCTCTTCACAAATCTTAAACCTCCAGCTCTGCCATAATTTTATTGGCTATATTATCACAGTGATAAATACTCCACTCTGATTATCACAGTGCATGGACTGCTCTAGTGATCCTCGCATTGGTCGCCTATGTTCTCCAAATCAGGCAGCTCATAGCTGATGGGAAATCAGCTGCCATATCTTTTCTGAAAACTGGCTGCTTGGAAATAAAGATTTCAAGTGTTTAAAAATTGTGTTTCACTAAGTGTGCGCATCTACTTCAGCGATCCCACTGGAGAGCAATGAATTATTGAAGGAAAATAGCAAACCCCCCAATGGACTATGCCTGTGATTTACTGATACCAGGTTTATTTGCTGCTGTCTTTGTAAGGGCTCATTCACATGGGCAGCCCAGCCTGCTCAGCGTGGGATCTGTCCACTAATCCCCGCTAAGCAGGCAGATGACAGATCCATGTCTGCTTCGCCTATGCAGAGCGGACAAAGACACAGCCCGCTTTCCTCTATGGGTGGTCGGATAAAAACGGACCGCCTTTCCGTTTACATCCAACTGTCATCTGATCCATCACATGAATGGGGAACAGATCCCCCATCCATCTGTTTTTATTAGATAGGATCAGATGTCAGCAGGTGTAAACAAACACGTTTGTTTACATCCGCCACTCCATAGAGTGCAATGAATTGTCCATTTGGGTCCGCTTAACAAACTGAAAGGGGCCTTATTCTCTAACCTAGGAATTCTCAAACAGGGTTCCTCCAGGGGTTGCTACAGGTTCCTCAGGTAATAAGCGATTTCTGCCTCCCAGGTGTGAAACCACTAACACCAATGATCTTTATAGCTATCTGTATGGGTGGATTCTTTCCAATTACTACAGATATAAGGAGCATTCTTCACCAGTGGCGGTGCGTCCATAAGGGCGCACGGGCGCCGCCCCCCTCTCTCCTGCCACCCCCTCAATCACCAATAGATAGATGCATGCATTGCATGCATCTATCTATGGCCGCCACTACCACCCCCTATTCAGGAGTCCGGCCCCTTTTCGGATGCAGGGCACCTGAATTACAGCGAAGGGGGGGTGGTTTTGAAGCACCTGATTAGAGCCATAGGCTCTAATAGGCATCAAAAACCGTGACCTGCGAGCGCCATTCTGGGCGATTGCAGGTCACTCAGCTGTGTTAGAAAAGCGAATGAATATTCTCTTTCCTAACACTAAACCGCCTCTCTGACAATCAGGTGCTCGGATCTGTTACCCGTCACCTGATTGGCTGAAACAACAGGTGCTGTGATTGGACGCCAGGCGTCCAATCATAGCAGAGGATGCGAAGAGAGGATGGGAAAAGACATTGAGGAGCTGTCCCACCGAGACAGGTAAGTGCAGACGGGGGGCACACTGACAGCATTTGATATGGCACAGTAGCTGCGTTTGATGGGGCACAGTAGGAGCAATTGATGGGGCACAGTGGGAGCAATTGATGGTCACAAGTGGCTGCATTTTATGGGCACAGTGGCTGCATTTGATGGGCACAAGTGGCTGCGTTTGAGGGGCACAAGTGGCTGCATTTGATGGGCACAATGACTGCATATGATGGGCATAATGGCTGCATATGATGGGCACAAGTGGCATATGATGGGCACAATGGCTGCATATGATGGGCACAGTGGCTGCATATAATGGGCACAGGGGCTGCATATGATGGGCACAGTGGCTTTGTTTGATGGACACAATGGCTGCAATTGATGGGCACACCGGCTGCATTTGATGGGCACAGTGAGGCTGCAATTGATGAGCACAGTGAGTCTGCAATTGATGGGAGGGTGTTCCAGTATTTTTCAGTTTGCGCCCCCCAAAAAATTTGAGCACCAGCTGCCACTGTTCTTCACACTGACCATCACTACTAATGTACTGTGAGCTATAGATATAATAATTATTAGCAGGGTTTCTTTGAAGCCAAAAAAGTTATTTCAAGGGTTCCCCCATGATAAAAAGGTAGAGAAAGGCAGCTCTAACCTGTCCAAATTGAACATTGGTCTGTTGTCATTAATGGATCATAAAATCAAAAGAAAAAAAAATAGATCTAAAGCTTCAACTTTTTTTTCAAATCTATTTGTCCTTCCACTTGCAGGGTCCTTGTTGCAAGACCAGGTTATCATTGATAGCTCTCAGTCTCACTATGACAGCCAATTATATTTATCACATGGGTTTATTTACAACAAGCTGGCTCAGCTGTCACTGTGCCTCGAAGATGAAGAAGTAATTTGACAGAAAACTCTGTCAGGCTACAGCTGTTAAAACGATATACATAAAACAAAAATATAAAATTTTTAAAAAATATAAGCTATTATTTATAAATTGCATAAAAAAATTACCTTTGACGGCCTATAATAAAAAAGCTGCACATTGTAAAACAGTATACCAAACAAAAGCCTTACAGAGCCGTAAAAAAAATATGAAAAATGTATTATCCTGGCGAATTAGTTAAGTTTCCAATGCAAACCGATGCTGCCAAATTTAGTCTGGGCATCCAGGCATCAATGACCTTTGCTAGGAAAGGGTTAATAATTCTTTGATAGCAGCATTATATAGTGTATAGAATAAAATATAAAAAAAGAAAGTGTAGCACTCCTTAATGAAAACATAAATACAGGGTAAAATCACACCAATGTGAGTTATAATGTGCAAACATCAAATGAGTCCATTCACAGTCCACATGTGGTGACTGGGGAAAATAGGTGATATAAAGGGGAAGCCAGAAAAGATCCTCCCCTGCTAGGGAGTCTAACACAGCCTTACCAGATAACTTTGATCACTAAATTAAAATCGGTTGATGCGTTTCGTCATAAGACATCGTCAGGGGCCGTCTTATGATGACGAAATCCGTAGGGTTGAGCATCAGCTTTTGACATTATCACATACCAGAGTGGATCATGGCCATCTTGTTGGTTTGAAAAACATCATTGTATTATGCTGGTTTTAATTTAATGTGAGTGTGTTACTATACTATGAGAGGGCTCTGTTTCTCTCCTTTGATTTATGTTCCTTGGTGAATGATTGCCTTTTCTGGTTCTTAGTTGTCCCTGATGCTGAGGAGACTGGTGTAAGCTGGTGCATTGTGTCCCCTGGAAATGGAGCTATAACCCTTTGGGTTCCATTTGCGCTCTTTGTCTGCTTTTATTCAGGTGGTCAAAGCTATCTGGTAAGAGGGTGTGTTTGACTCCCTGGCGGTGGAGGATGTCATCTGGCTTCACCTTTATATCACCTATTTTTCACCGGTCACTGCATGTGGACTGTGAATGAACTCCATTTATGTTTGCATATTATTACTCACCTTGGTGTGATTTTACCCTGTATTTATGTTTCAATTTAGAAGCGCTACACGTTCTTTTTTTATATTGTTTTGTTTGCTTCCTGCACATTGTGTCAGCTGCTTTTTGTATTTATTTTGTGCCCTAGCGCAGGTATCTTTCTTATTACTCATATAATGTATAGTAACTGTAAGGCTCCATGCACACTGGACGTTAAAGTAACGTTCTAAAAACACCAGTAGCTTTGCAGTGAGTCTTTCAACGTTTTTTAACGTTTTTGCAATATCGTTTACTAGTGTTTTTTAGTGTTTCTCCACGTTAGCGTTCTTTAGCGGTATTTTTTATGGATCAAAAACATTAAAAACCGCTGGTGAGCCACATTTTTGAGCGTGTATCAACGTTTACCATATTTATGAGCATTTGGCGTTTTTTGTGGTCAGAAAAACAACACCTGAACGCGATTTTATGGCGTTCAGAAAACAGCCCATAAACTCCACTGCTTATAAACATCCAAAAACGTCCATGTGTGCATGGACACATAGGATAACATAGAGGGGAGTTTATGGGCTGTTAAAAAAAACACCCCAAACTCCAAAAAAACGTCCGTTTATTAGCTTTAGTGTGCATGGAGCCTAGGCTGCATTCACACATGAGCGTTTTCAGCTCGTAAAACGCTCATCTCAAAAGTTCCAAAACACCCAACATCTGAGCGTTCTGTCGTCTGAAGCTCAAAAAAGTACAGAAGCTTCTTTTGAGGCAGATTACCGGCGTTTTACATTGGACCTCAAAACGGCTGTACAAAAATGCCAGAAAAATGCCCTAAAAAACGCCTGAAAATGATACTCAGGTATGAATGCAGCCTTGCAAAGGGGGAAATAAATGTGCGCGTATATACTGGATAATATTAATAAATAAATATAAATATATATTAAGTTTCATACATCTACATAGCTAGACTAGTAAGATACAATGGGAGAAGGCCCATAGAAGTCTACAGTACAGATCTACTTTGTATTCTGTTTTATTGAAAGGATTATAGTAGACAGTGATGGATCCGCCTTTCAGTGACCCTTCTCCCATATTCTGAAATGCTGAATATCTGTGGTAGACAATGTGAGAAAGGAATGGCATATTGTAATGCAGGTGAACACAAATCACATTATTCATCTGATGTCTGGAACACTTGGGCTGCCTCCCTATTCTTTATGGAAAAAAATAAGGAGACAAAAAAAATCCCATGTGGCAGTGAATAGAAAGGCCCAAAATGCAGCATGTAATGCATAAAATGGAGGGCATACATGACAGTGGGAACAGTGGGGGGAAGGTAGAGTTAAAATGGAGCCGAGGGGGAGGGACAAGATAGGGTGGGGTACTATTTAAGAGGGTTGACCTGGGAGGGGTTAACAGAAGGCTGGAGGAAAGTTACAAGCGAACATGGCAGAGGTAGAGAGGATAATGGCACAGTTTAGAGCGGAGGCTGAGGTTAGGGGCACGGCATGGCTGCAGGCTGCGATCGGAGCGGCAATGGAGAGAACAGAACAGCGAATGTCACTAGGAGAGGGGAGCGGCGTCAGAGCCAGGAGGTCCCGTCCGCCCGAGCGTTTCTCTCCAGAGCGGGCGGTGGGCGGAAGAATGCGAAGGAGCGGTGAAGAAGAGCAGGGATGCCCTCCGGCGAAGAAGAAGCAAGGCGGAAGGAGCGGAGGAGCTGTCACATCCCCGGCGTCACATGGCGGGGAGAGACAGCGCAGCGGGACTGACAGAGGGAGAAGAGCGGTGAGCGCGAGCCCCGCCCCCCGGATAACGGCGGAGGGTGCAGATGCTGCTGAAACAGACGCTGCTGTCCCTGGGCTGTCTAATCCGGCAGGGGACAGCAGGAATTATGCTAAAAAAGCCAGAGGCAGAGGAGGAAGGAGGGATGGAAGAGCGGAGGCATACAGGGCTGCGGTATCCTGCACCGGCCCTGCTACTGCTGTCCACAAGGCTTACAGAAAAGATACCTGCAACAGGGAAGAAAGTGCGGAGATGACGGCGGCAGCCATGGTTACCAGGCCAGGCGGGCTTTCGGAGGTGGAAGAAGCAGAGGGAGATCCAGGAGAGCGGGAGGAGGTGTCGGAATCGGAGGAGGAGGCGGCCCCCCCCTTCCAGGAGAACGGACGAGGAGGAGAGCAGACGGTCGGCTGATGGGGCAACACCTGTGCAGCCCGGTAAGTCAACACATCTGGGGTTAGCTGGGAGAAGCAGGGTAGTACAAGACACAAACAGGCCCGAGGGCAACATAAGGGGGGCGGCCTCACAAGCGGGGGGCTCAGGCTTATTAGGATTTTTGGAGGGTATTAAAGATTTGGTGAAAAAGTTTGAGGTGGGAGAGTGCATGGCAGGAGGCCCGGCAGCGGCGTGGGTACCGCCAGCAGGGGGTAGCAATGATGCGGCAGGAGTGGGGACGCCCGCAGCGACGGTTGCGGTTACCGCCCCAGAGTCTGCAGGGAGTGAAGTTGCGCAGGGGAAGGAAAAAGCTACAGAGACGACAGAAAGGCAGGATATAACTAGGCTGGCTGATGCAGCGCGCTGCGAAGTGTATGTGTGTTACGAGGGGCCTTTAGGAGCACATTTAAAACAGGAAGTACGGGAAAAATTATGGAAAGGTGAGTACGTGGAAATATTTTCACTATTACCTTTGGAAAAATTTAACTTGGATAGGGTTAAGCCAGACAGTTCCAAGAAGGACGATGAGGAGAAGAGGAGGTATCGGCTGATACCGAGGACGTTTGCAAACTGGCTGCAAGCGTTTGCTATCATGGCAAGCGTGATTGGGGAGAAACATCCGGAACACTGTTCAGCATTATTTTGCTATCAAGATGCCATAGGGGAGGCCTACAGAGTATATGGCGGCACGGGCTGGCTGAGATACGACGAGCAGTTCAGGCAGAGGAGAGCGATACGGCCAGAGCTGCGTTGGGACCACAAGGACATTAGCTTGTGGATGCGCCTGATGACAAATACGCGGGCTCCGAACCAGTTTTTTCAGGGGGGAGCCGGTGGACCATCTGCCCTGGGACACTCGGCTGGAAATAAAAAGGGGGTGTGTTGGCAATACAATTCCGGAGCCTGTAAATTTGGTGCGACATGTAAGTATAAGCACGAGTGCTCAGGCTGCGGGGGAACGCATCCAGCATCTAGATGCTTTAAGCAAGGAAAAGGCAGAATTGGGGACGTTGGGAACAAAAGGGAGGACTCCGGTGATAGTGGAAAGGATGCGACCGTTTCTCGGTAAGTATCCGGATAGGCAAGCTGCGAGGTTGTTGGACGAGGGTTTCGCGGGGGGGTTTAGGATACCGTGCAGGTTACTTATAGTGCCCAAAGTGCCAAATAATTTACGGTCCGCATTGCAACATCCGGAGGTGGTTTCTGAAAAGCTGGCAAAGGAGGTTGCAATGGGGAGAATGGGAGGTCCTTTTCGTTGTGCACCAATAGCTGACTTAGTGGTGTCACCGCTTGGTGTGGTGCCCAAGAAAGAAAACAACAAGTTCCGGCTCATTCACCACCTGTCTTTCCCAAAAGGTGGATCGGTGAATGATGCCATTGATCAGGAAGCATGCTCGGTGACTTATACGTCATTTGATGCCGCTGTGGGTTGGGTGCGGCGTTATGGCAAAGGAGCGTTGATGGCCAAAGCCGATGTCGAATCGGCTTTTCGATTATTGCCGGTACACCCGGATAGCTTCAGATTGCTGGGGTGTCATTGGAAAGGGGAATTTTATGTGGACAAATGTTTGCCAATGGGTTGTTCAATATCGTGTGCGATATTTGAACAATTCAGCTCTTTCTTGGAATGGGTGGTGCGGGACGTATCGGGTGTGAATTCAATCATTCACTACCTTGACGATTTTTTATGCATAGGGCCGGCATCATCTAGAATCTGTTCGGTTTTATTGGCGACACTGCAACATATCGCTGACAGATTCGGCATTCCATTGGCAAATGATAAGACGGAGGGACCTTGCAAGGTCATCACGTTCCTAGGCATTGTTCTTGATTCTGAGGCCATGGAATGTAGGTTGCCGGAAGACAAATTGGAAGACTTAAAAAAAGAGATTGCGGGGTTACTTGGCTTAAAGAAAGTGCAGCTGAGGGCACTGCAATCGGTCCTAGGTAAGCTAAATTTTGCCTGCCGCATACTGCCTATGGGGAGAGTGTTCAGCCGCCGGCTGGCGGCTAGCACAGGTGGGGTGAAATCACCGAGACACTTTGTGCGATTGGTAAAGTCGCACAGAGATGATCTAAGGGTATGGCATACGTTTCTGGAATCTTTCAACGGAAGGGCGATGTGGATGGCGGGCCCGGTAAGTAATTTTGATATTGAATTATTCACCGATGCGGCAGGGTCCACGGGTTTTGGGGCATTTTTTCGAGGGAGGTGGAGTGCAGGTCCTTGGCCTCAATCATGGATAGAGGAGGGTTTTACCAAAAATTTGGTACTATTGGAACTGTTTCCAGTAGTAGTGGCGGTAGAGCTATGGGGCACTTCCTTCAGGGATCTGAAGGTGCGCTTTCACGGGGACAATTTGGGGGTGGTACAGGTTATCAATAGGGTGACGGCTTCGTCTCCGCCAGTTATCAAATTGTTGCAACATTTAGTGTTAAGATGTTTGCAATTGAATGTGTACATTCATGCCGTACATTTGCCAGGGGTTGAGAATGTGGTCGCTGATGCGTTATCTCGCTTCCAGTGGGACAGGTTCCGAGAGTTGGCGCCGGAAGCGGAGCAACAAGGGGTACCTTGTCCCGATTGGCTGTGGGAGATTCCGTTGGTGTCATCGCAGGATGGATCAAACAGTCGGTAAGTGGGTCCACTTGGGCGGCGTACTCAAAAGTGTGGAAAGAGTGGACGGGATTTCTTCAGGCCTTAGGGGAGGAGCCGTCAGAAAACAATTTGCGTTTGTTGCTGCTATATTACGTGGCAAGAAAAATGGAGGAAGGGGCATCAGTGGCGGTGTTAAACATGCAGTTAGCAGGGTTAGCGTTCTTTTTTAAGTTGCAGGGTCAGCGGGATGTCACCAAAGATTTTTGGGTGCGTCAAGCGCTTAAAGGGTATAGAAAAAATAGAATCGTAAAGGATGCGAGAAGACCTGTGACGTTTGATATTCTGGGGAGAATTGTGAAGAAGTTGAGGGAGGTATGCTCTTCAGAGTATGAGGTAGGGTTGTTTAAGGCGGCTTTTGTAATGGCTTTTTTTGGGGCATTCAGGATTAGCGAGCTGGTTAGTCCGGCTAAAAAAGTTCAGGGTGGTTTGGGTTGGCAAGAGGTTCAGGTTGAGCGGGGAGGTTTGACGGTGGTGGTCAAACGGTCAAAAACTGATCAAGTAGGAAAAGGCAGGGTAGTGAGGGTTTACCCGATTCTGGGATCTTTCCTGTGCCCGGTGAGCACGGTTGGGCAGTACTTACAAGTACGGCCAGGGGTACAGGGTCCTTTATTAATTCACCAGGACGGTAGTTTTTTATCTAAGTTCCAGTTCATCACAATTTTTAGAAGGTGCCTAGAAGAGGTGGGATTACAAGGAAAAGAATTTTCATCACACTCTTTTAGGATTGGGGCGGCTACTGAAGCAGCTAGATTGGGTTTGGACGTGGAGGCGGTAAAACGCATTGGAAGGTGGGAATCTCAAAGGTTTCGGTCTTACATTAGGCCTCATTTGGTGGTATAAGGGAAAGGAAGCTATGGTTATAGGAGGATAATTAAGTAATAGTAATGGAAGTTGTTATTGCGGGATAGTGTTTTAGTATAGTCTTCTTGTCTTTTTCTAATTACAGGTACGGCGCCAGGAATGGTCTGGATTATGGGCCATTCTTATGTATGTTGGGGGGCAAGAAGAGGGGATGCTCGTAGGGATGGTAGGCAGTTAGGTTTTGACAAACGGGAGGTTTATATTAAGTGGTTGGGAGTACCTGGAATGCTGTGGAGTAGATTACTTCCTGAAGTTAAAAAACATGCCCTGCGGGAGGGACCACCGGATGTGTTAATTTTACATGTAGGAGGTAATGATTTAAGTATCAGATCCATGGTGGACATCTCGCGCGATATAAAAGGAGATGTGTGGCGATTGATGGAATTATTCCCCAAAACTATATTTATATGGTCGGATATGGTGGCTAGGACATCATGGAGAATGGCCAGGTCAGTGGAAGGTGTAAATCGGGCCAGAAAAAAGATAAATAGGGAAATAAGCAAATTTATGGTACGCAATGGGTGTTTAGCAATCAGACATCCAGAACTAGAATTTGAAACGTGGAGATATCTGAGAGTTGATGGGGTTCATCTTAATGATGTGGGGTTAGATTTGTGGATGTTAGGTTTGCAGGATGGAATACAGCGAGCAATTAGGGTGTGGAGGGGCATCCAAGAGTAAGGTATTACTCGTTGTATGCTGTGGCGGGCGTTGGTCTGTAAAAAAGGAAGGAAGATGGAAAAAGTAAGTGGGTGGATCTAACGGTGTTATAGATCCGGAGGTCTTTTGGTTCCCGGTTAACGGAGGTTAACCGGGAAGTGATAATGGGGCACTGCGGGAATTGTTAGTCTCTGAGCCAGCTTGTCGGCTTGAGGCATAGTTGAGATAGTTTTGATAAGTACCGCAGTGCTGAGTGGGTGATGAACAGCAGAATGATTTCAAGTGATAGCGCAGACCAACGCTCTTTAGTTTAAAAATGTTCTCAGGGAAGAAAAGATGTTTTATTGTAGATTGTTTTTTGATAAGAGTTTTATAAGAAAGTTAAAATAAATATTATTTTAATAAAATAGGCTGCTACGGCCTTTTTTACTCCAAGTTGGTGTGTTTGATTTATTGGGAGTAGAACGGTAAGAAGGGATTAATATAACTGTACAACATATGTTATCCATCAGTCAAGAAAGGCCCAAAATGCAGCATGTAATGCATAAAATGGAGGGCATACATGACAGTGGGAACAGTGGGGGGAAGGTAGAGTTAAAATGGAGCCGAGGGGGAGGGACAAGATAGGGTGGGGTACTATTTAAGAGGGTTGACCTGGGAGGGGTTAACAGAAGGCTGGAGGAAAGTTCCCGCCCACCCGCCCCTTTTTTCGTGGTATTAGAATCATGGTTGACATAAAGGAAGTTGATGTTATTTCTCAACAGGTGGTGAGGATTGAATAGTCGTGGCAGTGGCGGGCGTTGGTCTGTAAAAAAGGAAGGAAGATGGAAAAAGTAAGTGGGTGGATCTAACGGTGTTATAGATCCGGAGGTCTTTTGGTTCCCGGTTAACGGAGGTTAACCGGGAAGTGATAATGGGGCACTGCGGGAATTGTTAGTCTCTGAGCCAGCTTGTCGGCTTGAGGCATAGTTGAGATAGTTTTGATAAGTACCGCAGTGCTGAGTGGGTGATGAACAGCAGAATGATTTCAAGTGATAGCGCAGACCAACGCTCTTTAGTTTAAAAATGTTCTCAGGGAAGAAAAGATGTTTTATTGTAGATTGTTTTTTGATAAGAGTTTTATAAGAAAGTTAAAATAAATATTATTTTAATAAAATAGGCTGCTACGGCCTTTTTTACTCCAAGTTGGTGTGTTTGATTTATTGGGAGTAGAACGGTAAGAAGGGATTAATATAACTGTACAACATATGTTATCCATCAGTCATGTATTTTTCTGTATAATTTCATTAATTGTGTGTGATACAATAGTTGCAAGAAGCTATTCTTCAATCTGCCTACTACATCATATGAATGAAACAGACTCCTATCAGATAGTAAGTATCCGATGAATGTGATAAGTTCCCTGGCCGTTGCCCCCCTGCAGCGAGGAGACGCAACACGGGGATTAGCCAATGTGCTCCCATTATTAGAGAAGCGCTGTGGCTTTATAATAACGGTGTCTAGAGCAGAAAAGGGAGATAGCCATCAATGATTAGAATCCGTCAGGCTTTTATTGTGAGTTCATCCAAAAAAAAAGAGCTTTGTCATGGGCCTCAACAAAATGGAAGTCTTTATAGTGGTTGGAACTAAACTGACCTGACACCAGTGTCTCCATGGCCTCTTGTGTACATTTTTTAGATGCATTGTAGCTAAAGTTATTAAAAAGGAAAATAAAAAATGGCAATGGAATTTTATTTATGTACAGCATTGCATGACTGCGCGATTGTGAAATAGTGTCACCGGCGCAAAAAATGTATATATGTTTAACCACTTCAATACCAGGCACTTAGACACCTTCCCGCACAGACCAATTTCCAGCTTTCAGTGCTGTCGCAATTTGAATGACCATTGCGCGGTCATACAACACTGTACCCAAACAAATTTTTTACCATTTTGTTCCCACAAATAGAGCTTTCTTTTGGTGGTATTTGATCACCTCTACGTTTTTTATTTTTTGCGCAACAAATAAAAAAAGACCGAAAATTTTGAAAAAAAAACAAGTTTTTTTTGTTTCTGTTAAAATTTTTTGTAAATAAGTACGTTTTCTTCTTCAATGATGGGCACTGATTTGGCTGCACTGACGGGCACTGATACGGCGGCACTGATGGGCACCGATGAGGTGGCACCAATGAGGTGGCACTGATGAGGTGGCACTGACAGACACTGATGACGGGCACTGATAGGCGGCACTGATGGGCACTGATAGGTGGCACTGATGGGCACTGATAGGTGGCACTGGTATGCAGCACTGATGGGCACTCATAGGCGGCACTGATGGGCACTCGTAGGTGGCATTGATGGGTACTTATGAGTGGCACTGATAGGTGGCACGGATGGGCACTGGTAGGTGGGCACTGATGGGCACAGATGGGCACTGACAGGTGGCACCGATGGGCACTGATGGGTGGCACTGATGACACTGATTGTTGGCACTGATGCCCTTAAGGGTGGCATTGCTGGGCATCACTGCAATATGCTGGTGCCAATCAGTGCCCATTTGTGGGCACTGATTGGCACAGATTGGGCACTGACTGGGCACATGTGGATGGTCATGGGGTACATACCTGGCCATCCACATGTTGCCCCTCTCCCTGGTGGTCCTAGTGGAGATCCCTGGTGGTCCAGTGTGGTCATCTGAGGGGGGCTGCACTGATAAACTATCAGCGCAGACCCCCCTGTCAGGAGAGCCACCAATCGGCTCTCCTCTACTCGCGTCTGTCAGACGCGAGTGAGGAAAAGCCGATCAACGGCTCTTCCTATTGACATCCTGATCAGCCGTGATTGGACACGGCTGATCACGTGGTAAAGAGCCTCCGCCGGAGGCTCTTTACCAGGATCGGTGTAGCGGTGTGTCAGACTGACACACCACTTCACCGATCGCCTCGATGCGCGCCCCCGCGGGCACGCGGCAGCATGTTATCCTGCTGGACGTCATATGACGCCCAGTCAGGATAACTGAACCACCGCCCGGCCATCATCTGCAATGGGCCGGGCAGGAAGTGGTTAAAAAATATAATGTATTATTACAAAATTGATCCGCTGCGGTTAAAATGTCCTATACCATAGGTTTAGGAAAAAATGTATTCAAATGATGTAACTGCGCTAATCCAAACAAGTACTCATACAATGTTACCACTAATATGGTGTTTATACCTTGTATACCAAGTCTTTAAAGAGGAAGTAAACCCTCTCTAAAAAATTTTTAAAAATGCGCTGTAGACATCGGTGCCCGTTTTTAGGAAAATATCTCCTTAACCGTGTAGGTTAAGGAGATATTTCTTGCACCTACAGGTAAGCCTTAATCTAGGCTTACCTGTAGGTTAAAGTGGTCTGTAAGGGTTTACAACCACTTTAAATCTATAAAGTTCAACGTGGCAATAAAGTGCCAATTATTATAATGTGCAATCTATCACAATCTTAAAACATATCATAATAATCCCCAATGTCCATTGCCATTTGTCATATGTATTCAATGTGCTCATTTGCTTCAATTTCCATCCGTGCTTTGTCACAATGACTTTTCACTGCTTCATGTGCCACCACCACCTTCTAAAATGGTCACTCACCAGACCTAGAAGAAGTTTTGCCTTTGGTTCATATAGGGATAAACACTCCGCTATCCTGGTGTTCCTCCAACTAGTTAGCCACTAAACGCCCCTTATTTCTTCAAGCCAAATATTGGTATCTCATAAAAATTGAATATTCATCATTGCGCAGTATGTTTATAAAAAAGATTTTTTTATAGCCAGTAAAAATACATAAGGAATGTTCACTCACATTTTATAGTGCCTGAGAACGGCACTGAGTCTATCCAGCGTTCTGAGCTTCCTGATGACGCATGTGTGTATGCGAAACGCGTAGAGGCTTCTGGGTAATTACGGACGTCACTTCCTGTCACTAACCTGAACCAAAATGAGGCTTGAAGCACACGCCGGGATTGAGGAACGAAGCGGCGCAATAGAGCCCCATAACAGAACGCTGGATAGACTCAGTGCCGTTCTCAGGCACTATAAAATGTGAGTGAACATTCCTTATGTATTTTTACTGGCTATAAATAAATCTCTATATGAAGCAAAGGCAAAACTTTTGCTAGGCTCTGGTGAGCAGTATACCTTTTTTATAAACATGCTGCGCAATGATGAATATTCAATCTTTATGAGATACCAATATTTGGCTTGAAGAAATAAGGGGCGTCTAGTGGCTAACTAGTTGGAGAAACACCAGGATAGCGGAGTGTTTATCCCTATATGAACCAAAGGCAAAACTTCTTCTAGGTTCTGGTGAGTGACCATTTTAGAAGGTGGTGGTGGCACAGGAAGCAGTGAAAAGTCATTGTTACAAAGCACGGATGAAAATTGAAGCAAATGAGCACATTGAATACATATGACAAATGGCAATGGACATTAGGGATTAATATCATATGTTTATGGTTTAAGATTGTGATAGATTGCACTTTATAATTATTGGCACTTTATTGCCACGTTGCACTTTATAGATTTAAAGAGTTAGGTTGGTATACAAGGTATAAACACTGTATTAGTGGTAACATTGTATGAGCACTTGTTTGGATTAGCGCAGTTACATCAATTGAATACATGACTGCGCTATTGTCCATTAAAATAACGCAGTGCCATAAAGCAAAAAATTGCCTCGTCATGAAGGGGGGTAAATCTGGAGGTCAAGTGGTTAATATAAGCTCTTTATTATTGTTTATGAATACTCATTGACAGTGCCAGGGACCAGAGTAACACTTCTTGAAGAAAAACAGCAATTTGGGAATTGTGTCCACCCTTGTTGCCCCTGGGAAATAAATCAAAACTGGCAGCATCTGTCTGCTGCTCCCACTCCACACTATATGGTCATAAACACGACCGCTAAGCCAAGCCAGACATTTATGTAAGAGACAGTTGAGACACATACGGGTGGAACAGTTGGATTATCTGTGGCATAGAAGGGAAGAGAAAATGGATATGCTTGGCGTGTTATAACCTTCGCTTTAATAAGTGTTTCTGTACCTGTATGGCAGATTATTTGTGCCAGTTTTTAAATGTTACAGCAATCTAATTGGTGCAGCAGACATATTTGTTATAGACATGCTAAGTGCTAACAGAATAATACACCGGCTTCCAGGGGCTGACTGATAACTCATGGGGCCCCCGGGCAATAGGAGATTATGGGGCCCCCAGTCAATCAGAGATTATGGGGCCACACAGTATACACACACACACAGTATACAATCACACAGTATACACATACATGTACACACAGTATACACAGAGATTTAAAAAAAAACAGATTTATACATACTGTCCCTGGTTTTACTGAGGCTGGCAACCCTGATGGGGCCCCCTAGTGGCCCAGGGCCCTCGGGCAGTGCCCGAGTGGCTTAATGGTCAGTCCGCCCCTGCCGGCTTCTACTTTTCACTGCAGTGGCAGTGTCATCACTAACTACTTTTTTGAAATGTTTTGGTCCACTGTGGTCTCCATCAAGAAACCTGAGAAATGCCTTTGCTGAAGTGAATGTGGACAGAAATTGGTGGCAAAGAGGCTGCAGAAGATCATCAGCACTGATGTGCAACAAAGGATGAATAAAAGCTGAAAACAATCCACATATGGTGGAAATGTCCTATACTGAAACCCTTTTGGTCTATGGTCAGTAAACATATTTCTGATGGTATCGGTGTGGATATCCCTGACTTACCAAGGCACTTCCTTCTTCACATCCCCCCATGCCTCTATCACAATATAAACATAGTGCTCCCCCCCCCCCAACTTTCTCAATGCGGCTAGGCACCTAATCCCAATTTATTGGAAATTTTTGCGCACACCGAGTGAGGCGGAATGGGTTGGGAAGGTGGGGGAGATCATGGAAGCGGAGGAGTGGCTGGCCATCTGTAGGGGTACCCAGAAAAGATTTTACTCCACTTGGGCACCTTGGAAAGACCACATTTCTGGGATGTTCTCAGTCTCATCCAGCTTGAACCTGGCGTTGCTAGCATTGGCTGACCCAAAATTTAAACAATTAGCCCTGGGGAGCCAAAACCCTTGGCGTACCATTTAGTGTCGCTAGCTGGGCCTCCCTTAGGTCTGTTAGAAAAGTAAGGAGGGGACCAGTAATGCCAGATATGTATCGATGCTGGTAGCATCTGTGTGCTACTCCCACTCCCCACTGTATGGTTATAAACACAACTGCTAAGCCGAGCCAGACATTTATGTAAGAGACAGCTGAGACATATACTGGTGGAGCCATGATACTGAGAACAACAAGGAAAAGGCTGGGAGACTAGCCAACACTACCCACCAAATTTCACACAAAGGGAGAGGTTGGAGGCAGCACAGTGGCTTACATGGTGAGCACTTCAATCTTGTAGCACTGGGATCCTTAGTTCAAATCCCACCCAGGGCACCCATCAGAGTTTGCATGTTCTCCCTGTGCTTGTATGGCTTTTTTTCTGGGTACTTTGGTCTCTTTCCACACTCCAAAGATATGCTGGTAAGTAAATTGGCTCCTGTCTAAATTGTCCATAGTATGTGTGTGCATGCATGTGAAATAGGGTGGTAAATTATAAATGCCTGTAAAAAATAAAATAAAAATTAGGAGGTGGATTTGTGCACCAGCAAGGGTAGGGTCTTGGGTGACGTGTTCTCATGGGTACTACTTTTGTCACACATATGGCTGACTGGGTGTACTGCTGTACCCCCCCCCCCCCCCCTCCATTGGTGGCCCTGATTGATTTTGTATTAGGAAAACAGTGTATATATGAATATAGACACTATATTACCAAAAGTATTGGGACGGCTGGCTTTACACGCACGTGAACTTTAATGGCATCCCAGTCTTGGTACTTAGGGTTCAATATTGAGTTGGCCCACCCTTTGAAGCTATAACAGCTTCAACTCTTCTGGGAAGGCTGTCCACAGGGTTTAGGAGTGTGTCTATGTAAATGTTTGACCATTCTTCCAGAAGCGCATTTGTGAGGTCAGGCACTGATGTGGACGAGAAGGCCTGGCTGTCAGGTTCCTCCACCCCAAATTCGCTCATCCATGTCTTTATGGACCTTGCTTTGTGCACTGGTCCAAATCATTTGGTGGGGGAGGGGGGATTATGGTGTGGGGTTGATTTTCAGGGGTTGGGCTTGGCCCCTTAGTTCCAGTGAAGGGAACTTCTAAGGCGTCAGCATACCAAGACATTTTGGACAATTTCATGCTCCCAACTTTGTGGGAACAGTTTGGGGATGGCCCCTTCCTGTTCCAACATAACTGCGCACCAGTGCACAAAGCTAGGTCCATAAAGACCTTGTGGACAGCCTTCCCAGAAGAGTTGAAGCTGTTATAGCTGCAAACGGAGGGCCAACTCAATATTGAACCCTACGGACTAAGACTTGGAATGGCATTCAAGTTCAAGTTCATGTGCGTGTAAAAGCAGGCGTTCCAATACTTATGCTAATATAGTGTATATGTGTGCGTATAAATATATATAATTTTTTATATATATATATAAATTGGTCAATGTGCTTTGTAAATATTACATTTGGTGTATTTTGTATGGTTTTGGTAATAATTATTTTTTTATTACAAAATCATCCATGGCTTACAGGATTGGTTGGTTGTGGCCGGAGGTAATGGTTACCTTCCCGCTTTGAATGAGCAGCTAAATGTGTCGATGAGTAGCTGGAGTGACACGTGTCATTATAGTGATAGTGGCGTTCTGCTCGGTTGGCCTCTGTCGCATGAGACGGCACAGAAGATTACTCTGCTCTACATTGTTTTATAACAGCTCTCTGTTCGGTCTACAGGAGAGGTCCTGAATAGAAATGGCTCTTTAGAAAAGGTGATAATGAATTTTACAGCCAGCAATAAATGTTTACTGCCTCTTCTTTCAATAGATATCAAGCAAGAGACAAGCTGCTTCTCCTCTTGTACTCTTTCACTCATTTGAAACCAATCATCCTGTGTGATTAGCTGGGATGGCAGCAGCTCTATTGTATAGTAAAAGGATTTCTTAATGGCTGAGTCTTAGGTACTACCTTTACTTAAAGGGGAATTATAGGTCAAATGCATTGCGCTTCTTCATAAAAGAACAATCTAGATGCGTGGTGTTTAACTTACTAAAAATAAAAGGCTTAATACCCAGCTGCACTGATTTCTTTTTACATTTTTTTATTATAAAAAAAAACATATCTGCTTCCCGTCTTTTGTGGGGAAAAAAAGCACTGCTTATCCTCCCCAGACTCCAGAGGGTGCTCTGATGTCCTCTGCTGCTAGCCATGGGTCCGCTTTAAGGTTGAATAACACCCAGCATTATTCAACCTCTTTCCTGCTTCACCTCCTGGGGGGTATCTTGGCTTAAAGTGGTTCTAAATCTAAAATGTAATGCATTCCGTGCATTAAGGTAATAAAACATTGTTCCAATCGCTGTGTCCCCTCCCCTCCTCCCTAACACTTACTTGAGTCCTGTATTAATTCAGCACTGTGCAGACCTTCCCCCCTGTCTTTCTCATCTCACATGAGGATTGAGCAGTAGTGGGAGCCATTGGCTCCTGCCGCTGTTAATCAAAGCCTGTAAGCAGGGGGTGGGGCCCAACCAGACCTCAGGAGTGAACCTGCATGTCTGCCCCTATAACAAGCAGCAAGAAATAAGGAAGCAAGAAGAGAACCCTGCATGTCACAAGTCCGTCCAGAAGGCACTTGTGTTGTGTGCTAACAATTTTCTGATATTTACTAAGGTGAGGAAGTGGGGTTCCCAACCTGGAGCACGAATTCCCATCCTAGAGTTTGGCCTTTACAACCAGGAGTTCAGCTTCCCCTCCCAGAGTTCGTCTTCCCATCCCAGAGTTCATCTTCCCATCCCAGAATTTGTCTTCCCATCCCAGAGTTCATCCTCCCATCCCAGAGTTCATCCTCCCATCCCAGGGTTTGTCTTCCCATCCCAGAGTTTGTCTTCCCATCCCAGAGTTCGTCTTCCCATCCCAGAGTTCGTCTTCCCATCCCAGAATTTGTCTTCCCATCCCAGAGTTCATCCTCCCATCCCAGGGTTTGTCTTCCCATCCCAGAGTTTGTCTTCCCATCCCAGAGTCCGTCTTCCCATCCCAGAGTTCGTCTTCCCATCCCAGAGTTCGTCTTCCCATCCCAGAATTTGTCTTCCCATCCCAGAGTTCATCCTCCCATCCCAGGGTTTGTCTTCCCATCCCAGAGTTTGTCTTCTCATCCCAGAGTTCGTCTTCCCAT
Source organism: Lithobates septentrionalis (assembly GCA_037952835.1). Lineage (NCBI taxonomy): Eukaryota > Metazoa > Chordata > Amphibia > Anura > Ranidae > Lithobates > Lithobates septentrionalis. The sequence goes on along the minus strand of JBBDGP010002569.1, from coordinate 286,824 downwards.
CCCAGAATTCGTCTTCCCATCCCAGAGTTCATCTCCCCTTTCCCAGGGTTCGTCTTCCCATCCCAGAGTTTGGCTTCCCATCCCAGAGTTTGGCTTCCCATCCCAGAGTTCATCCTCCCATCCCAGAGTTTGGCTTCCCATCCCAGAGTTCGTCTTCCCATCCCAGAGTTCGTCTTCCCATCCCAGAATTTGTCTTCCCATCCCAGAGTTCATCCTCCCATCCCAGGGTTTGTCTTCCCATCCCAGAGTTTGTCTTCTCATCCCAGAGTTCGTCTTCCCATCCCAGAATTCGTCTTCCCATCCCAGAGTTCATCTCCCCTTTCCCAGGGTTCGTCTTCCCATCCCAGAGTTTGGCTTCCCATCCCAGAGTTTGGCTTCCCATCTCAGAGTTCATCCTCCCATCCCAGAGTTTGGCTTCCCATCCCAGAGTTTGGCTTCCCATCCCAGAGTTTGGCTTCCCATCCCAGAGTTTGGCTTCCCATCCCAGAGTTCATCCTCCCATTCCAGAGTTCGTCTTCCCATCCCAGAGTTTGTCTTCCCATCCCAGAGTTTGTCTTCCCATCCCAGAATTCGTCTTCCCATCCCAGAGTTCGTCTTCCCATGCCAGAGTTCGTCTTCCCATGCCAGAGTTCATCCTCCCATCCCAGGGTTCGTCTTCCCATCCCAGAGTTTGGCTTCCCACCCCAGGGTTCACCTTCCCATCCCAGAGTTCGGCTTCCCATGCCAGGATTCACCTTCCCATCCCAAAGTTCGGCTTCCCATGCCAGAGTTTGGCTTCTAATGCTAGAGTTTGTCTTCCGATCCTAACATTTGACTTTGACTTCCCAAGTTGGAGTTATGTTGAACGATAAGAGTTTTTGTGCAGTCAGAAATTTGCATGATAGTCTCATTTACATTGCAATAGCTACAATTCCAAATTACATTGTGCTTGCTGCTGTTTGGGAAAAGGAAGTGTTGCAAAACCTTAACAGCGGGGACAGGAAAGATTAGAACTTCTCATGTTATTTTTACTATTTATGTCTTCCTGTCTCATTGAACGCTCCCCAATGTAGAGAGGGGCTGCAATAAAAACTGACCAAAGAACTTACTTCCCTAGTCTGTCCAAGACAAAGAAGAAAAAAAACTAATTTTGGTTGGATTTGGACTTTAACTTTCATGTACACCATTAACTGTCAGATTAGAAAAATGGTTCCAGAGTATCACCGATTCTCTTTAGGAGATTGTACCTAAATAGGTCTGAAACCATAAAAAGTCAGTACCTTTGCTGAAATGGGGGTTTTCCTTGGGCCCATTACAAGTAACGTGGTAGCACACTATGCATGGTGTTATTTTGAATATCACCCCAACATGCCTCCAGAACACTGCTACATTACAGCGCACCATTGCACCCAAAAAAAATGTAGCATGACCTGTTTTTTTTTTAATCTATTGTGGTGCACTACAGCCCATTCATTTTAAATGGGCTGCCTAATGTGGCATACCTCAGTGCACAAAAACGCATTCATGGTGTTCTGGTGTACCTCCAAGCATAAGAAGCTTTATATTTAAAGATCTGAATGGGTTTTCTATTAAAAACCCTATAGAAATGTCAATCACATAGTGTGAGGAAATGGAAATCACAGGCACAGACACATAATTTTTGAGCATGTCTGCTACTAAAAGCACATAATCCAGGAATTTCCAAATATACTGCTGTCACAAGAAGGATAAGTAAAAAAAAAAAAAAATTTTATTTAATGACATCAGAAGGTCCTTATACCGCAATTATATCTGGCATTCTAATTAAACTGGAGTTCTTTAACATTTTAAATGATCCTATGTTGGGGATTACTAGTCATCACAGGACTGACCTTTGCTGGGCACCTTTTGAACAAGAAATGAGAAATATTGCTGCTGGAGACAAGGCCATCTGACATGATTTGTCAGGCAGATCCCGGTGGGAAGCCAGGGGAAGGCGGATATCTCGCCTGTGAGAAGAGACATTAAATGCTGAGGAGAGAAAGTGGTCTGGTGTCTGGCCTCTTACAGTATTGAGAGTGACAGGGAAATGGCAGTCAGACTTTTGCTTGTAATAATCATTTCGAGTGGAGATTGAGCTGTCTCAAATGCTGGAGGGTTCGGGTTTGTGGATTATTGTGACAACTTTGTGATATGTGTATGGCTTGATTTGAATACATGCCATTTCTATAAGGTTTATAATAGAAACGCCATTCAGTTCTTTGAATATAAAGCTTCCTATGCTGGGAGGTGGCTAAAAGTAATATACAAATATATATTTGATTAATTTGCTAGTCATACTTTAGGTTCTTTGGGAGGTATCCTGAGACACGCTTTATTCTTTGTTGCTTCCACTACCACCTTTGCACCATTATAGCTGAAAAGAAATGTCTTTTTGGTTTAAAAGATCAGTTTTTTTTTTTGTTTTGTTTTTTTAATGCTACGACTTGTAGAGGAGCTGGAAGAATGGCAGCCCACAGCTACTAATAGTTAAAGTGGACCTTATATAAAAATGCATTTGAAACAAAAAAAAACCTTTCTATAAACTGCTTCTCCTGTAGTGCCCCCTTATGTTGGTGGCCAGTGGAGAAGTGCCATCTTGCATTGTGGTCAGTGGAGAAGTGCCCCCTGTATGTTGCTGGTCAGTGGATACATTTCTTCTTACATTGCTGGTTCGTGGTGAAGTGTCCCAGTATGTTGGTGGTCAGTTGAAAAGTGCCTCCTTACATTGGTGGTTAATGGTGAAGTGCCCCTGTATGTTGGTGGTCAGTGGAGAAGTCCCTCTTTACACTGGTGATCAGTGGATAAATGTCTCCTTACATCGCTGGTCTGTGGTGAAGGGTCCCAGTATGTTGGTGGTCAGTGGATACATTTCTTCTTACATTGCTGGTTCGTGGTGAAGTGTCCCAGTATGTTGGTGGTCAGTGGAAAAGTGCCCCCTCACATTGGTGGTTAATGGTGAACTGCCCCTGTAAGTTGGTGGTCAGTGGGAGAAGTCCCTCTTTACACTGGTGATCAGTGGATAAATGTCTCCTTACATTGCGGGTTTGTGGTGAAGGGTCCCAGTATGTTTGTGGTCAGTGTTGAAATGTTCCCATATATTGGTGATCAGTGGGGAAGTGCCCCCTTACATTGGTGATTAGTGGAGAAGTATCCCCGTATGTTAGTGGTCAGTGGAGAAGTGCCTTATTATGTTGGTGGTTGGTGGAGAAGTTCCATCTTGAATTCAGTCGGTCAGTGGAGACATGCCCCCTTATACTGGTGGTCAATGGTGAAGTGTCTCCATGCATTGCTGGTCTGTGGAAAAAGACCCCCTTACAATCCTGGTCAGTGGTGAAGTTTCCCAGTATGTTGGTAGTCAGTTGAGAAGTGCCCCCCTATACTGGTGATCAGTGGATAAGCGTCCATGGTATTGAAATGTTCCCATATGTTGGTGATCAGTAGAAAAGTGTCTCCTTACATTGGTGGTCAGTGAAGTCTGCCCGTATATTAGTGGTCATTGGAGAAGTGCCTTATTATGTTGGTGGTCAGTGGAGAAGTTTCATCTTGCATCTTGCATTGGGGTCATTCTAGACATGCCCCCTTATACTGGCGGTCAGTGGGGAAGTGTCCTTGTACATTGCTGGTCTGTGGAGAAGGGCCCCCTCACAAAGAAAAAAGCAGCCGGCAATGTTTATTAACACCATTGCTCAGCCACTGAAACAGTAAAATAAAAAGAAACTTTGTTTCTTTTTGAATCTTTCTGCTTCTTCATCTGCAGATCAAAGGGATGAACAAATGTTCCTCTGTTTAACCCCTTAATAACCCTTAATTTATGCTAATCGGCCTTAATTAAGTAACTCCCTATTCTCCTCCATTTAATTACCGTATTTTCCTGCTTTTTTTTGTTCATGTCTATTTTATAAACGATAAACAATTAAAACTTCTTTTTATTTGCTTTTTTAGTGAATATTTTTACACATATATATTAACATATATTTACACATTTCACATTGAAAAAGCGCAAAATTAAAAAAAAAATCAATTTATTTCATTTGTAAATAACTTTTCAATGCTTTGTACCATTGCTGACAGCTGAAGTGAAAACAAAACAGTTGTGGTAGGTATCGGTAATTGGTATCGGCGAGTACTAAAAAAAAAGTATTGATACTCGTAAAAAAAAAATGGTATTGGTGCATCCCTAATTGGTAGTCATTGAAATTTCCCCAAATGTTGGTGGTCAGTGGAGGAGTGAATCCTTAAGTTGGTGGTCAGTTGAGAAGTGCTGCTCGTGTTGGTGGTCAGCTATAAAGTGTCTCCTTAACTTGGTGGTCAGTGGTGACTTGGTGGTCAGTGGTGTCCTCATAGGTTGTTGTTCAGTGGAGAAGTGCCCTTTGCATTGGTGGTTGTTAGTGGAGAAGGCCCCCTTACACTGGTGGTCAGTGGAAGGAGATGAAAATAATGTAACATACTTGCATGCTGCAACATTTCTGCTTCGCTTTACACAAAAATGAAAAAAAAATATCATAAGGTTGTGTTCTCCTCTGTGATGTTCTGAATTAGTACAAATGATCCTATCTGCTATTGTGGATTATTTGTATCTCTTCTGTCACATATGAAGGATCGACTATATGACAATCCCAGGTAGTGAGTTTTGTGTTACATTTGGTTTGTTCCTAGCAAAGTGTGTTATATGATTCTGTAGGTCAGCATAGAGATCTGAAAACTTTCTCAGCTTATGCACGTTAAAGATGAGTCAAGGAATTGTCCCCACGCATTCTTCTGCCCTTGTCAGATTACAAATAGCACCACAGTTAAGCAGCCGTGATAAATCCTACCCTGAGAGTAAACTGTCTCTGTCCATCTGTAGTTTCTTTAAAGTGAATGTATAAGCAGGTCAGGGTAACACGAGCAACAGTTCTTCTGTACAGCAGGAACCCTCCAGCATCTGCTTGTACCTTAACAGTGCCCCCCATGCTTTGCCAATGTGCCCAGTAGCCACAGACTTCCAGGTATATAATGAACCTGACAAACAAACCAAAGATTTCCCAGCACACTTGACTGCAGCCAGACTGCAAAACAACCAAACCGGCCCAGTCTAATGCCCCGTACACACGATCGGACATTGATCGGACATTCCGACAACAAAATCCATGGATTTTTTCCAACGGATGTTGGCTCAAACTTGTCTTGCATACACACGGTCAAACAAAGTTCTGAACGCGGTGACGTAAAACACGTACGTCGGGACTATAAACGGGGCAGTAGCCAATAGCTTTCATCTCTTTATTTATTCTGAGCATGCATGGCACTTTGTGCACACACGATCGGAAATTCCGACAACGGATTTTGTTGTCGGAAAATTTTATAGCCGGCTCTCAAACTTTGTGTGTCGGAAAATCCGATGGAAAATGTGTGATGGAGCCTATACACGGTCGGAATTTCCGACAACAAGGTCCTATCACACATTTTCCGTCTGAAAATCCGACCGTGTGTACGGGGCATAACAGTTTACATTATAAACAGAGGGTTTTGTTTACACAGATTTTCAAATATACGTGTAAGCTGCAGTGCCCGCAACAAGGCTCCTCTGTATACTGCGGTCCTAACTCAAAAATTTTCAGAGTCTCCTAAATAGGAGCACATATAGCTGAGGATAGATAAAGGGCAGGTGTGCCTGGAAGGAGCCCACCCCTCCTCAGAGGCACAGGAACGCACATGACGTGACCGCTCGCCGCTCTCCTTCCCCAATCTAAGGACTTCAGTGGGATTTCCCTCTAACGTCAGCCGGGCAGTCCATGTGACCGCACATCGGTGATGTGAAAAGAGGTATTTAGCTGCCGAATTTTCAAAAACCGCACACATTGTTTAGTATCATATTATTATAGAGGGGCTGGTAGTAATTGGGATCACTAACTTTACTGCCGCACAGAATAGAGGCGGAAAGGGAGGGGAAGGGCAGGTTTTTTTATCAGCTCACACACTAGGAAGTGACAAAGAGAGGGAGAGCAGCGGGATGACGGAGGCATGTAAGCTGATCACGGTTTAATGAATCAGCAGCCATGATTACTGTGGTCAGCACTAGGGATGAGCCGAACACCCCCCGGTTCGGTTCGCACCAGAACCCGCGAACGGACCGCAAGTTCGCACGAACGTTAGAACCCCATTGACGTCTATGGGACTCGAACGTTCGAAATCAAAAGTGCTCATTTTAAAGGCTAATTTGCATGGTATTGTCCTAAAAAGGGTGTGGGGACCCGGGTCCTACCCCAGGGGACATGTATCAATGCAAAAAAAACTTTTAAAAACGGCCGTTTTTTCGGGAGCAGTGATTTTAATGATGCTTAAAGTAAAAAAAAAAAAGTGAAATATTCCTTTAAATATCGTACCTGGGGGGTGTCTATAGTATGCCTGTAAAGTGACGCGTGTTTCCCATGTTTAGAACAGTCCCTGCACCAAATGTCATTTTTAAAGGAAAAAATCTCATTTAAAACTGCTTGCGGGTTTAATGTCATGTCGGGTCCTGGCAATATGGATGAAAATCAGTGAGACAAACGGCATGGGTACCCCCCAGTCCATTACCAGGCCCTTTGGGTCTTGTATGGATATTAAGGGGAACCCCGCACCCAAATTAAAATAAGGAAAGGTCCCTATATACTCTGAACAGCAGTATACAGGCGGTGCAAACAAGACAGGGACTGTAGGTTTGTTGTTAAGTAGAATCTGTTTGTAATTTTGAACATTTTTAACGTGTTTAGCTCCAGCCAAAAAATCTTTTCTAAGCTTTTTGGAAAACATAGGGAAGGGTTATCACCCCTGTGACATTTGTTTTGCGTCTTTCCTCCTCTTCAGAAGATTTCACCTCACTTTTTTGTCCCAATGAAAAATGTTTTTTGAAAATTTGGGTTTTTTTGTGGAACAAGGATTGGAAAGCATCAGTGGAAAGGAGAAATTGTTTTCCCATATTAACTCTTACATGAGAGAATTTCCCTTCCTAGGGGTAGATTTCATCTCACTTCCTGTTGTCTCCTTCCGTTTGCAAGTAGGAGTCGTTTGTAAGTTAGATGTTTGAAAGTAGGGTCCTGCCCTATATACTCAGCAGAAATTTGGGCCTTAGGTGTTGCTGTGGCCAAAACACTGTAAGCCCTCACAGGGCCCTGCTGTGAAATATTAGATCAAGAATTGTAATTACATGCCCCTGTTGAACAGGAGCTGAAAAATTAGGCCTTAGGCACTGGTGCTGGTGCCACAACACTGCAACCCCTCACAGACACTCTAGTTGGAACGCAGGAACGAGCCCTGCTGCAAAGTATTGCATCAAAAATTGTAATTACACGCCCCTGTTAGACAGGGGCAGAAAAATTGGGCCTTAGGCACTGGTGCTGGTGCCACAACACTGCAACCCCTCACAGACACTCTAGTTGGAACGCAGGAACGAGCCCTGCTGCAAAGTATTGCATCAAAAATTGTAATTACACGCCCCTGTTAGACAGGGGCAGAAAAATTGGGCCTTAGGCACTGGTGCTGGTGCCACAACACTGCAACCCCTCACAGACACTCTAGTTGGAACGCAGGAACGAACCCTGCTGCAAAGTATTGCATCAAAAATTGTAATTACACGCCCCTGTTAGACAGGGGCAGAAAAATTGGGCCTTAGGCACTGGTGCTGGTGCCACAACACTGCAACCCCTCACAGACACTCTAGTTGGAACGCAGGAACGAACCCTGCTGCAAAGTATTGCATCAAAAATTGTAATTACACGCCCCTGTTAGACAGGGGCAGAAAAATTGGGCCTTAGGCACTGGTGCTGGTGCCACAACACTGCAACCCCTCACAGACACTCTAGTTGGAACGCAGGAACGAGCCCTGCTGCAAAGTATTGCATCAAAAATTGTAATTACACGCCCCTGTTAGACAGGGGCAGAAAAATTGGGCCTTAGGCACTGGTGCTGGTGCCACAACACTGCAACCCCTCACAGACACTCTAGTTGGAATGCAGGAACGAGCCCTGCTGCAAAGTATTACATCAAAAATTGTAATTACACGCCCCTGTTATACAGGGGCTGAAAAATTGTGCCTTAGGCACTGGTGGTGGCGCCCAGAACCAAAAATGTTCTTACAAGCTATCAGCGTGATGATTGAGGAGGAAGAGGATAATTACTCAGGGATAGTCACTCAGCATCAGCATAGGCAGTCTTTGAAGGGATCTGAAAAAAATTATTCAGTTACATCAGCATCAGGTGCTTGGTAGCTGGTGGTGATCCAAGACTGATTCATTTTTATGAAGGTCAGCCGATCGACCGAGTCAGTGGACAGACGCACCCTGTGATCGGTTACCACGCCTCCAGCAGCACTGAATGTGCGTTCCGAAAGAACGCTGGATGCAGGACAGGCCAGTAGCTCAATTGCATACTGTGCAAGCTCTGGCCAGTGATCCATCCTCAAGACCCAGTAACCCAGAGGATTTTCGGTGGGAAAGGTGTCCAAGTCTGATCTTGCCCCTAGGTATTCCTGCACCATGTAAAACAGACGCTGGCGATGGTTGCTGGAACCGATCATACCTTGGGGCTGCGGACCAAAAAATTGTCTGAACGCATCGGTCAGACGGCCACCTTCTCCACCGCTCCTTCTTTGACTGACCGAAGCCTCAGCAACACGTTGTCCAGAAACAGGAGTTTGTAACCTCCCAGTCTCTGGGAACGCGTTGCACAGACCTTTCTGCAAGGCCTCCCGAAGATGTTTCATCCTCTGCTCCCTCTGCGATGGCAAGATAAGGTCCGCAACCTTACCCTTGTAACGTGGATCAAGGAGGGTTGCCAGCCAGTATTGGTCCTTCTCCTTGATACCACGAATACGAGGATCCTTACGCAGGCTTTGCAGGATCAGGGAGGCCATGCAGCGTAGGTTTGCTGAGGCATTCGGTCCGGAGTCCTCTGGGTCACTAAGGACAACAACGTCCGCAGCCACCTCCTCCCAGCCACGTACAAGTCCATGTGTTCCTTGGGACTGATCCCTTAAAGACTGCTGATGCTGAGTGCCAGGCTCCACCTCCATACTGACACAATCTTCCTCCTCCTCCTCCTCCTCCTCCTCGTCCTCTTCCTGTGTGATCGGCGGGCACGCAGGAACACTGTCTGGATAAAGGGGGCCTTGAGAGCTAAGGAAGTCCTCCTCTTCCTGCCTCTGTTCTGCCTCAAGTGCCCTGTCCATTATTCCACGCAGCGTGTGCTCCAACAGGTGGACAAGGGGGACAGTGTCACTGATGCATGCACTGTCAGTGCTCACCATCCTCGTGGCCTCCTCGAATGGTGACAGGACAGTGCATGCATCCCTGATCATGGCCCACTGGCGTGGGGAAAAAAAACCAAGGTCCCCTGACCCTGTCCTGGTGCCATAGTCGCACAGGTACTCATTTATGGCCCTCTGCTGCGTGTGCAGCCGCTGCAGCATGGCCAATGTCGAGTTCCACCTGGTGGGCATGTCACAGATTAGGCGGTTCTTGGGCAGGTTAAACTCCTTTTGGAGGTCCGTCAGCCGAGCACTGGCATTATATGACCGGCGGAAATGCACACAGACTTTCCTGGCCTGCCTCAGGACATCCTGTAAGCCCGGGTACCTGCCCAAGAACCGCTGCACCACCAAGTTAAGGACGTGAGCCAAACAGGGCACATGGGTCAGTTGTCCCTGTCGGAGGGCAGAGAGGAGGTTGGTGCCATTGTCGCAAACCACCATTCCTGCCTTAAGTTGGCGTGGCGTCAACCACCTCTGAACCTGCCCCTGCAGAGCTGACAGAACCTCTGCCCCAGTGTGGCTCCTGTCCCCCAAGCACACCAGCTCAAGCACCGCATGGCATCTTTTGGCCTGCGTACTTGCGTAGCCCCTTGAACGCCTACGGAGCACCGCTGGTTCCGAGGAAGAGGCCATGGAGGAAGAAGAAGAGGAGGGGGTGGAGGAGAGAGGTGTGTCACAATCAGCATTTTGGAGGCGTGGTGGCGGAACAACCTCCAACACTACTGCACCTTGTCCTGCATCCTTCCCAGCTGCCAGCAGAGTCACCCAATGCGCCGTGAAACTTAAGTAACGTCCCTGTCCATGCCTGCTGGACCATGAGTCAGCGGTAATATGCACCTTACCGCTGACCGCCCTGTCCAGCGAGGCATGGACATTGCCTTCCACATGCCGGTAGAGAGCTGGAATCGCCTTCCGTGAGAAAAAGTGGCGTTTGGGTACCTGCCACTGAGGAACCGCACATTCCACAAACTCACGGAAGGGGGCAGAGTCTACCAACTGAAAAGGCAGCAGTTGAAGTGCTAGCAATTTTGCCAAGCTAGCATTCAACCGCTGGGCATGTGGATGGCTGGGAGCAAACTTCTTTCGGCGGTGCAGCAGCTGGGGCAGGGAAATTTGCCTGGTACAATCTGGCGTCGGTGTACCAAAAGCAGATTGCCCACAAGTACTTGGCTGTGACACACCTAATTCTACACCTTCATTCCTCTCACTGCAGGTCTCAGAGAGGACTGAAGGTCTAGTGGGGTTGGAAATCTCAGCTGATGAGGAGCAAGGAGAGATCCTCTTTGTTCTTTGGTGTGGGTCTTTTAGATATGCTTGCCAACGAACTGCATGGCAGGTCAACATATGTCTGGTCAAGCATGTGGTACCCAAGCGGGAGATGTTTTGGCCACGCGAGATACGCTTGAGACATATGTTGCAAATAGCAGCGGTGCGATCTGATGCACTCGTCTCAAAAAAGGCCCACACCAAAGAACTTTTTGAATAACGCGCAGAGACTGCAGCGCCCTGCACATGTGGAGCTTTGGGGTGTGATGCAGTCAATGTGCTGCCCTTAGGCTGGCCCCTGGAGGGCATCCTGCCTCGTTGGTGATGTGCCGCCTCCTCCTCCTCCTCCTCCTCCTCCTCTCTCCTATCAGGCACCCACGTTGAGTCAGTGACCTCATCATCCCCTCCCTCCTCATCACTGGAGCAAACCTGGCAGTATGCTGCAGCAGGGGGAGCATGACTGCCAGATTGCTGTCCTTCTTGGGCACCCCCTCTGTCCGTGCTCATGTTACTGCCTTCATCGAGCTCAGTATCATCATCAGAGCCTTCCAAACGCTGGGCATCCTCCTGGAGCATGTACCCAACACTGTGGTCAAACAGTTCGAGGGAATCCTCATGAGGACATGGTGGAGCTAGGGAAGGAGTCACTGATGACATTGAGCTGAGGGAAGAGGCCGCTGCTTTGCCAGACAAAGCACCCTGGGCATGGGTGAGAGAGGATGAGGAGGATGAGGACGGCTTGGTCATCCACTCGACCAAGTTTTCTGCATGTTGCGGCTCAACACGGCCAGCTGCCGAAAAAAAGGCCAAGCGTGTCCCATGGCCACGTGCTGATGAGGATGCACCGTCTCCACGACCAGCACTAGACACAGAGCCTGCTTGCCCTCTCTTATTGGCTTGTGACTGTCTGCCTCTCCTTCTTGGCCTTCCAGACATACTAATGGCCTGTAGCTGCACTAAGCTGGGATAGAACACCTGTAATTTTCTTCAGGTAGCTTTATATACTGTAACCAGACAAGCCTGCCTGTCAGTAGGAAGATAACAGGAACGGATCTAGCTGAACACTGTGAGCAGGACGCACTGCACTAAATGTAAATAGCAGGAACGGATCTAGCTGAACACTGTGAGCAGGACGCACTGACTGCACTAAATGTAAATAGCAGGAACGGATCTAGCTGAACACTGTGAGCAGGACGCACTGCACTAAATGTAAATAGCAGGAACGGATCTAGCTGAACACTGTGAGCAGGACCCACTGCACTAAATGTAAATAGCAGGAACGGATCTAGCTGAACACTGTGAGCAGGACGCACTGCACTAAATGTAAATAGCAGGAACGGATCTAGCTGAACACTGTGAGCAGGACGCACTGCACTAAATGTAAATAGCAGGAACGGATCTAGCTGAACACTGTGAGCAGGACGCACTGCACTAAATGTAAATAGCAGGAACGGATCTAGCTGAACACTGTGAGCAGGACGCACTGCACTAAATGTAAATAGCAGGAACGGATCTAGCTGAACACTGTGAGCAGGACGCACTGACTGCACTAAATGTAAATAGCAGGAACGGATCTAGCTGAACACTGTGAGCAGGACGCACTGACTGCACTAAATGTAAATAGCAGGAACGGATCTAGCTGAACACTGTGAGCAGGACGCACTGCACTAAATGTAAATAGCAGGAACGGATCTAGCTGAACACTGTGAGCAGGACGCACTGCACTAAATGTAAATAGCAGGAACGGATCTAGCTGAACACTGTGAGCAGGACGCACTGCACTAAATGTAAATAGCAGGAACGGATCTAGCTGAACACTGTGAGCAGGACGCACTGCACTAAATGTAAATAGCAGGAACGGATCTAGCTGAACACTGTGAGCAGGACGCACTGCACTAAATGTAAATAGCAGGAACGGATCTAGCTGAACACTGTGAGCAGGACGCACTGACTGCACTAAATGTAAATAGCAGGAACGGATCTAGCTGAACACTGTGAGCAGGACGCACTGCACTAAATGTAAATAGCAGGAACGGATCTAGCTGAACACTGTGAGCAGGACGCACTGCACTAAATGTAAATAGCAGGAACGGATCTAGCTGAACACTGTGAGCAGGACGCACTGACTGCACTAAATGTAAATAGCAGGAACGGATCTAGCTGAACACTGTGAGCAGGACGCACTGACTGCACTAAATGTAAATAGCAGGAACGGATCTAGCTGAACACTGTGAGCAGGACGCACTGCACTAAATGTAAATAGCAGGAACAGATCTAGCTGAACACTGTGAGCAGGACGCACTGACTGCACTAAATGTAAATAGCAGGAACAGATCTAGCTGAACACTGTGAGCAGGACGCACTGCACTAAATGTAAATAGCAGGAACGGATCTAGCTGAACACTGTGAGCAGGACGCACTGCACTAAATGTAAAGAGCAGGAACAGATCTAGCTGAACACTGTGAGCAGGACGCACTGCACTAAATGTAAAGAGCAGGAACAGATCTAGCCTAATCTAGCTCTCAAATCAAATGACACTGTCTGTCTCTCTCTCTATCAGCACACCGGAACACACTACACAGGGCCGCCGTGCAGGCGGCCTTATATAGTGTGGGGCGTGTACTAAATCCCCTGAGCCATAATTGGCCAAAGCCACCCTGGCTTTGGCCAATTACAGCTCTCTCTACTGACGGCGCTGTGATTGGCCAAGCATGCGGGTCATAGTGCATGCTTGGCCAATCATCAGCCAGCAATGCACTGCGATGCCGCAGTGAATTATGGGCCGTGACGCGCCACACGAATTTGGCGCGAACGGCCCATAACGTTCGCAATTCGACGGACGGTCGAACAGCCGATGTTCGAGTCGAACATGGGTTCGACTCGAACACGAAGCTCATCCCTAGTCAGCACACTAAGGGGGACACAGAAACATGCAGGATAAACCAGGTATATTACAACATAGACTGAGACAAATGACACCGCACAAGCACTATGCGGTTTAGCATGCTTTAAAAAAACTAGACTTGTGCACACTGAAATATTTTGTTTCGGTTTCGTCCAAAAAATACATTTAGTTACTCCCGAAATTCGTTTTTATTTATTTTGTTTAGTTAAAAAATGCATTCGTACGAAAATCTGAATTAATTAAGGTAGAATCTGTCAATTGAAGGCTTATGGTGTCTGTCGGATGTTCTAAGAAGATTGGACGAAGCAGCTAAACTGTACGACGCTGCGATCGTACATTTCTGGTCGAATGCTCCGCCCACAAGCTATAGTAGAATTCTAATATTGTTTGACTAGTAATATAATAATAATAATAATATATTTATATTATTATTATTAATTATTATTACTAGTCAAACAACATTAGAATGCTTCTGTAGCCTATGGGCGGAGCATTTGACCGTAAATGTCCGCTAGCGGTGATCGTACGTTTTTAGCTGCTTCGTCAAATTTTCATGTCTCTGTAATCTCAAATCTTTTCTCTCTATGTCGAATAAGCTTGGACTAATAGAGTTAGGTTAGGCACATTTGACCGCAGGTTCGATAGACACAGATCGCTATTGTCACCCTCATGTCGAATCTTCTATCTATCGATATCGAACTGTTGTTGCAACAATACGAAAATATAATGGAGACGAAAATAAAGCATTTTTTATTTTGGATCTTTCAGATTTCGTATTCTGCATGTTCGTTATCGTTTTCTTAAAGCAAACACGAAAATCCCCGAAATTCAGATGAAAATGCATTTGGACGATAACTAATGCACATGTCTAAAAGAAACATGATCTTTTTTTTTTTCTTTTTTTTTTTTTTTTTGGGGTTACAACCTCCAATCCTCTGCTTTGTGGCAGCTTCACCAGTTTAAATTATTTTTTCCAGTCGAGATGTTGAATCAGAGTCCTACATCATAAAAGCGATGATGTCCATATATTGATTAGTATTTCTACCTTGCAAAAATTGAAATAACACTCCTAAAGCCACATCTGTATAAACTTGATTGGAAGAGAGAAAGGGTAAAGTGCCACATGGCCCTAATTCGGACTTTACAGGCAAGATGGACAATGATATAGTACAAAAATATATTTTATTAACAATAGGTCATATCAAACAGGTCAAGTAAAAAAGAATTAAAAACATACGATAGGCATATGATAGTAATGAGTATCTAGTGTAAACAAGAGAGTTGACACCAAATAAATAGCAGTGAGCCCCTGTGCGTCAACGCGTTTCGCTGTTTTGCTTTGTCAGGACACACTTGGGGGTAGTTGGAAGGAACAGGTCTCACGTGTCAGCATAGAAGTATCTCCACATGGAGAGCTCCCAGATGATCACCCAGGAATCACCGTGTAAAGCAGGAGGCAGTTTGTTACTAATACCAGCGACCGCGTACAGGGCTGATGGCGTAAAGATATATAGATATGAATATAAACTCATATGGTTCATATACACCATAAGTATCCAGATAATTCAGGGGCTTCAACAATAATCCATATGGACAGATAAATATTCCTTCCAAACTGGATATATCAAACTCTCCTATACCTGCCCACAGTCACTATAACTATATAGGCTCCATAGGTATATTTAAACAGGCTATAGTAGCATAATATTCAGTGTCTCCCCCAGGAACAAACAAACCATCCGAGATTTCTACCTTGCAGGACTGGGCTCCTCCTCGGTTAAGATCCCAACCGGAAAAGAAGAGAAAAACAGGTGCCTCTGTGCGTAGATTGTAAGCTTTTAATGTAGATATAAGCGCAATAAAAACTTACATATAGGTATAGTAAACAGGCACATGTTGATCCAGTATTAGACGCTGACATCTGTGCCGGCTGTATGTTCCCGCGGCTCACATAACCTCTCGTGATGGCTGTCCTGGCCAGCAGGATGCTGCTACGATCATGTAGAACCGAAACTGAGGGTTGGAGCGCAGCTGGAGCTTGACAAAGGAGCGCACACTGTGTACATCTCTCTAGTGCGCATGCTCCGAAACGCGTTGTGAGAACGCCAGTGACGCCAAGGCGCCCAACGCTGCATTCCAGCTCCCTCCTTCTAGCTCCAGCTGCGCTCCAACCCACGGTTTTGGTTCTACACGATCGTAGCAGCACCCTGCTGGCCAGGACAGCCATCGGGAGAGGTTATGTGAGCTGCGGAAACAGCATACAGCCCGGATGGATGTCAACATCTAATACTGGATCAACATGTGCCTGTTTACTAATACCTCTACATTAAATGCTTACAGTCTACGCTCAGAGGAGCCTGTTTTTCTCTTCTTTTCTGCATGTTTGGAGATTGCTTCTACTTCCCTTACAAGGTTGGCCCTGACACAGTGGACTGTTTTTCCTTTACATAGACCTGCAAGCTAAAAAGGACTATTTTGATGGACTCTTGCTTTTATTTTATATACTATTCTGGCTGCGCCACTACCCAATTTTTAAGCTCCCAACCAGAACCTGCGCATATAGCACTTGTCCTTGTTTAAATTGTTGCTGTTGTTCCTAAGCAGCCTTGTTAGATTACTAGCCCCTCCTATTGCCCACCGCTGTCTGACAATGCTAGTTGAAGAAGATGGGTTTCTGGCAGGCTGCGCATAGGGGAAGAGGGGGTGGTGCAGACACAAAGAACACAGAGCCTGCACAGCCCCCATTTACTTTGAATGCTGCAAACTGAACATCTGTAACCCCTCATTGCTGTGCATCACATCCCTATGCCCCCTTTGCTCCATTTGTACAAATAAAAGGCTGAGAGAGTGTGAAACATTGTCTGTTTCTAAGGCAAACAAGCAAACATATTCTTCTATGCAAGTCTGAGAAAGAAAAAATAGTAAAACACACATATATAATAATATTAAACAGAACACAGAGAGCTGCAGAACTGTCAGGGGGATGTGGCTTCAGTGCTGCTTGAACCTCCCCATAGGAATGCCCAGTATTTGGGGTTCAGCCTAGGGTGGAGCTACAGCCAACACTGTCAGTAATGAAAACTGTATTTAATTCCCAAACTACAGCACCGATTTTAAAGTGTCACTAAACCCACATCATAAAAAAACTATAAAAAAAAAAAAAAAGCTCACAGAGCAAAAGATTTTAGTGGGATTTTGCCGGTGCCATAGAGGTAACAGAAGAACATTTTATAGTAAAAAAACTTCATTTTTTATTTGTACATCATTAAAATCAAACAGGTTAAAATCCAACACATGTCATTTACATGATCCAATGGTGTGTTTACGTAGACAGTAATATTGTGGTATGTGTTCCCGACATGTTTCAAGACTTGGGGCTTCTTCAGGGAATTTGAAGACTACTATTGATATAACTGTCATGCCAATATGACCCCTGCTTGCCACCGACAATGCCGTCTGCCCAGTGCAGGGAAGGAGGCGCCGTATGGCTACAGGAAACACACCAAGACCAAGACCGTGTGAAATAATTAAAGGGTTCTTAGCCAAGACCGATATCTGGTACAAATAAACTGTAGAGATGTGATTGTATGGTCTAGGTCGCCCTCGTGGCTTCCGCCACCTAACCACCAATACAACAAGATAATAAAAAAAGCTGAGATGAGATTTGTTTTCTGTATTCTGCAAAAGACCTGGTTGATCTTGCTGTTCTTTATCTCCCCCTTCTGTCCAAGTTCCCAATTCAGCTATGGATTTTGAAAAACAGTGTTGGCAGCTTTGTACATACTCAGTTTTCAGTGAGTTTCTATGCTGAGCATTTACTCCCTATCACCTCTGAGCAGCCCATGTGAGTATAGAGTCACACATGTGGGCTTATACACAGTGGTAAATGACAGCCCACTCCCTCCCTCCTTCTCCATGCCCACTAACCAGCTTAACACAATGGGGGTGGGATATTACATGTAGATTGATGGAGGCTTCACCTCCCTCTTACTCTAAGACACAGGCTGAAGGGGTGTGACACGCCATGTTATTGCCCAAAAATAATAAAAATTTGATTTTAAATATATATTTGTATGACAAAAAAATATATATATTTGTATGACAATTTAAAACAGTTTATTGTTGATATTATTTATTTGTATTCTGTATTCCAAAGGCTGTTTTTTTTATTTTGCACATGTGACCAGCAGCAGAGGACTAGAAGCTCCTCCTGCTTATGTTTCCCTGCAGACAGACTGGGAAAGATGTGGGTCTTGTGACAGATATCAATAAGTACAGTGGAACCTTGGTTAACGAGTAACAAGCGTTTTGAAAGACGAGCAACTTTTTTTTTTTAATTTTGATTCGGTTTGCGAGTGTTGTCTCACAATACGAGCAGAATTCAAGCTAATGGGGTGTGCAGTACCACATTTGGCCAGAGGTGGCGGGGGCGCCTCGGAAAGGTTTCGGAGCCGCTCGGAAATACTCGGATCACTCGGAAATGCTCTGAAACACTTGGAAATACTCCGTTCCCGAGTGTTTCTGAGCCTTTCCGAGGCTTTACGAGTTATCAGAGCTGTCCACGAGTATTTACGAGGCTCTCCGGCGCCCCCCCCCCCCACTTCTAGTCACATGCGGTATTGCATGCAATAGAAGTCAATGCGGAAGGAATTATCTTCGTTTCCATTCACTTTTATGGGGATACTCGCTTTGATATGCGAGTGCTTCGGATTACAAGCATTCTCTTTGAACGGATTATGCTCGTAATACAAGTTTCTACTGTATATCAAATTAGGAAAAAGGTGCTTAGATGTTTTTTTGTTTTGTTTTTTATTAAAATAATCACAGCACAATCATCCATATACAGAAATGGAAGAGACAATACAAATGAAACATTGGGGGTTATTTACGAAAGGCAAATCCACTTTGCCCTACAAGTGCAGTCGCTGTAGATCTGAGGGGAAGATCTGAAATGAGGGGAAGTTCTGCTGATTTTATTATCCAATCATGTGCAAGCTAAAATGCTGTTTTTTATTTTCCTTGCATGTCCCCCTCAGATCTACAGCGACTGCACTTCCACGTGCACTGCAAGTGCAGTGCAAAGTGGATCTGCCTTTAGTAAATAACCCCCAGTGTGTTTAGTATGACTTTAACGAGGATGCGTGCTTTGTGCATAGGGTCTCCTGGAAGATTTAACGGGGTTGATTTACTAAGGGCAAATAGACTGTGCACTTTGTAAAGCGCAGTTATAGTTACATAGTTACATAGTAGGCGAGGTTGAAAAAAGACACAAGTCCATCAAGTCCAACCTATGTGTGATTATGTGTCAGTATTACCTTGTATATCCCTGTATGTTGCATTCATTTAGGTGCTTATCTAATAGTTTCTTGAAACTATCGATGCTCCCCACTGAGACCACCGCCTGTGGAAGGGAATTACACATCCTTGCCGCTCTTACAGTAAAGAACCCTCTACGTAGTTTAAGGTTAAACCTCTTTTCTTCTAATTGTAATGAGTGGCCACGAGTCTTGTTAAACTCTCTTCTGCGAAAAAGTTTTATTTCTATTGTAGGGTCACCAGTACGGTATTTGTATATTGAAATCATATCCCCTCTCAAGCGTCTCTTCTCCAGAGAGAATAAGTTCAGTGTCCACAACCTTTCCTCATAACTAAGATCCTCCAGACCCTTTATTAGCTTTGTTGCCCTTCTTTGTACTCGCTCCATTTCCAATACATCTTTCCTGAGGACGTTCCCAGAACTGGACAGCATACTCTAGGTGCGGCCGGACCAGAGTCTTGTAGAGCGGGAGAATTATCGTTTTATCTCTGGAGTTGATCCCCTTTTTAATGCATGCCAATATTCTGTTTGCTTTGTTAGCAGCAGATTGGCAATGCATGCCATTGCTGAGTTCAGTTGCTCCAGAGCTTTGTAAATGAGATAAAGCTTTACTTTGGAAAGCAAACCCAATCATGTGCAAGGAAAAAAAAAACAGCATTTTTGCTTGCACATGATTGGATGATGGAAGTCAGCAGAGCTTCGGCTCATTTACTAAGCTCTGGAGTAATGCCGCGTACACACGGTCGGACTTTTCGTCTACAAAAGTCCAACGGACGCTGTCGGACTAAAGCTGGCTGGTAATCCGATCGTGTGTGGGCTTCTCCGGACTTTCAACTGACTTTTTTAGCCTCAAATCCGACGTACTTTAGATTTGAAACATGCTTCAAATCTTTCCGACGGACTCGAGTCCGGTCGAAAAATCCACTCGTCTGTATGCTAGTCCGACGGACAAAAACCCATGCTAGGGCAGCTATTGGCTACTGGCTATGAACTTCCTTATTTTAGTCCGGTGTACGTCATCACGTAAGAATTCGACGGACTTTTGTGTGATCGTGTGTAGGCAAGTCTGTTCGTTAGAAAGTCCGCCGCAAGTCCGTCGAAAGTCCGCCAAAAGTCCGTCGAAAGTCTGTCGGACAGGCTGTCGGACTTTTGTAGCTGAAAAGTCCGACCGTGTGTACGCGGCATAACTGCAACTTGCAGAGTGCAACTGCACTTTACAAAATGCACAGTCTATTTGCCTTTAGTAAATAAACCCCAAAATGTCTAACTCCTGGTAAGAGTTCTTCTTTTAGCATGCTATTAAAAAACATATACTTTGTATTTGGATTTGTTTCTTTTCTTATAGTGGTTGTTCAGCAAGAATGCTGATTGCACAACAGCAAATACAAATACAACAGCAATCTAAAATTCTTAATAGGAACCATAATCATGAAAATAGGGCATGGCAAGCCAGTAAATTGCATAAATAAGATTAAATTGCTTCTAGGTACAATTTACAACGATGACCCAAAATGAGTGCTCTGAGCAGAATAAACAGGTTGCAGCTCACTGTTGATGTCATCTTTCCATAGCCCTCAGTCTCTTTTTTGCTGCCTCGGCCTTCTGTCGCTGTGTGATTATTACAATGCAGCATTGCCAGTGACAGCGCTGGCAGGATTTGAAGACGGTGATGGACAGGTGTGGAAAAAAATGTTTACCAATGAGCATAACACACATCTCTGTCCATACATCTAATCTTTAGAAACCCTCTAAATCTGTTACCTTTACAACCTTTGTTCAAAACAAAACCCTTGGAATATTCTGCATTGCTGTGTGTGGCAACGTTGCGGCGACATGACAAATGATCGTGGAATGGCACAACGCTGATAAAATGCTCTTCTTTCCTCTAGGACACCGTGGTTTAACGGATGGGGATTTAATCTTCCCAGAGGCCAATCTTTACTTGACAAGTGGAACCTTATCCCAGAGGGCATCGACATCCTAATGACTCATGGACCTCCCCTTGGTAAGTCAAAGCCACGCCGTCACCTAACACATACTCGGGAGCCAGCTTTAATGTACACAGCATGAATCTTCCTTTCTGGGCCACCAGCTTCCCCTGAACGCCAAGCAATGAATAAAAAAAAATTGATGCTATTACTGGAGCCCTGCATGATAATTAAACCCAGCAGATCCTGAGAGTTCCTAGGTGTTGTTTAAATTAAATTCTCTGATTTACTGGAGCCGGGGAGAATTAAATGGATATCCACAGCCGTTGTGCAGCCCTTGCAGCTCGGTCATTTGTTTTATTAACTGTATTTATCTGACAGGTAACAGCTCCCAATTCAGAGGCTTTATGGTTTTGGTGGATGGGCAGAAATCTAAGTGCTCCTTTTAAGCCTGGCAGCAGACTGCGCCTGCAGAGTGTGTGCTGTACCCTGCATTCATCAGTCATCATTTCTGGGTTGCAAAGAAAAAACGGCATGGGGGAATGCAGAGAAGAGAAGGCATTAATGTGGTGGGAAGGCTAAAAAACACCTAAAAGAAACACAAGCTTATTTAAAGTGTACCTGTAATTAGATAATAAGCTGAGAGCAGAGGTACACCGCAAGGACTTAGAGGCAGGGGCGTTGCTAGGTCTACAAAAGATCTGAGGGCTAGAGCCCATAGCAGCGTAGTAAAGAAAGTCATATGCTTGGGCGGGCATACACATGTATATACAGTAATATACATGTGGGTGTATATATATCCCCAGAGAGCCCCCCCGCTTACATCAGGGTCCCCAGAGAGCCCCCCCCCCTTACATCACCTTACATCAGGGTCCCCAGAGAGCCTCCTCCTTACATCAGAGTCCTCAGAGAGCCTCCCCCTTCCATGAGGGTACCCAGAGGGCCCCCCCACTTACATCAGGGTTCCCAGAGAGGCCCCCTTACATTAGGGTCCCCAGAGAGCCTCCCCCTTAAATCAGGGTCCCTAGAGAACCCAGGCCTTAAAATCAGGGTCCCCAGAGAGCCTCTCCCTTACATCAGGGTCCCCAGAGAGCCCCCCCCCCACTTACATAAGGGTCCCCAGAGAGCCTCCCCTCCCCTTGGGGACCCCTGCAGAGACTCTGGGCTATTGGCCTCAGATTTGGGGGGTATAGCCCCAAAAGCCACCCCCTAGCAACGCCCCTGCTTAGAGGTACGAGTTTTGTACATTGAGTTGCGCATTGGTAGCCATGAAGCACAAGACACATAAACACATTGATAGGCTAGCCATACACATAGATTTCATAGTAAATCAAATTCATGCTAAACACTGTGGATGGAGGAATCTCAAACTGCCAGCTATTGGATTCAGACAGCTGCAGCCAGTGGCGGCTGGTGCTCCATTTTTTGCAGTGGGGGGGGGAAGCAAACTCCCCCCCCCCCGCCAGGTCTGAACTTACCCATCCAGGTCGCACCTTCCTAAGCTTCTCCTCCTGGCCAATCTGGTCTTAAGACCCGCTTCCTGTCCTGATTGGCCGGGAGGAGAAGCCAGAAGACAATAGCAAATATTGATTCGCTAAAGTCACAAGTGGGTGGGCTCGGGGTGCATTGCTCTGCGCCCCGAGCCCAACCTTTTTGAAGCCAATTAGAGCCCCAGGCTCTAATCATGTGCTTAAAAAAAAAGCTCATAGAAATCTATGCTTCCAGCGCCCGGCATGGAGATTAGGGGCCGGCACATGGAGATTAGGGGGGTGGCACCCCTTATGGACTGGCTGCAACAATCATGGCTACATGAACAGTGACTGCATCTGATGTCACTGTTCAGTCAATAATTTTACACCCAGGAAATAATTCTCCAACCCAGCCAGGTGGTGACAACAGGATCACCCATGACACACATTATGGACGATACAGCTGGAATTGTTCAAATTGTGAGCCATGTATGGCCAGCTTAATATAGGAAATTTTGTTTGTTACCAAAATTGCATTTAGTTCTGTAAAACAAATAAAAAAATGTTTAGTACTTTTTTATGATGCCTTCCTTCTTCTCCTTCTTGCTCATAGCGAGGGAGTGTCTAATTAGTAAGCGGGTAGGCAGTGTCTGATGTCACATACAGCGGCGGAAGTACTTTCCCCATCTGTGTACATTGCAGTCCCATATGTCCATGCTTGGTTGATATCAGTGTGCTGGGCCCTTCCCCATCTCCAGTCACTTGCTAGCTGGCTCCTCTTTCTTCAGTTCTTGGCAGTCACTCTCTCCCATCTCAGGCTAAACAAAAATGAACAGATTCCCCCATCCACACAAGCGATGTAGATGCAGGAATCCTCTCCGCTAAATGATTCTTCCCAATGTGAGAATCCACTGATCAGCACTGCATCTGATTGGTTACAAGCCACTGATTGAAGATTTCCTAGCAAGTGTGTTCAACAGAAGCTGTTCTAACGATCAGCTTCTGTTGAACATAGAGGGCTGCAATGTCCTCAGTGGGATTTAGAAATCAAACATGACAGGGCTTTACATATTTTCTTTGCCGCACCAATAATTAATGCAATACATCATCCTGAAAAGAATGAAAAAGAAAACCAAAAAATGTATAATAAAAGTCCCAAAATAAGTCCATTATGATGAAGAAGTCTAATATAAATTTCATCTAAGATAGGTGAGAAAATCAGATGTACGAAAAACGTTCCAATCTAAAATGTGGGACACCCAAGTGTACATCCACCCTAAGACAGGATGGACTCTTACCGGAACATGTGGACCCTTTGTTTAAAAAGTCAAGAAAGCTCTGTCAACTAATGTATCATCTGTGATGGGAACCCTTCTCTTCTCTCTCTCCGCCGCATAGTGTAAAACTGTCGGTTTACCAATTTATTAAATAAAAAAGAAGCTAGCAACTGACAAGATTAACTACATAAATAGGCGCTTAAATAGAAATTACTGATTAGCTTTAACAAATATTCTGGTTTAGGCGTGCAAGGTGACGTCACAAACGTAAGCTTCGCTTTACGCATTTTGTCACAATTGACGTCATCGGGGGCATGGGTGCACCTATCTTAGATGGAATTGGGACTTTTATATTCTTTTTAATTTGATTTCTTCACATTAGACTACTTCACCATATTGGACTTATTTTGGGACTTATAATATACATTTTTTTGGTTTTCTTTTTCATTAAATGTTCAAAGTGTAGCGCTAAAGTGAAACCCAGTGAAAGGGTTTAGGGCAGGGGGAGGTCAATCCACATTTAAAGTGGTACGTAACCCCATCCAATCCCAAACCCGACAAATATATAAACTAGTTAGTGTAGTGAGTATAGGTGTATAATCCAATACCACAACCTATATAAAATAGTGAAATGCTCTTTCTTTTTGGGAAAGGCACAAACAGACATGAAAACAAATATAAAGTGAAATAAATCAACAAATTATTATCTCAAGTGTCCACACTTTTTGGTAGTGAGAAAAATATATGAGTAGTATCAAAAGTGTCCACAATATTGGTGAGGGGGTATAACTCCCAGGTAAACCATAAAAACTTAGTAAATTAGTCCATATGATGCATAGTGTAGTTGAAACAAATTGAATCCAAGGCAGGTACCCTCACAGTAAAAAGAATCCAAATCAGAGTAAAGGGTAGAATACTCTTACCGACTTCGGTGGACTCACAGGCCGTGGGCGGTGAGTCAAATGGGCTTGTACTGTCTTAAGATGGATGACAGTGTAGAGATGGTTTGTACACCGGAAGATTTCCTCCTCGGATGGGGGGCCAGGAACCTGCCCGGAGGGTCTGCACGAACACCGTCTTTGTCAGCATACGTGGACCATGCATAAAGAAAAGACAAGGAGCCTCCACATGGTGTAAATCCAAAAAATTGTTTTTCAACTGGCATTTATTAGATCACTCAAGATCATCAAACAATCCATAAAAGGTTAAAAAGTAGTAGAATCGATTCAAGTAAAAATGAAGAGAATAAGCGTGGTGTGGGTGGCTGGGTACAGCAAGGAGACCCTTTTTCATTGTTTTCACAATGATTTATTGCATTAATTATTAGCGCGGCAAAGACTTGTGTACATATCGGTTTACAATCTATTGTAGTCTATTGTTTTTTTTTGCCAACTGCAA
This sequence comes from Lithobates septentrionalis, assembly GCA_037952835.1. Classification (NCBI taxonomy): domain Eukaryota; kingdom Metazoa; phylum Chordata; class Amphibia; order Anura; family Ranidae; genus Lithobates; species Lithobates septentrionalis. The sequence continues at coordinate 261,995 of JBBDGP010002569.1, read as the reverse complement.
AATATTTGGCTTTATATTTTTTTTCACCTATACAAATATCAACATCAGTTCCTAAAGTCAAGCTTCATCCACTCAAATCCCTATTGGTCAGGGGACCCTTTTATTATGGTTACTGACCAATAGTGAGGTGCAGGAGAGAAAGGGCTAGAGAAGTGATGGCAAACCTTGGCACCCAAGATGTTTTGGAACTACAATCTACAATGCAGTGTAGTGGGAACTATAGTTCCAAAACATCTGGGGTGCCAAGGTTTGCCATCACTGCTCTAGCCCTTTCTCTCCTGCACCTCAATATTGGTCAGTAACCATAATAGGAGGGGCATGAGCATCCTGGGAAATGTAGTTCCAAAACATCTGGGGTGCCAAGGTTTGCCATCACTGGGCTAGAGCATAACCTCATGAGCTAAAATTGGTATTTGCACAATGAGTGCTGAGTATTTTGGAAATCCCAAGGTATTCTGGAAGGACGCTAAAGGTGCCTTCATGTCACATTTAACTTATAGACGTTTCCACAGAGTTACTACCAGTCTACTTTAATAAGGCAGTACAAAGAGCAAAGAGGATGTGAAAAGTGAGGCAATCAAAATTCATTGTTTACAGATCTGATAACCTGATATAGAGCTTAAATGGAGGTGTGCTCTGTGGCATCTCAGTGGTGTCTGATCTTCAGTCCTGCAAGACAGCTGCACTTTTCCCAACCAGCGCATTGTGCATACTAAAAAAAAACCTCGATTTCCTGGTTGAAAGTATTGGCGGGCAGCAATTCTCCTTGAGCCTACCTCCTTCTTCTCCATAGTGTAGCCACAAAATTGAAAGAGCACAACTGTCTGAAAGGTATTTTTTTCCCTTAGAAGAACATTGATATAAACCAATTATTTTAATCATTTTGACGTCTATCAATGCCCTCCCACTGCCCTTGGAATGAGAACAAGACCAAATAACCTCTAAGCCTCTGACCATTACTCTGTATATATCACTGCAATATCTATCACAAAGTGAAAACTTATATGTGCATTCCAGTGTCTTTACATTATTAATGTGTAGTGAAAACTCGTTTATAGCTTGCTCTCATCACTCAGGGATGTTTGAAATGCTGAAAGAAAATGTTAGAGTTTAGAAGCATAATTTCATATTAATTAGGTAATGATATTACTGTACTCTGTATGCATATCAACTGCCTCTCATCAAAATGTCATTTTTAAACCTCATCTGACTTGTTCATCTGCCAAGACCTACTTTTCTCTGCCTGTTATTTATTATTTCCCTGTTCTCTCGCTGTTATTTTAAAGTGTGGTGACATTATTGCACAGAGATTTCAAAAACTTCATTTATATTTTAAGGAAAGCCTGCTATCTAATTTGCATTTGTCTAAAATGTGTATATGTTCATTAAAACCTAATTTAAAGTATAAGTGCTCTTTTAGTACAATATTACAACTTTCCCACTTGCCCTAGAAGATTTGGAAATACATTGGTGGACCTCAGACGTACGGTACTGTGCAAAAGTTTTAGGCTGGTGTGAGGAAATGCTGTAAAGTAAGAATGTTTTCAAAAATATATATATTTAATTGTCTATTTTTTTTCAGTTTACAAAATGCAAAGTGAGCGAACAGAAGAAAAATCAAAAGCAAATCAATATTTGGTGTGACTACCCCTTTGGCTTCAAACCAGCATCAATTCTTACACTTACACACTTTGTACACGTGCACAAAGTCATTGATTTTGTAGGATTAGGGTCAGGTGTATAATTACCAATTACACCAAACAGGTGCTAATGATCATCAATGTCATATGTAGGTTGAAATACAGTCATTAACTTGAACAGAAACAGCTGTGTAGGAGGCTTAACCTGTTGGTGCCCAGCGTACATAAATATACGGCCTCTCAGCGGCCGGGCATTGCATGCAATAGCACCAATAGAGCTGTACCGAGAGCGAGCGCTCAGCACAGTGGCTGGTGACTGTTGTAATATGTTCACCGAGCCAATCACGGTGGTCACATGGCCATAAGCCCCGCCCTACCACCTGGCATTCTAAAGACCTTAAAGGGCCGATGGGAGCCAGCACCAAGGGGTTAAAGCTGGGTGAGGATTAACCAAACTCTGCTACCAACGTGAGGTTGTGTAGGTTTTATGTCACAGTTCATACACCATGGGAAGAGTGAGCACAGCAACACAAGGTAGTTATACTGCTCAGCAAGTACTATCCCAGGCACAAGGTTTCAAAGCAGTCTGGGGTTTCCGGTGTACTGTTCAGGCTCTATTGAAGAAGTACAAAGAAACTGGCAATATTGAGGACCATAGATGCAGTGGTCGGCCAAGGAAACTTAATGCAGCAGATGAAAGATGCATCATGCTTACTTCCCTTCTACATCGGAGGATGTCCAGCAAAGCCATCAGCACAGGACTGGTGGAAACCAGTGAGACCCAAGTACACCCATCTACTGTCCGGAGAAGTCTGGCCAGAAGTGGTCATCATGGAAAAATTGCTGCCAAAAAGCCTCCCAAGTGGAAACAAGGCTAAGTGACTCAGCTATGCACAAAAACATAGGAACTGGGGTTTAGAAAATGGCAGCAAGTGCTCTGGACTGTTGAGTCAAAAATGGCTGGAGCAGGAGGCAGTTTGTTCACCAAAGAACTGGAGAGCGGTACAATAATAAGTGCATGCAGGCAACTGTGAAACATAGTAGAGGTTCCTTGCAAGTTTGGGGCTGCATTTCAGCAAATGGAGTTAGAGATTTGGTCAGTATCAATGGTGTCCTTAATGCTGAGAAATACAGGCAGATATTTATCCATTGTGCCATACTATCAGGGAGGCAAGTGACTGGCCCCAAATTTATTCTGCAGCAGGACAACGACCCTAAACATACCGCCAATGTCATTAAAGGAGAAGTCCAGCCAGAGCTCATTTGGCTGGACTTCTCTTATGAATGGCAATTTGTTTTGCACTCCTGTGATCCTTTTTCAGCAGAGAGCAGGCTGAAGTCCGCTCCTGCTGTTGTCACCAATGTCAGTCCAGGCCCCACGTCATCCCGACCACAGAGTCTGGATCCGCCAGGTGCCTGGACTGACACCCGTCTCAGCCTCTCAGCGAGCCGCTGAGAGCCTCCTCATGGAGTTCTAAAAAAAAGAGTAATCGTCGGTATTCGATTGCTCGGTTCTTAGAGCAGAGGCGCCAGGGGACAGATGCAGCATCGGGCTGATGCTGCATACACCTAGGTAAGTATGAATATGGAAAAAAAAAATTCCTTTACTTCTCTTTTAAGAACTATCTTCAGCATAAAGAACAAGGAGTTCTGGATTTCAGCATCATTGAGTCTGTCTGGGATTACATGAAGAGACAGGATTTGAGGCAGCCTACATCCACAGAAGATCTGTGGTTAGTTTGGAACAACCTACCTGCCGAGTTCCTTCAAAAACTGTGTGCAAGTTTTCCATTAAAGAATTATGCCGCATACACACGGTCGAAGAGAAGAGAAAGAGAAATTCGAACAGAAGAGAAATTAAAGTCAAATCAATATTTGGTGTGACTACCCTTTGCCCTAATGCCGCGTACACACGGTCGGACTTTTCGTCTACAAAAGTCAGACGGACGCCGACGGACCAAATCCGGCGGACAATTCGATCGTGTGTGGGCTTCCCCGGACTTTCAGCTGACTTTTCCAGCCGCAAATCTGACAGACTTTAGATTTGAAGCATGCTTCAAATCTTTACGTCGTAACTCCGCCGGACCCAGAAATCCGCTCGTCTGTATGCTAGTCCAACGGACAAAAACCCACGCTAGGGCAACTATTGGCTACTGACTATCAACTTCCTTATTTTAGTCCGGTATACGTCATCACATACGAATCCGTGGGACTTCTGTGTGATCGTATGTAGAAAGTCCGCCGCAAGTCCACCAAAAGTCAGTCGAAAGTCCGTCGAAAGTCTGTCAGACGGGCTGTCGGACTTTTGTAGCCGAAAAGTCCGACCGTGTGTACGCGGCATTAGGGCAAAGGGTAGTCACACCAAATATTGATTTGACTTTAATTTCTCTTCTGTTCAATTACTTTCCATTTTGTTAATTTATAAAAATAAACTATTACCTCTTCTATTTCTGAAAGCATTCTTAATTTACAGCATTTTTCACACCTGCCTATAACTTTTGCACCGTATTGTATGCTGAGAAAAGTTGCCAGTGCCAGCAGGCTCTTTATGTCCTTTGGCATTTTCCAGAATTTCCTGTGCTGGACCTGGCCATAGACAGCAATGCCTACCTACTAAGAAATTCAACAGGACTCATGAAGAATAATCACCACATGAAAGCGTACTTTTATGTAACTTTACGAGTCTGCATTAGTAAATTCCTTACATTCACTTCAGAAAGCATCCTCCCTAGGTCCATAGGTGTGACCCTATTCTTTCCTATAGAGAACTGTCTTTTTGGCAACCTCTAGTGGTCCTGTAGAACATGGCTTTCCCCCCCTAGGAGAAAATGTGAACGCAGTGTGCGTGTGCAGGACAATGAAGACCCAGTAAGGATGCTTTCTTTGGAAAGGTTGTGCAGCATTAGGCATGGCCCTATTCTTTTCTATGGGGAGTGTGAGAGACAAAATCTGGCTCCTTGGATATATCCAGTAGATGATTGCGCACAAATAAATACACTTGGCATGCCTCGCTCTGGTACCTGCATCTTGCTGCATCTCATGTAACAATAATACTGCAGAGTGTTTGTCTTTCTCCTGGGCCTCTTCTAACGCTTATACTGCTGTTATTCCAGATTTCTTTTCTACCTTTAAAAATCTGCATAAAGCACTGTAGTGTAACAAGTTCTTCTCTTGAGGATATAAAAGCACATTTTCTCTTAATTACCTTTTATTGAAGAGACCCTGCTGTTTAAAAAATTAAGATTTTGTGTGGCTGCGGCAAACTGGGTTCTTCTGTTTTCACTTTAAATGTACCAGTCTGATAAAATGTTACCCCTTTTGCCATAGGAGATATTATAAGAGCTAATTTAATAATATATTTAAAGGTTAGCTTAATATGTATAATTAGACATTCATGGGGGAATTACATGTAGATTTTGTTACCATTACAGCCCCACCATTGATGGTCTTCCTAAAATGAACCTTTTCATTCCCCAAGCCCAGAAACATAGTAATATCTACATAATCTGCTCCATTAGCTGTTTTAAAAACAATTCCTTCCTCAAAATATGGCCATTCAGGGCTAAGTAACATACTCTCCTAAACACCTACCCACAAATCCATTTATACTCTCCTTCAACGTGCTCTTCTGACACTCCATTGGAGCTATCTGAAATACCTAGTGCTTCTAGGTATGGGAGAGCATGTGAACTCCTTCCAGCATGCAGTGTTGCAGCCTGACCAGCAAGGTTCTAGGCTAGACATGGTCAGCTGACAAAGAGGACGTCGCCATCAACCCTGTGGAGGCTCCTAAATGGAGCTTGTACAGGGTTTGAGCTCCAGAGGATCGGAGTACAGGGAAGATGAGTGTAAGTGTGTTGCAGGGTAAACAGCCAGAAGACCATTGCCCACTTTGACTACATTTCTCATTAAAGGAGAAGTACAGCCAAAACTTGTTTGGCTGCACTTCTACTGTGTATCACAGGAGTGCAGTTTGTTCTGCACTCCTGTGACCCGTTTTCAGCAGACAGCGGGCTGAAGCCCACTGTCGGCTGACATCACAGAGCTGGTCCAGACTGTTGAAAGATCGCAACCATATGGTAGGGATCCGCCCAGAACCCTGGACCGCCACCTGGCTCAGCCTAAATGCGAGCCACTGGGAGCCTGGGTCAGCTGATCCCGCCCCAATGGGAAAATGTGTACATATATACAGTATCTCACAAAAGTGAGTACACCCCTCACATTTATGTATGTGTGTATTTTATTATATCTTTTCATGTGACAACACTGAAGAAATTACACTTTGCTACAATGTAAAGTAGTGAGTGTACAGCTTGTATGACAGTGTAAATTTGCTGTCCCCTAAAATAACTCAACACACAGCCATTAATGTCTAAACCACTGGCAACAAAAGTGAGTACACCCCTAAGTGAAAAAGTCCAAATTGGGCCCAATTAGCCATTTTTCCTCCCCGGTGTCATGTGACTCGTTAGTGTTACAAGGTGTCAGGTGTGAATGGGGATCAGGTGTGTTAAATTTGGTTTTCACTCTCACTCTCTCATACTGGTCACTGGAAGTTCAACATGGCACCTCATGACAAAGAACTCTCTGAGGATCTCAAAAAAAGAATTGTTGCTCTACATAAAGATGGCCTAGGCTATAAGAAGATTGCCAAGATCCTGAAACTGAGCTGCAGCACGGTGACCAAGACCATACAGTGGTTTAACAGGACATGTTCCACTAAGAACAGGCCTCGCCATGGTCGACCAAAGAAGTTGAGTACACGTGCTCAGCGTCATATCCAGAGGTTGTCTTTGGGAAATTGACGTATGAGTGCTGCCAGCATTGCTACAGAGATAGAAGGGGTGGGGGGTCAGCCTTTCAGTGCTCAGACCATACGTCGCACACTGCATTAAATTGGTCTGCATGGCTGTCGTCCCAGAAGGAAGCCTCTTCTAAAGATGATGCACAAGAAAGCCCACAAACAGTTTGCTGAAGACAAGCAGACTAAGAAAATGGATTACTGGAACCATGTCCTATGGTCTGATGAAACTAAGAAAACTTTTTGGTTCAGATGGTGTCAAGCGTGTGTGGCGGCAACCAGGTGAGGAGTACAAAGACAAGTGTGTCTTGCCTACAGTCAAGCATGGTGGTGTGAGTCTCATGGTCTGCATGAGTGCTGTCGGCACTGGGGAGCTACAGTTCATTGAGGGAACCATGATTGCCAACATGTACTGTGACATACTAAAGCAGAGCATGATCTCTTCCTTCAGAGACTGGGCCACAGGGCAGGATTCCAACATGATAACGACCCCAAAGATAACTCCAAGATGACCACTGCCTTGCTAAAGAAGCTGAGGGTAAAGGTGATGGACTGGCCAAGCATGTCTCCAGACCTAAACCCTATTGAGCATCTGTGGGGCATCCTCAAATGGAAGGTGGAGGAGCGCAAGGTCTCTAACATCCACCAGCTCCGTGATATCATCATGGAGGAGTGGAAGAGGACTCCAGTGGCAACCTGTGAAGCTGTCACGTACCTGGTGGCGAGCCTGACGTGTAGAGGAAGGCCTCCCATATAACTCCGGCTCAAGGGCCACTGGTAGTGGGACAGCTGGCGCTGGAGCACGGTGGAGTAAGAGTGCCTAGGAAAAGTCCTGAAGTCTGTGTAGGTAGTTGCCAGGAACACACAGGTGGGCAGCCGGACTTGACTGGTAGCAGACAGGTGCATAGCTAGATCACAGGCAGGTCTCAGCAGCAGACAGACAGATCAGGTATCACAGCTGGCAGGAACATAGTCAAGTCACAGGCAGATTTGGCAACGGGTAGGCAGATCAGGTACAAACAGCAGGCAGAAAAGTATTCAGGTCACAGGCAGATTTGGCAACGGGTAGGCAGATCAGGTACAAACAGCAGGCAGAAGAGTAGTCAGGGAACAAGCCGAAACGGTAATCAGAAGTCAGCACAGGTAACAGGATTTCAGGTACACGCTGTAGACAAAGCAGCAACCAGCCAGTACTGAGTCTGTGTTTAAATAGGCCGTCTGGCGCCAGCTCTGATGACAGGCACACGAGCGCGCATGCGCATTTACTAGTGCGCCCGTGGCTGATCTGTGAACACTTTGTTGGCGCCTGCGCACAGGTGTGCGCCTGAGAGCATCAGCTGTACTCTGCGGACGACTTCCCTGACATTAGCTCTGGTGAACTCCATGCCCAAGAGGGTTAAGGCATTGCTGGAAAATAATGGTGGCCACACAAAATATTGACACTTTGGGTCCAATTTGGCCATTTTCACTTAGAGGTGTACTCACTTTTGTTGCCAGCAGTTTAGACATTAATGGCTGTGTGTTAAGTTATTTTGAGGGGACAGCAAATTTACACTGTTTGCAAGCTGTAAACTCACTACTTTACATTGTAGCAAAGTGTAATTTCTTCAGTGGTGTCACATGAAAAGATATAATAAAATATTTACAAAAATGTGAGGGGTGTACTCACTCTTGTGAGATACTGTATACTGTATTAACAAAAGTGAGTACACCGTAAGTGAAAATGTCCAAATTGGGCCCAAAGTGTCAATATTTTGTGTTGCCACCATTATTTTCCAGCACTGCCTTAATCCTCTTGGGTACCACAGGTTGCCACTGGAGTTCTCTTCCACTCTTCCATGACAACATCACGGAGCTGGTGGATGTTAGAGACCTTGCTCTCCTCCACCTTTCGTTTGAGGATGGCCCACAGATGTCTAATAGGGTTTAGATCAGGAGACATGTTTGGCCAGTCCATCACCTTTACCCTCAGCTTCTTTAGCAAGGCAGTGGTCGTCTTGAAGGTGTGTTTGGGGTCGTTATGTTGGAATACTGCCCTGCGGCTCAGTCTTTGAGGGGGGGGGGGTCATGCCCTGCTTTAGTATGCCACAATACATGTTGGCATTCATGGTTCCCTCAATGAACTGTAGCTCCCCAGTGCCGGCAGCACTCATGCAGCCCCAGACCATGACACTCCCACCACCATGCTTAACTGTAGGCATAGGAAAGACACACTTGTCTTTGTACTCCTCACCTGGTTGCCACCACACACGCGTGACACCATCTGCGTTGAGTTATTTTGAGGGGACAGCTAATTTACACTGTTATACAAGCTGTACACTCACTACTTTCCATTGTAGCAAAGTATCATTTCTTCAGTGTTGTCACATGAAAAGATATAATAAAGTATTTACAAAAACGTGAGGGGTGTACTCACTTTTGTGAGATACTGTGTTTGTAAAAATATAAAAAAAAAAGTGTAAATATTAATAGTTAATAAAATGGAAACAAACACACAAATCAGCAGGAAAATAATGGTTGAAGAGAGATGAAGACTAAGGAGTTAATTAGGGCTGATTAGAGTAAATTAAGGGTTAATAAGGGGTCAAACAGAGGAACATTTTATTAAAAAAATAACTTTTTTTTTTACTTCTTAGATTGCTTTAACAGACATCATATCCATTTTTGATCAGTAGATAAATGAACAAAAATATACAAAAGTAACAATATGTTACTTTGTATCTTCGTATAAGTGTTGTTTATAAACACTGATTCAGACTGCTTTTTTGACAGCTGACGACTTCTTCTCTGAGCATACTGTAGTGTCGGCTATGATTATTCACAGCTGAAAATTACAGTATACTTGGAGGTAGGGTCCCAGAAGCAGGGCAGGGAGGCTGGATGTGCTTCACACGCCTTGTGTACAATGATGATTTTTTTGTTGGGCATGTGTAGCACGTCCAAAATCTGCAACTAGTTAAAGTACATCTTTGTGCTGATTTAAAAAAAAAAATTACTGAAATTTCAAATTTTTACATGAGAAATATGTCTGGAGCTAGGTCCATTTTAATGTTAGCCATACACAGCTTGAATTTTAGCCAATTCACGCTTAATTGGCTGAAAATTGAGCCATGAGTGGCCCTGCAAGCACCACCTGGTTCGAAAAAAGTCAATTTAAAAATCAAATGAGCCAGGTAGAAAATTATCAGACAAATAATGGCTGTGTCCTATAAAGTGCAGGCACTGTTGAGGTATTCAGAGAGCTGCGGATGCTGGATGGAGCAGTCTAACGATTGTGCTTGTTCAGCCCCGCGGCAATATGTGCTTCATGCTGAACACTGGGAAATCTACACGCGTTGACTTAGGCATCCCAGACATCTGAGGCTAGCGTAAGACATGCTGGAGTTTCCAACATACGGGATAAGGATAGTTTGCTGTGTTCAGAAGCAGCTAAATGCCAGCTCTGTGCTATGACTGCATACACACTGGCTGATTAGTTGTGGCCAAAACTCCTCTGAAATGCTGACTATGGACCTACACTGTCTAGGTCCAGAGTTGGCTGGAGGCTCTTTCTGCAGCTTAAATGAGCTTACATGCGAAAAGCAATGGCGCTGGCCATTGATTTGTACAAATCTGATAGCGATTAGTACCACATGCAAAAACGTAGTAATCCTCGCCAGCAGCTGCCCTTGGCCACTGCTCTGTGGCTGTGTGAATGTAGCCTAATAGATCCCAAACTGGTATGGAGCTCTTTGTTTTTGTAGACCTCAGTTGTTCCTGGAGCAGAGCTTGCTATGATTTCTCTGACACCAATTTGAAAAAACCAAACTGCGGCCCAAGGGCCAGATGTGGCCCTTTGCTTGCCTTTATCCAGCCCTCGGGACCCTGTATGTCCCACTGACTCCAAAGTTAGGGCACTATTCCTACAATTTATACCAATGACGAGGACCTATTCCTCCCACTAACACCAAAGATGGGACATTATTCTTCTCACTGACAACATCAATAGGGCACTAAAAGGTAGTAAACCAGTCTTTTGTTTATAAAGTTTGGAGACCCCTGGTCTAATAGGTGGTGAAGAATAATACAAAAAGCATAAAAAGGCTAAGTTCTTACTTGTCTACCTCACATGTGACACCTGTCAACTGGACATGCTGCATTATATGCGCTGCAGTATCTGAACGACCCCCTGCAGCTGTATGGTAGGCTTTAGGTAGGCAGAAAAACCATAGCTCTATTGCCTGTTTTACCTGCCCCTGCCCCCCTTCCCGCAGTTGCCCATATGAAAGAGGCCCTAGAGTCAGCCATAGATATCTTGGCATCTACATACTGTGTATTATATGGCTAAAGGTTTGTGGACACCTGATCATCACACCTACATGACCTTGTTCCAAGCCCCTGAGCATTAAAGTGTATGTCAGGAAAAAAAAAATACAAAGAAAAACATATGCTGTATATCTCTACAATATATCCACATTGCCCTGTGTTTAATTACTTTTTTAGATTCGTCAAGTACAGAAAAGTGTTGATTTGCTAGAATTGCAGCTCCTAGGTCCTGTTCTAGGCTGACAACACGCAGAGTTTTTGAGAGTTAAATACTGTTTGCCTTCCCAATGTATTATATACTGTACTGTATATAAAATATGACTGGAAAAATACCAATATGGCCCAAATCCATTAATAGAAAGGTGCCCCTTTTGTTAGAACACCCTCCACTTTTCTGAGAAGGCTTTCAATAAGATTTTGGAGTAGATGTGTGCAGAACTGAAAATCGGATAGATTCCTTGTGTTACTAATTTCGTTTCGTTGATTTATGTCGGAATTCGTTCAGTTTAGTTAAATTTTGTTTTGTTTATAAATTTTCTAAGGAATTCCAAATTTGGGGCAGAGCCCCCCCCCCCACCTCAGCCCCCTACCTACTTTGCAGAATAGCATAAAAAGTTTTGTTTTGCAGCACTGGGCATCTTTAAAAATTCCGCCCCCAACTGCCCATCATTTATAAATCCGCCCACAACATGTACAAATCCGCCCCTCACCGGCATGAACTCGCCACTCGGCTATTGTGCGCAGGCGCCGTCTCGTCACAACAGCTGATCGTAAAATCAGCTGTTGTGCTGTTCCGTACGGCGCATGCACAGTACAACCCTGGCACTTTTCGACAGAACACCGGCTCGCCTCTTGCTGCTCTCCTCTCTTTTCTCAGCTGATGTCAGCTGAGGATTCTCAGAGCGGCGGGCCGGGCAGTCACATGAGAGCGGAGGGACAGTCTGAAATGCAGTATATAGCTTCATATTTTTTAAAAGGCATGTACAGTGGGGCACTTAATGTACTATAAGAGGGGATTCAATAAGACACAGTTAGTTTAAAACTTGTAAGTGGAGTACGATGGAAGCGCTCTCCCAGGAGGGGCGGGGCAAGTCAAGATGATGTCACCCGCAAATTGATTATGCTGGTCGTAGCATCGATGCTGCATCGTGGACACCCGAATCGCGATGCATCGATGCTACGATTATATTCAACACCCTTAATATTTATGGCCATTTGTTTAACTGAGAATAGATCTGCCTCCCAGATGTTATTTATTTAAGTGCTTAGTAAAAGAGATAACACAAAATAAGTCTGAGGAGGAAATTGTCTAATCAAGTAATATAAATTTAACAAGCATAGAAAATATTAAGTCATGAGATCGGTAAATGGGACAGATGAATGGCTCAATATGGCAGTGTACACAGGGCATGACTATATGAACTGGCTAAGGTAATGAGTAAGGAATATTGTATCAAAAGTTTATAAGAAAATACATATTACCAATATCAATTCTAAATAAATAAGATCTTGGATAGTTTATATACATATACTGTACTATCCAATAATTAAAGTAGAACTAAAGGCAAAACTGACCAGCTGCAGAGGGACTTGTTAACCACCATTGTCCATATCTTGCTTTTTCTCACCTAGTTGCAGACACAAAGAGTGATGGAATTATGGGTAGAGTGCACTGGCACTGTCTACGCTCTTACATGCACAATAAAGATCCTGTGACATTGCGAGGTACGGATTTGGACACCTCGTATATAAACGCCTCACCTGCTTCATCTGCGAAATGATTCTTCTCACTTCCAGACAGGCAGTTTGCGTAGTAATTGATGTTCATTTTTATGGATTCTCTACATTAACTGTAGAACTAAGTGCCTCTTAAACTCTAAGAGCCATCAATTAGCAGTGACTTCCTTGCTAGGTCTACGTTTCAGATTCCGAGAGTTGGATATTTTTAACCTTTGCCAGTCCATTCTGTCTAACTTTTTGTTCTTAAAGGGGAAGTGTAGTCTTTTTAATTTTTATTTTTTTACATGTCCTTGTCACTTTATTTCTGAACTGGCAACATGACAGATTTTCTTTATATAACGTAATAATACTGTATGATCTCACCAGACCCACCGGGATCCTCTTCCCACTGTTTTTAGATTATCTATTATATCAGACAGACTCAATATCAGAGGAGCCTCAATAATATGGGGAAGTTGCTGCTGTAGGTAAGACTAATGCCACGTACACACATGCAGACTTTTCAACCGGACTGGTCCGATGGACCGAATCCTGCGGACAATCCGACCATGTGTGGGCTCCATCGGACCTGCAGCGGACTTTTTCGGTCAAAAATTTGACGGACTTTAGATTTGAAACATGTTTCAAATCTTTCCGACGGACTCGAGTCCGGTCGAAAAATCCGCTCATCTGTATGCTAGTCCAACGAAAAAACCCACGCTAGGGCAGCTATTGGCTACCGGCTATCAACTTCCTTATTTTAGTCCGGTCGTACGTCATCATGTACCAATCCGTCGGACTTTGGTGTGATCGTGTGTAGGCAAGTCCGTTCATTCAAAAGTCCATCAGAAGTCCATTGAAAGTCTGTCCGAAAGTCCGTCGGACCAGTCCGGTCGAAAAGTCCGCCCGTGTGTATGCGGCATTAGATCTTCATCTCCTGGTCCCTATGAACAGAGAGGTGTTTGAACATAAATGTTTGTTTAGTCTATTTTTCCTAGAATCCCTGATTGATTCTAGTTTCATTATCATATAGTATGTTGGAGGGAGGCGCCAAAGTAACACTGTTCACACTAAAGGAGTTGTGTCCAATGCAAAGACAAGGCAATTTTGGGGTGTGCATTAAAAAAGTTATGCAGGTACTACTTTTTTAGGTATAGCATGTTGTGACACAAACTAGTACATCACAACGACCACTTATGACATGTCATTAATGTTCTTAGAAAAAAAGAAGTAAATAGTGCCAGTAGCCAATAGCTGCCCTAGCGTCGGTTTTTGTCCGTCTGACTAGCATACAGACGAGCGGACTTTTCGACCGGACTGGAGTCCGTCGGATAGATTTGAAACATGTTTCAAATCTAAGTCCGTCAAACTTTTGAAAAAAAAAAGTCCGCTGGAGCCCACACACGATCGAATTGTCCGACGGACTCCGGTATGCCGGACCAAGTATGCCGGAAAGTCCGCTCGTGTGTACGCGGCATTAGAAGAAGTGCATTCAGCATGGCTTGCTGGTGTGAACAAGCCCTAAGTCTAGGTTTCCACTGTTACGACCTGAAAGTCGTGCAATTTTTTCCCCGCAATTTTTTGCTGTGATTTATTATGCGTCTTGAAGCAATGCCTGTGTATTCTTGAGGTCTATGGCTCTCAAGTCACATCAAAGTGACACCAAAGTAGTGCAGGGACTTTGAAGTTGCTGCGACTAGAAGTCGCACAGATATGAACGGTACTCATTGGAAATCATGGGGTTTGACTTGTCATGCGACTTTGCAGTACCAAGTCGCATGACAAGTCACACTAGTGCAAACCAAGCCTAAGCAAAAGATTATCTGATCCTTCTGACCCTTCCACCACTTCGTCTGTAAATCCTTTGTGGTCTGTGGATCTGCAGTGGACCATGGAGGATAATCCAAACAGAGGACTGCAGTTCATGAAGCATGCCAAAAATACTTCTTATGCCGCGTACACACGGTTGGACTTTCCGGCATACTTGGTCCGGCGGACCAGAGTGTGCCGGACAATCTGCCCATGTGTAGGCTCCGGCGGACTTTTTCCCAAAAGCCCGCCGGACCTAGATTTGAAACAAGTTTTAAATCTTTCCGTCGGACTCAGTTTCGGGCGGAAAGTCCGCTCGTCTGTGTGCTGGTCCGACGGAAAGCCCGCTCGTGTGTATGCTGGTCCAACGGACCAGATACGACGCGAGGGCAGGGTATTGCATTTTGCGCTCGCTGCAATAGGAAAAACAAAATTTCCTATTGCGGCGAGCGCGGGGCATACCAGGCCCTTAGGTCTGGTATGGATTATAAGGGGAAACCCCCTACGCCAAAAAACTGCGTGGGGTCCTCCCTAAAATCCATACCAGACCCCGATCCGAGCACGCAGTCTGGCCAGTCAGGAAAGGGGGTGGGGACGAGCGAGCACCCCCCCTCCTGAACCGTACCAGGCCGCATGCCCTCAACATGGGGGGTGGGTGCTTTGGGGGAGGGGAGCGCCCTGCGGGGCCCCCCCACCCCAAAGCACCTTGTCCCCATGTTGATGAGGACAATGGCCTCTTCCCGACAACCCTGGCCTTTGGTTGTCGGGGTCTGCGGGCGGGGGGCTTATCGGAATCCGGGAGCCCCCTATAATAAGAGGGCCCCCAGATCCCGGCCCCCCCACCCTATGTGAATGAGTATGGGGTACATGGTACCCCTACCCATTCACCCAGGGAAAAAGTGTAAATAATAAAACATTACACAGGTTTTTAAAAAATTTTTTTAAACAGCTCCGGAGGGGGAACTTCCTCCGGCTACGGGGGTCTTCTTCCGGCTTCGGGGGTCCCTCCGGTTCATCTTCTCGCGACGTCCGGTTGGTTCTCCGCTCTCTTCTCCCGGTGTTCCAGTTCTTCGGCCGGCTCCTCCACTGTCTTCAGGTAGCTCTCTTGCCCCTTTCCTGACTGGCCAGGCTGCGTGCTCGGATCGGGGTCTGGTATGGATTTTAGGGGGGACCCCACGCAGTTTTTTCGGCGTAGGGGGTTCCTCTTATAATCCATACCAGACCTAAGGGCCTGGTATGACCCGCGACGGGGCTCGCAAGGTGTCAATCTCGCCGATAAAAGTGGCAAGATTGACATCCTTTTCTAGTCCCGTCGCACCTGAGTCACGTTCAAAATGAACGGACTTGTCCGTGTGTGGGAAAGTCCGTTCATTCTGAAAGTCCGCCGTAACTCCGGCGAAAGTCCGTCGGAAAGACGGGCGGACTTAACCTGCCGCAATAGTCCGGGCGTGTGTGGGCAAGTCCATCCGTTTTAAAGTCCGGCGCACCTGGCGGACAAAGTCCGGCAAAAAGTGTGCCGGACCAAGTAGGACAGAAAGTCCAACCGTGTGTACGCGGCATTAGATGCTGTTTTGAAGACCAAAATTAGGTTTAACCAGAATAAAGTCTAAAATTGGCCATGTACTGGTAGACTTTTGAACAAAATTTCTTACAAACATTCGCATGAAAATTCTCAGTGCATTCAATAAGTTGAACGAAAACCACATTCACCGTTATATCCCTTTCACACTGGGGCGACGGGTCCATTAGTGGTAAAGCGCCGCTAGCTTTATCACTATTTCAGCGCGGATTATCGGCGTTTTTAACCCCGGCTAACAGCCAAAGAAGGAGTTAAAAGCGTGTGTGTTGCGGCACTTCCGAAGGGCTGCCCATTCATTCCAAAGGGCAGGGGCTGTTCAGGAGTGCTGTATACATCGCTCCTACACAGCCCCAAAGATGCTACTTGCAGGACTTTTTTTCCCATCCCGCAAGCGCACCACCCCAGTGTGAAAGCACTAAGGCTTTCACACTGGGGGGGCATGAGAGGCAGTTTTCAGGCGCAGTTTTCAGGCGCTAAAACGCCTGAAAACCGCCTCAGTGTGAAATTAGTTTATTCAAGAAAAATTTCTCATCCTGCTCCTTCAAATTTTCTTGCCACTGTAGTCGAAAAAGGAATGGCGAATGTCATACCCACTAACAATTGGAAGATCGATTCAACGTTCTTAAAATGTGTTTGGCCAGCTTTAGGAGTACACTCCTGACTGATGGCATTAATTGCTTTTATTGCAGCTACTGTCTGTCACCATTATCTGATGTGTTGCGACTATCGTAAAGCTCACACAAGATACAAGCTGAATACCAAGCTTTGTAACTATTTTAACGTTTTAATTGTTTGATGTAAGCACTACGATTTATTTCATTTTTTGGCTATTACTATGCTGTGTTAGCATTTCATTTGGTACAGTTTGTGAGGGTTTTGAATATCTGGTTACTTGCACTTTAGGTCTTTGCTCTTCTATAACCCCTTGTAAAGGGCCAGTGTCACTGTCACGTACCTAAAGGATGAGCCTAACGTGCAGTGGGAAGGCTTTCTCGTACAACCCCCGGCTCAAGGGCCACCGATGTTGCAACAGTGGTTGCAAGTTCTTGGCAGTGTATGGGTGCCTGGGTCGTCTTCGGTGTAGGAGATGTGTCACCAGGATAGACCAGCAGGTTAAATGGCCGGTGTAGTCAGTTTAGCTGATGCAGCAAGAAACAGGAACAGGAAGCAGGTTGGTAAGTGCAGAGCTGAGGAGACACTGAATACGTAGTCAGACAAGCCGGGTTTGGTAACAGACGATAAGATGCAGATATAGCTGGCAGAGAATGGTCAGGATACAGGCAGAGTTCGGTATCAGGATATCAAGCAGTAGGGAGGTAAACGTAGTCAACAAGGCAAGCCAGGGTCAGAGTAACAGAGAGCAAGTATAGTCAGAGTGAGCTGGGTCAAACACAGGAATCAGGATCGGGATCTCAGGAACAGGTTTCACAGGTACAAGCTGCAGATCAGACAGCAAAGTCTCTGTGCAGCTGGGGTGTTTAAATAGGAAGTCTTTGGCGCCAGTCTCACTGGCATGCACGCGCCCGCGCGCCAGCACGCATGCGCACACCCATGTGCCAGGAAGATCCCTGACAGTCACTTTCTTCTGTCTTGTAATCAAGCCTTTATTGGGTATTTATAAAATGCCATATCCCAGCTTCCCTCATACAAGCCTTACCTTAGGAAAGGATAAAGTGGAAAAGAAGTGTAATTCCAGAGTTTTCAGTGCTCGTTAGATGATATGGTGTGGTTTTATTTCTTTAAAGGTTAGATTTAAATTAATTTATTTTTAAAAGGATTTAAATTTTATATGTGAATAAGTTTACTTATTTAGGGGTTCCTGCATTCTTGTTGGAAAATACTGCTAAAAGGTATAAATCCCCACTCTTGGCACTAAAAAAAATATCCTTGCAATGGGACTTCCTGGCACTGAAGGAGTAAACACTCTAGCGGTAATATGATTAACATTATTCCTTGGTAGGCTTCCTCCACACTGTGCGACCCATCCCCCAAAGCCACTGCCCATCAGTCACCTTCTGACATCATTGTGTGCAATGCAGGGCAAAATGTTCTGTATTGTACATGAGGACAGGGATGGTCTGCCCACAACCCACAATGTCAGAGAGGAGAGGTGAGCACCACCTGCCAGGGGAACGAGGAATGAGGCAAGTATTGTAGCCTATTCCTCTACCCCTTAGACTTAAGCCTAGTACACACGGGCAAAATGTCGAGTGGCATCAGGCCAGTTCAATAGAAAATGGACGACATTGGACCCGTGTGTACGGCGGCCGGCCTGACAGAAGCCGGCTGGTCGGTTGGCTTCTGTCGAAGGGACATGACCGAAAAAGGTTTGTTAATCATCATTTGATCAGCACTCCCAGCCAATGGTGTTCTGGCGGGGGGGGGGGGGGGGGGTCACAGCACATTAGCTCAGTGGTGGAGATGGCTGTAATAACATCTCATAGTTAGTACAGTGGCTCCCCCCGAGCTATCAGTTTTTTTTTTCGTTCAGCCCACTGGGTTGAACCAAAAAAAAAACTAGTAGTGTGTACCAGGCTTTAAAGTGGAAGTTCAGCCAAAATCTAACTAAGGCTAAACCCACTCCCACCCCGATTCTAAGACTATTCTATCTAACCTGTAAAAGAAAAGATGTGTATACTTACCTGTTCTCAGGGAGCTCCAGTGCGTTCACATGATCTATACAGCTGTGGCTTCAGTGAGCAGAAAAGATTGCCGACAACAGCTACAAATGCCTGTGTGCGGTGACATCACCCATAAGCTTACTATGGGGCATCCGTTGTCGGCTGTCCCTCCTGTACACTGAAGCCGACACTGAGACCCGTTGTCGGCTGTCCTTCCTCTACACTGAAGCCGGCACTGAGACCCGATCATGTGACCGGAGCGACTTCAGAATAGGTAAGTTTTTTCTTTTACAGGGTACATAGAATAGTCTTACAATGGGGGTGGGAGTAGTGTTAAGCTTAGTTAGATTTTGACTGAACTTCCAACTTTAACAAGCATTTAACCCTTGCAGAGCAAGGAGACCCCACTGCAAGGGTTTTTTTTTTTTTTTTTTATTCCTGGTGTTAAGCTTTTAATGTATGTTGTATACCAAAATGCATATTGTAAAACCAAACCTTTTTTTTAATTAGAAGATGTATAATTTATAATTAGAAGATTAATTTCAAATAAAATCACAACATCGATCAGATTTTTTATCATGTATGTGTTACACAAAAATGCTGGCAGTTAAACAGTGATGCACAAGCTCCATAATGGTTCTTATGAGAGGAAGTATTTTATATTTTTTCCTTGCCCAGAAACTGCAGAAAGGTTCCACTGCCAAAAGTGTTAACAAATCAATTGAAATTACCAATCGTGTTACGCATTAGAAGCTTTTAGTCTTTTAATGAGGATAGGTGTCAATCTTTTACAATAACCATTCAGAGTTTGCCATATTACTGCAGGAAAACCTTAAATTCCATTACATCTCAGTGACTTCCCCATTGCAGAGACTAGGTCAGCTCCCCAGAATGAAGAAGAGAGATGTCCTCTGCAGTGGGATTTGGTGCCTGAGCCCTTTAACAATAGCTTAAAGCAAAGAACATTCGGGTGAATTTATACGGTGGTGTCATAGAAACACCTCTTCTGATATTTCACCGGTAAATGAGAAAAAAAAATGCAATTAAAAAAAAAAAAGAAATGAAATGAGAGAAGAGGATAAGGGAACGGCTAAATAATTAGGTTACTGCCGGGAAGAAACTGAAAGAAACTCTCAGGAATTTAATTCTATAACCCTTACTTTTATAAATCAAACTCTGGGCAAGGAAAAAGAAAATGCTCATTACATCCAAGAGACCCCAAAAACGCAACATTCTGATGAAGGCAAAGTGAACGTTCCTTAAAAGCATTTTGCTGGCCGTTAATGGAAGGTGTGATCTTACAGATGGTATAATAAACCTATGGTAAATTATCGCTGTCTGCAAAATTAAGTAAAATGCTCACTGATTACCGAATATTAAGTGTACCTTTGTCTAATATTTTTTTTCTTTGCTCTTTTTGTGTTAGGTTTCCGGGATTGGGTTCCAAAGGAGTTGCAAAGGGTTGGGTGTGTAGAACTTCTCAATACGGTGCAAAGGAGGGTCAGGCCCAAGTTACATGTCTTTGGTGGAATCCATGAAGGTGAGCAGCACAAAAAAAAAAATGGAATATTAGTGGGAACTTTTGAAACAAAAATTGAGTTTTGACCTTTTGAAATGATTGGCTTGCCCAGGCTTTGATGGTAAATCCCAAGTGCCAAATAACTATTGTGACTGAGATTTACGGCTGGTGTTTGACTTTGTAAACCCTTTCTGTTATAACTTTTATATACATTAAATACATTTTTTTCAATACAGTATCAAAATAATCCACAACAGTGTAATGAAATCTTTTTATCATTCATTTCAGTCTGAGCTTCTGAGAGAGATTAAAGTTTTTTGGCTTTACTTCTCCTATGGAACACAGAAGTGCAGTTTGTTTTGCAGTCCTTTGACCCGGGCTAGAGTCACATCACTCAGCCAGTCCAGGCTCGGGAAAGATCCCGACCATATGGTCAGTATCCTCCCAGAGGCCTGCTTTGGCTCATGGCTCAGCCTCTCAGTGATCTGCCGAGAGTCTGAGCCAGCCCCTCCTGCCCCCTCTTCAGCCCAGTGTGCTCCAGTGAGTGCTGGAGGACAGAGTAAAGAGCCGGTGACTGACAGTCCCGGCTCTCTGCTCAGAGCGGAGGGGAGAACTGAGCGATCAGCATTTTTTGATCGCTCAGTTCTCACTGCAGAGCTGGCAGGGTACAGATGCAGCATCGTATCGATGCTGCATTCACCTAGGTGAGTATAAATGTTTATTTTTTTTAAATCCCAAACTTCTCTTTTAAAATTGAGGCACAAACAAGATGGCTGCTTAGAAACAAAATGTCTTCATTATAATAATTTTAATCTGTGCTTTGTTTTTTTTCCTCAACGTGTACACTTAGCATTTTCCAAAAATAAATTCTGATGACTTATGATTTATGTTTGGAGAACTTGTGGCAAAAGAGGTTCCTGGAAATCTGCCTCTAGACATTTTTTTATGGGCACATCAAAGCACAAGAAATAAACATCCCCTTATGATAACTTTTTGATGAACAATGATCACAAGACAATTAACTCCATGCTTGCTGTAATCGTATTATTCTTTGATTAATCTCATGCCTGCGTGATATACATCAATCTGTATACTTAATCTGAGATCACACTAAAATAAACAGAATGGCTTAGGCAAGCCACAGATGATGCGATTTTCTTCCCTGCAACCACAGGTTCCCTCCTGCAGAGCTATTGTGTTCTGCTGGCCCAGAGCCTTTCCTGCCGACGGAAAACAATGATTACTGTTAATACTTGTCTACCCCCAAACATATGGGGAATAATGACATACTATACATTGAATATACAAAATATAAAATTTGTGAGTTTGGTCCAGTATATCAGTACAATCCATATGATGTGCCATTGTCTTTTCGGTCAACGTTTCACCAACCATTTGGCTTCCTCAAGACCCAGACATGGAATTGATGGATTGCCTAAAACAACAAAGTATTAGTGACAAACATAACATCTTAATATGTATCATTCAGCCATATTGAATATTGAATGCTCCTACCAGCAAGACCTCACAGTCGACTGACCAGCCCCAGCACCTTTGGCGTACATAGGAGTACCACCGGCAAGGAACCCAACCCAGCACTGGCCAGGGCAGTGACCCTATTGTAGGGTACTGGGACGTGTTTCCAGTATTTACCTAACACATTTTTCTGCCCATTTTAAAACATTAAAAAAAGCTTTCAAAAAATGGCTGAAAAACCAACAAATTACTAACTGGAAAAGTGGGGAACTGACAAACTGACCAGGAGAACAAAGCCATTGAATATGAGGATAAGAAAAAAATTAGCTACAAAGACAAAAGTTTACCAAAACAACAGACATTCACAACTATTGGACCATTTATAAATGGCTTCTGTCATGTTTTTTAAAACAAGGACCTGAACTGCAGATGCGGTGCCCAAAAAGACAAGCAGAGGATAAAGGGGTTAGTCAACAGTATTACCTGCAGGCTACTTGTAGATGACCTTTTCCCCACTACTGACTTACCATGTACCATGCCTTATTCTGCACCATGTCTGTGTATGGAGGCGGCCATCTTGGTGGAGAAGTAGGGCTTTTCTTCTTCATATTAGAGTTTGTCCCTCTGATGACTGATATAATGTCCAAAAGGGGAATATTTAGGAAGCAGCAGAATTCACTGATCCCCAGAATGACTGAAGCAGGGGGGTTGCATGCAGTGCAGATTTCTCTCTAACAATGCAGCACAGTAGTGACATGACCAAATCTCACTAAAAAGTTTGTGGAACTAGCAATCCTAGGCAGAGCTTTGCCTTGCACATTGGAGATATACAGCTCTGAGGCGATAGGCACCCTCACATACCAAAAAGGGCACTGTTGTTTTTCAGTATTAATACAAGGCAAGGATATCTTTTCAGGATACATCTTATGCACATTTAACTCTTCTTGATGTAAATTAGAAAATAGCAAATCTTCATTATATTAAAGGAAAAACAGTGCCAAAGCTTTTTTGACCCAACTCCTCCTGTGGGTCGCAGGAGTACACTTAGTTCTGCACTCCTGTGACCCGTATTCAGCTGACAGTGGGATAAAGTCCACTGTCGGCTGACATCACTCAGCTGGTCTAGACTCTGGAGAGATCCCGACTTTAACTGGTGCCCGGCCTATGGCCAAATAACGCCAGCACCGGCCTTTCCTCAATCCAGATGGACATCATATGACATCCACCCGGATATGATGTAAAAAAAAATAGAAAAAATCCTGATCACTTCGCCAAAGCAGTACAATGTTACTATGGTAACATTATATTGCTCTGGTCACAGTGTGTTAAAAAAAAAGGGAATCATAAAAAAAAAAAAACGATAACTATTTTTTTTTGGACTGTCACCAGTCAGTGTCCATGATCACCACCACACCAGTTGTATGATGACACTATAAAAAAAATAATAAAAAGAAATAGTGTTTTTTTATTTCTTTATTGTCCAAAAAATGATGACAAAAAAAAGACAACTTCAAAAAACCAGTGATGCCCCCTGCTTAATACCTTGGACTGTCTACTTTCCAAAAATGGGTCATTTGGGGGGTATTTCTACTGTCCTGGCATTTTCTGTTTTTATTGAAGAGAAGACATAAATATCAACAGGTAATCTTTGTGTGACAGATTACAACATAACTTACACAACATCTCTTTGTACAGTGAGATATTAACAAGAATAAAGAAACATTTGTCATATGTGAAAGTACAGGAGATAATCGTTTAAGCAATAAATGTGACAGCTTCGGGTTTGTTACAGTATTTAAAAGAGGAGAGGTCAACCCGGGTGCGATTGTGTGTTTGGGGTGAGAATTTTCCTCAACAGGGTCAGAACTTAGTACAATTTGTGTAATCACTATGTGACATTACCAGTAATGAGGTTATGAGCAAGGTGGTAATTGGGGAGAGAGAGGGGGAGGAGACAGAGGAAAGATGGGAAAGGAGAGAGGAAAGAAAAAGAGAAAGTGGTGGGAAGATGGTCGGGAGGTCGCATTGGACATTAAAATGCTACGCTTCATGGTCTGGGGTCTCCGCCAGAAGGCTAAGGCTCCAGTAGGTGTTTGTCAAAGTCACGGGGTAGAAAGTGTTCAACCCAGGGGCGCCATATTTTGAGCTGCTGAGGAATTCTGTCTAAAATTGTAGCCTTGATTTTACAATGTATCATGGCTTGGGTAATCCTATTCTTAACTTCGGTGAGGTTTAGTTTTGGAGTTTTCCCGGCCCTAGCTATTGTCTGTTTGGCCGCTGTAGTGAGTTGAAGGAGGAGACGTGTCTGGGATTTAGTGCACTCTATTGTGATATGATTCAGTAATGCTAAAGACGGGTCAGGGTCTATGGTACTTTGGAGTAAAGTGGAAGCCATCCGGAATATTGTCACCCAAAATTTCTGAACTATCGGTTGAGAATGACTTCATAGAGGCTTCAGTGATGAAGTCACATATACGGTTCAGTCCAGCTCGAAGCCAGAGCTGGAATGATCCTGGGTCAGCGAGGGCTGGGTAGAATTTCAGGTGGCCCAGGAAAGAAAGTAATGGGGAGTGGGCAGACATCAATTTAAACAGGCCCCGTAATTTTCCCATAATTTGAGAGAGTGCCCTGTAATGGGGTTGATTATGGGGCCACGGGTAGAGGAGGGTAACCATAGCAAGTTAGTCACAGTGAGGGGGTAAAGATCGATAGCTTCCAGGCTGACCCACAAGGGTATCTCAGCTTTTGCATGAGGGAGGGGAATCTGTCCTGGCATTTTAAGGCCTCAAAGTGTGACAGCTCTGAAAGCTGAAAATTGGCCTGGGCAGGAAGGGGGTAAAAGTGCCCAGCATCGAAGTGGTTAATGTTGGGATCCACCCATTACCTGACCAGCAGCTGGATCAGCTGCTCCCGCCCCTTCCACAGCCCAGCGCTCCAGTGAGTTCTGGAGGGGCAGAGCAGAGAGCCGGTGACTGGCTCTCTGCTCATTGAAGACTGAGACCTGAGTGATCAGCGGTCTGTGATCGCTCAGTTTTCGGTCTTAGAGGCGGCAGGGGACAGATGCAACATCACACCGATCCTGCATCCACCCAGGTGGGGTATGTATGTTTGTTATTTTAAAACACCATACTTCTCTTTTAAATTCAGGTCCACTTTAAGAACAAAAGCGGCATTGCTGTAAAATATATAAAGTAAATTTTTGTGCATATTTACAGCACATTGATTTAGTAGATTTGCAGCTAGTAAATAGTAAATAAATGACTTTTGAGTCAGTCAACATTCACTTTGCATTTACCTTGATTAGCAAGCTAGAAATTTTGCAAACACATTTTGTACAATTTGGTATTCAACCTTTAAGACTGCCCAGCAACAGGAAGGTAAACTACTAGAGTTAATGGTTATTTCTGAGCTTCTTAGGATTGCCTGTTGTGTTTATAAGAACCTACAAAGCAAGCAGCTTACCTTGTCCAAAGAGGATTATGGCTCGCTGCATTTTCATGTTGGAGCTTATAGTAAACAGTCGTAGAATTTGTGATTGTTGTACAACATTTTGTATATATTACAACACCTATAACATTTTTTTTTTTCTCCTGAAGGTTACGGAATTATGACTGATGGCTACACAACTTACATCAATGCATCAACGTGTACAGTCAGCTTTCAACCAACCAATCCTCCAATTATTTTTGACCTTCCTAATCCCCAAGGATCATGAAGACCCTGAACACATCTGTATCCGCGGGTCTATAAACTGCCTTTTTTTTTTTTTCGTTTTAATAATAACTGTCTTGCTCTTTTTATCTATTTCCAAGTTTTGCATTTGCGTTCTGCTGGAACTGGTACAAAGAAAACAAACCATACCTTTAAAAAGGAAAGAAAAAGTTAATGCTTTTAAAAACATCTTTTAATTTATCTGTTTCTCTTGTGTCCGAAGAAAGCTATTGTAAAATGTACATATCCCAGGAGGGTCGGTTCATAACATTATTATAAAATTTTTAAAAAGTTAACAAAAAAAAAGTAAGCTATTCATTTTGTAAATCACCGGGATTTGCACAACGTAATGTTATTTTAATAATTGTGTCTGTATTTTATTTTTTTTTTACCGTTATTGAATTGTGTGCTTTTTCTATCACCTCAAAGTCTTTCCAGTGCTTTTATGTCCATTTTATTTTTTTACAATTTCTTCTTTTTTTTAATTTTTTATTTTTAGCTCTGATTACTTTTTTTTTGTACGAATAATTCAGTCCATGACCTGTTGTTGTCTCGGTTTGTTGTTTTATTTGTATTTTTTTGCCTGTATTTTTTATTAAATTATTTTTAATATGTATGGGGCTGAAACACCTGTAAAGACCAGGTATGCCGTACATTAAAACATGTAAATGCAGACTCCTTTTAAATATGGATTTATATACATATATATATATAAGTATTTTTTGTGTGTTATAACAAAATGTGGGATTTATTATTGGCTGTATAGGCAAATGCAAAAATAAAAACTAAAAATGCTGCACGCAGCACACCTGAATTATGAAGGATGTGTTATATTTGCAAGTATCCTTACCTTCTGAGAAGAAGCGGTATTTCTGTGCGGTCGTAGGCATGTGAAGAATGAGATGAATACAATCAAGACAAGAAGGGCTGTGTTGCTCTTTTATAAGCATTCTTGAATCCCTTTACCCCTCTCCCATGTCCATTTTTTTTCTTATTTTGCACTGTGTGTAAATGCAATCTTGCTAGCACAAAAATACTGTTGCAAATAGCCCTTTTCTCCTTTACCTTTGTAAATGCTTTTTCAAGGCTTGTCCTGTTTTGTTTCCTTTTTTGCTACCTTGTTAATGGACTTTAGAAATCCAGTTGTTTCTTTTAAATTCATTGTGATATTATATATCTAGCGCCTTTATATGCAAAATAAAATTGCAAGATTTTTCAATATCGTGCACGAGTTTGTATTCTGTTTCTTAAAGCAGATCTCCAGCCATAAATAACAAGGTAACAATGAATAGTCAATTAAAATATAAAATAACCAGTTTTTGCTGCAATATTCAGCTTAAATTCAGAGATTTGCCCCACAGTATCTTTTTTTCTGCTGCTAGATGTCCTCAGTCTGATTGTCAGCACCATTCAACCAACTTCCTCTGAGCTCTGGTCTTCCTGAGCCTGTCGTAGCCTGTGACTGGACAGTGAAAGGAGAAGCAGCACAGTGAGATGTCACTCTGCTTTCTCTTCCTATTAGCATGCTTCTTGTCAGCACATGGATAGATTTACTCCTTGTACTGCTTCTTCCTCTCACACTCCAGCTCTGCTGCACAGGGACTGCAAGAGGCCAACGCCAATGTGGAATTCTCGAAATTTGATTTAATAATGAGTACAGAGCTGCATTCATTTTTGAGTTCTAGAGTTCAGCTTTAAGCTTCATCAAGCAACCCTAAAGTGACATAGAAGCTGCTATAACGTTAGGAACCTTCTGATTCTTCCGAGTAAGATTAGCCAGTGGTTCAGTCTAAACCTAGGTTGGGATTGGATGCCCAAACATTTGTCCGTTAGGCCCCCTGTTGGCAGACAAAATGTATGTATAGAAGTGGTCTTTTAGGCTGCATTCACACTATGCTGCTATGTACACGTAAGCAGAATTGCGCATTTCTGCCCGCATTTTCAGAAAGATGGAGCAAAATTTGTTGCCAAGCTCGACTGGCTCATTGTCAAAATTTGACACCTGAGCTTCTTTGGTGTGTTTGACGCCAATGTGCGAGGTGCGGAAACAAACATACAAGCGGGAATGCGTACGCATATACATACGAAGTGTAAATTGGGTCTTAGGACTTCTGTAGATGGGCAATTGCAATGTGTGTTTAAGATGTTTCTGTGATCAATTCTAGTTCCTTCAATGCAGGTGCTCCTGACCTGCATTTGACCACCTTTTAGCTTGAAAGTTGCTTCAAGCTGCTTTTGTATTCCCACTGACTTGTATGGGGAGAAAAGTAGGTCTTGAGCAAAGAAAAGCACACATACATACCTCAAGGACTCCAGTTTTAGATTTCCTGCCACCACAGTATTTCTCGTTGCCTACCTCCGTTAAGCAGCCACGGAGGTCTAGCGCTTAGTGGTTTGCCCGGAATGGGCAAAGCACTACAAATAATGCAGGGACCACAAAACTGATTATTTTTGACTTGGCAGTTAGTAAGTATACTGCAAGGATTGTAGAAGCCAGCTGGTTGATCCTTTAGGAGCAGAGGGTCTCCACATATATCCCCTAATGCCCTTTAGGGCCTGAACACAGTTCCGACCCCTATCACCCTATTCCTTTAAAGCTGAACTTCAGGTAAACGTCTAAATAAACCATTGAAATACAAATATGGGTGCTGTTTTGTCTGCCAAAAGATTTAGATTTCCATTAATGAGATATCGACCGTACAGCCAGGATGGTGACCTGACCAAACCAAAAGAAATATGGTTTGGTCACCTCTCTGCCTCCAGCCTGGTATTGGAGAAGAAGCGCATTCATGAATTCACTTTGCTCCTTTTTTTTAGCACATGTATGAAATATACCAGATTGGGCATTAGTGCCCCCCCCCCCCCCCCATTTCATCCATGTCCAAAGCAAGCCACTTCATGGTGAGACCCATCTTTAGCCTAAAAAAAACAAACATGTTTCGCTACAAGGAGGATTGTTGGGAGGTATGCCTTTGTGAGCGCCATTTGTCTCAGGTCAGCTCAAAATAAACACAGTGAATGCACCTCTCTGCCATTTTGTAGAAATGACAAGCTATAAAAATATATTTTCTGGAGAAAGAATATGCCCCACCCTATTAGATTGTAAGCTCCTCTGAGCAGGGCCCTCTTAAGCCTCTTGTATTTTATTGTATTATAACTGTATTGTCTCCCTTTTATATTGTAAATCGCTGCGTAAACTTTTGGCGCTATATAAATCCTGAATAATAATAATAATAATAATGTTCGTGGCACTTCTGTGTTCATTATCGTTATTTTAATGTTTCTCTTATTGGGTATGAAGAGGCCTTCATTAGCCAGCCCTTACAGCAAACAAAGAATTCACTAAATGGCATTTAAGCAAAAAATGCATATGATGAATATGGTCCTTTTAACAGAGACACTCAGGCACAGAAGCAGCCAAATGACTTCATTAGTTTAATGGTTCAATCTGATGGCTTCCACTTGTGTTTGAAGGTGGACGTCATGCCTGTTATGGGCTGCCTTTATCAGCTCAGGGGCAGTGAAGTAATAAGCTATGAGGCATGTTATGACTACATAAAGGGCACAGACGTGGAATGCGCTGATATCGCAGAATTGCTTAAAAGAAAACCCAGCTAACAAGTGTATAATCAGCAGCATTCTGTAAATATGTGTATTTGTGTTACACTTCATTAAAAGAAAAATTCCAGCTGATAAAAAATATATATACGGTATATGTGATATGGGGATTAGTTAGCTCAGTGGTAGATTTTTCAAGTAGTGGTAGGTTTTTCATGTAAGCTCACATCAGTCCAAACTTCAGTTTTAAGTGAACGGCAGCCCACTTTTATTTAAAAAAAAAAGAGGGTTTTCTAGCCCCTCAAGCTTGCTCTCTAGAGCAGCCTTTCTCAACCTTTTCAACACAGAGGAAACCTTGAAATAACTTTCTGGTCTTAGGGAACTCCTGATCAAACTTACTATATCTACAACTCATGATACATTAGTGTGATGGTCAGTGGGAAGAATGCTCCTTACACTTGTGGTCATTGGGTTAGAATTACCCCCTTATGCCGCGTACACAGGACTAGTTTTGCTGTCGGAATAAACTCCGAACGTTTCTCAGATGGAACTCCGACGGAATTCCATTCAAGTGGTCTTGCCTACACATCGTCAATCCAAAGTCTGACCAAAGTCCGACCGCCCAGAACGCGGTGACGTACAACACTTACGACGGGACTAGAAAAAGGAAGTTCAATAGCCAGTAGCCAATAGCTTTCGTCTCGTACTTGCTTCAGAGCATGCGTCGTTTTTGGTCCGTCGGAACAGCATAGAGACGATCGGTTTTCCCGATAGGAATTGGTTCCGTCGGAAGTATTTAGAACATGTTCCATTTCTAGGTCCGTCAGAATTTTCAAAAAAAAGTTTGATGAGGCCTACACACGATCGGAATAGACGATGAAAAGCTTCCATCTGACTTTTTCTGTCGGACATTCGTGTGGAGGCGGCTTTACAGATAGCTAAAAAGATCAGTGATATCAGGGAAAACTTATCTAAGAGGGATAAATTGCTCAAAGCTCAAGGAGCCCTTAGCAAGAGCTGGAGGAATCCGAGTTGAGAAACCCTGCTCTAGAGACTTCCAGATTCCCTCCAGCCACTTGGACCCGATCAGAGGCGTAACTAGAACCTTCAGAGCCCTGGTGCAAGAAACCATGAAGGGCCCCTGACCTCTGGCCTGAGCCATTCCCTCCGAGCCCAGAGACCTTGCAACTGATCCCACAACCCTTTACGGTCCCGCAGTGGATCACTTTCATATGTTGTGCAGTCTTGGGCCCATCCACTGTGGTGGAAGGCCAGGGCCCAGTCGCAAGTGCGACCTTTGCAACCCTGGTAGTTCCGCCAGTGGTGTCAGTGTGGACTGTCAATGGTGTCAGTCAGGACGTGGTCAGTAGAGCAGTGGACATGGTCAGTAGAGAAGTGGACGTGGTCAGTAGAGCAGTGGGTGTGGTCAGAAGAGCAGTGGATGTGGTCAGTAGAGCAGTGGACGTGGTTAGTAGGGCAGTGGACGTGGTCAGTAGAGCAGTGGACTGTGTCAGTAGAGCAGTGGACGGTGTCAGTAGGGCAGTGGACAGTGTCAGTAGGGCAGTGGACAGTGTCAGTAGGGCAGTGGACAGTGTCAGTAGGGCAGTGGATGGTGTCAATAGCGCTGGGGACGGGGTCAGTAGTTTTTTTATTTTTTTTAAATATTTTTTACCATTTTATTTTATTTTACAATTTAATTTTTATAGTTTTTTTTTTCAATTTTTGATGGGAGGGAGGCATTGGAGGGCAGTATGGGGGGGGGGCAGCATGATTGTAGAGGATGTGTGTGTGGGGACAGCATGATGGGATGGGGGACAATGGAGGGCAGCATGAGGGGACAGCATGATGGGAGGGGGGGCAGTGGAGGGCAGTATGTGGGGACAGCATGATGGGAGAGGTGGTAGTGGAGGGCAGTATGTGGGGACAGCATGATGGGAGGGGGAGCAGTATGAGGGGACAGCATGGTGGGAGGCAGGGTAGTGGAGGGCAGTATGTAGGGACAGCATGATGGGAGGGGGAGCAGTATGAGGGGACAGCATGGTGGGAGGGGGGCAGTGGAGGGCAGTATGTGGGGACAGCATGATGGGAGGGGGGCAGTAAGAGGGGACAGCATAATGGGGGGGTAGTGGAGGGCAGTATGTGGGGACAGCATGATGGGAAGGGGGGCAGTGTGAGGGGACAGCATAATGGGGGGGCAGTATGAGGGGACAGCATGATGGAAGGAGGCAGTGGAGGACAGTATGTAGGGACAACATAACAGGAGGGGGGCATTATGAGGGGACAGCATGATGGGAGGGAGGGCAGTATGTGGGGACAGCATGATGGGAGGGGGCCAGGCAGTATGTGGGGACAGCAGGATGGGAGGGGGGCAGTGGAGGGCAGTATGAGGGGACAGCATGATGGGAGGGGGGCAGTAGAGAGCAGTATGGGGGGACAGCATGATGGGAGGGAGGGTAGTGGAGGGCAGTATGGGGGGACAGCATGATGGGAGGCGGGGCAGTAGAGGGCAGTATGGGGGGACAGCATGATGGGAGGGGGTAGTGGAGGGCAGTATGGGGGGACAGCATGATGGGAGGCGGGGCAGTAGAGGGCAGTATGGGGGGACAGCATGATGGGAGGGGGTAGTGGAGGGCAGTATGGGGGGACAGCATGACCGGAAGGGGCAGTATAGGAGGGAGCAGTATACGCGCTGTGCTGTGAGAGAGTTTGTTGCTTACCAGGAGCTGCCTCTGGGCAGGGAGCATTTATCCTACCATTCTGGCGGCAGGAACAGCCTTGAGGCAAGAAGTGGGAGCCGGAGTCGGGGGGCGAACCTGGGAGGTTGAGCTTGCAGTCCTAGGTACGGATGACTGCTTACCTCTACACTCTGGATGCAGCTAGTACCAGGTTGGATAGGAGGGTCGGCATATAGGAGAACCGATCCTGCTCCTGCAGCTGCTGAAAGCCGTGCAGGAGCCAGGAGGAGAATAGAGAATATCGGTACTCCTATATGCCGCCCCGTCGGCCCTCCCATCCAGCCTGGTACTAGCTGCATCCAGAGTGTAGAGGCAAGCAGTTATCCGTACCTAGGACCGCCAGTTCCGCCTCCCAGCTCTGCCCCCCGACTCCAGCTCTGGCTCATACAAGTGTAGACAAACCTAACAGGGGAGCTGCACGGGCCCCCTGCAGAATGGGGCCAGGTCACGATCACGACTCTTGCGCTCCCTATAGTTACGCCCCAGGACCCGCTAACTGCCTCAGCTTTCTCTTCCTCCCAGACCCGCATAGCTGTCCCCACTCTCCCAGTCCTTGGTCAAGGAATCCCCCTCACAAGGGATGCAGTCTCCAGCAGGAATCCCCAGCTTTGCTGACAGGGCTATGTCTCCAAACAGCAGCAACTGCAAACTCCAACTGCTCTGATCTACTCTCAAACCTGGCTTATACCAACCCTGCACACCTGTGCACTCACACAGGCTGCAGGTGTCTCGCAAAGTGTGGACACAGCATTGAATGTTCCGTCCCACCCAAGACACTTTGGAACCTTCACACTCCAGGCCCCGATCCAGGATTACCAAACCCGGAGAAAACTTAAAACACATTTTTCTCTGCTCACAAAACACATGCTGGTGCTTCTCAAACTATACCTTTGAGAAACCTGTGTCAAAGTAGGCCCCTTGGGACCTCACATTGTTCTTCCAGCCTCTCTTCCACAATATCCTGTGTCAAAATCTCGGACACAGTCGTTTTTGGTATCCCCGGATCAGCTTCTAGTTCTTGCACTGTCAATTGCCAATCCTTGCTGATTGCAGCCCATACACATTCAACATTCTCAGGTGTTCTACGCATTGCAGGCCTTCCAGAATTGGATCACTTTCAACAGATTCTCGACCATCATTGAAGCCACACTTTTCTTTGCGCTGCACTTGATGCATCATCTATGAAAGCCTTCTGAATAATCTGAAGAGTTTCTGCTGTTCAAGCTTAACGCAAAATTTGATGCAGATTCATCGCTCTACTCGCGCAGTCCATTTGATCGCTATGGCCACACAGTACACATGCTCACTCAGTGGTGTCTAGGGCCCCCATTGACTAGTACAGTGAAGTTGTCATTAAAAGGCTGGACTTTTTCTGGACAGACCTTGTGTGTGTATGTATAAATTGCCACACAAGCCATATTGTATTATGTACATTAGCCACTTGTGGACCTATTAGTTTTGGACAGAGTGGGGAGAGATTAGATCCTCTGTCAAGTTCTTTTTCTGCTGTCGGTGTCCTCACATAGAGAGAGAGAGTTTCACATCTCTATTTGTACTGGTGCCCATTGTCGCAGAGAATGAAAGTTAGGCTCAGTTCACATCTATGCAGTTTGCGATTGATGCGTTCTACAGTGCGTTTTGCTGCACATTTTGAACACGCGATTTTACGGCAACTTTACTGCGATTTGCGTTTCTATGCTTTTTTTTTTTTGGTCAATTTGTTGTTGGGCAGATAAAAAAAACAAAAATCGCTGCAAAATTGTGGCAAAAACACACTACGTGCTTTTCTGCAGCTTTTCCAGTGAGGTCTGTTGAACCAAAAAAGCTAAAAAAGCAAAGTTTTGTGTTTAAAAAAGTCCCTGACCCATTCCAAAAACGCAGCGGCTGAAAAAAGCATAGATGTGAATGTGTGCCATAGAAGAAAAAAAAAACGCAGCGGCTGAAAAAAGCATAGATGTGAATGTGTCCCATAGGAGACCATGTTAAATGAACTGTAGTGCGTGCAAAAAGCACCTAAAAACGCATAGGTGTGAACCGAGCCTTAGAGGGAAGATTTCCACGAATGTTCAGTTGCATCTCTGGGACAGGTAGTGAAGGGAAATCTCCAGAATGGTACACAGACTGCAAAGAAATAACCTGTCAGGTTTTAACCTTTCCCTACTTTTTCCAAAGCTAAAAAAATATATTTTTTTGTCTATACATACCCTTTTAAAGCCCTTGTACCAACACAATATCCTTGTAACAAGTACATGGAAGTCTATTTATCTATATATAGTTTTTGAATATACGTATGTAGTGCCCTCTTCTGGTTAGGTTGCTAGGTAAATTTAGTTTGTGGCTCCCTTGTAGTGAATGAAGCAGTTATTGATTGTGTAGGTCTGATCAGGGCTTCCTGAGTTGAGAGTTTGATTACTCCCACCTGCCTCTGAAAGAACTTTCCAGAGCATAGAGCTGAGAGATTCAAATGATAAGTTGACTATTCATCCACAAAAAAAGAGGAAAGTGCACCAAAAATAAGCCACGTCCATAAATCATTGAGGATACAAAATAAGGTAGTACTGAGTATTACCAGGGAGGCGGACGTTTTAGGCTAAGAAACAGCGGAGAGGATATAGCAGTATAAAAAATATAAATTTATTGAAAAACACAATATCTAAAAAACAATGACAATTGTAACATATAGCCATATAGCATCTATGATTATTGTGTAGTGAGCCCTTGTATGTCTACGCGTTTCACCGTTAGGCTTCCTCAGGACACGGCCAAGGTTCACAGATAAGACAGAGAAGGGAATATTTCTCTCTATCTTAAATTGGAATTCAAAATCATGCAAGTCACGGTAGCATGAGAAAGTTCAATCAGCAGTAAGAAAGTATATTAGATATAGCTAAATATCTCAGCAGGGGCATGTAAACAATATTCCTAATTAAGGGAGCAGCCATTAGAGGGAGGAGGGCCTACACCGGATGCACCACTTAGATCCTGTATTTAGTATCAGCTATGCTGAAGGCTCAATACAATCCCATCGCTGCATATTCAGGATACAAATAATCCAGCGTGCCCCTGGGAGACAGCAGTGTATTGCTGCTGTCTCCCAGGGGAGAGACATATTCCCTTTTCTGTCTTATCTGTGAACCTTGGCCGTGTCCTGAGGAAGCCTAACGGTGAAACGCGTAGACATACAAGCGTTGACTATTTATCGTTCCCCAGTCAATCCCTGAAAAGAAGTGTCCAGAAGGCAGTTGGGGAGTTGATAAATATGCAGGGGCCTGAACAGATTGTTCTATCTTACAAGGGTGAGTTTTAGTTCTTCGGGGGGGGGGGGGAGCTGTTGCCCCTGGGAGAGAGCCAGAGAGACAAGAAGCTGCGGTCTGGTCCTAAGCTGCTAGTTTGAGGGTCTGAAGAAGATTGCCTGAGGATTACCTTTGTTGGAGGGCACAGCACTGAAGTCCTGGTCTGGAGAAGGGTCTTTTTTCTCCCTCGCTGATGATCTACCTGTGGATGCTGGGTGGAAGACAGGTTCTGGAACACTGAGTAAAGACCATGCTGTGAACTGTTATTTGTAAAGCGCCAGATGATGCTATATGGACTAGGGCTGCTCTGATAGAGTCCAACTCCTAGATATCCTCTTACCTCCAAGAAAAAATGTTGTTAGAAGATTAGTGAGAAGTTTGTCCTCCCATTATTGCTATTGGTCGTTTTGAAGTATCCTGTGAACCTAAACCCCTCTCCTGTTAAAGTTCTTGAGCAATAAATCCTATAAAGACATCCCTGAATTGTCCCTGTGCTTAGGGCTGTGCTTGTGTGACTGGCAGCCTCTGTACTACATTGGAAGACCTGGGTATATTCTCAGCAGCTCCTTCGGGGGTAGGCTCTACACTTAGGATCCTGGCCAAATTGACTATTAACAGGCAAGCTGGCTACAGGTATTAAAATAAAAGCCTGAATTAGAAAGATTAGGGTTTATACTAAAATGTTGAGTATACACATTAAAATAAATTGCACATAGGCCAGTTCTGTGAAAGTAATTACTGTATCTTTTAATA
Organism: Lithobates septentrionalis; assembly: GCA_037952835.1. Lineage (NCBI taxonomy): Eukaryota > Metazoa > Chordata > Amphibia > Anura > Ranidae > Lithobates > Lithobates septentrionalis. Next base: position 226,476 of record JBBDGP010002569.1, on the reverse strand, counting down.
ATCGTATACATCTATAGCTATCAAGTGGCAAGGCTAGACTTTTATAACTGTTTAAAAGTGAAGAAATACGGATTATTGCAGACGCCTATTCTTGACTGGTTGTCATTAAAATTGAGCATCCCTTTGTAAACCTTCCTTACAGGATGATTGTTGCATCACCTTAGTGGGATTCAAAGGAAAACACTGATCCTGTCAGCTATGCCGCATTATTTGGGAGACGGTCCTCTTGTCTGACAGAATGCAGACGTGAAATTCCTGAAAGAAAAAAGCTTTCATCTGAAACCACCTTAAACTAATTATCTCACCTGTAAGTCTATGTATAGAACTGAAAATGGTGCACTGGTAGACAGTTTTGAGGATCGTAGTTGAGCATCACCAGAGTAACAAATACAGGGCCAAGAAATGGCTACGTGGAAAGATTTTACATTTAAGGGGTATAAAAAAAAGTTACTTTGCTTTTTTAAAAATCTATTCTATTGCAACATTTTCAAGAGGCTGAAGCCTCGTACACACGATCGGATTTTCGGCAGGGAATTGTGTGATGACAGACTGTTTGCCTAAAATACGACCGTTAGTACGCTCCATCAGACAATTGTTGGCCAACTTTCGGCCAACAAATGTTGGATGGCAGGCTTATAAATTTTCGGTGGACAACGGTCTGTTGTCAGATTTTCATAACGTATGTACACAAGTCCGTTACACAAAAGTCCAAAGTATAAAAATGCATGCTCAGAATCAATGCTCTCCAAACACAACATTAGCAGAAGGTGCCCAAAGGGTGGCGCTCAAGAGCTGAAATTCCACGTAGTATGTCTAATACGTCACTACATTCGCGTTTGTTGGCCGACAATTGTTTGCTGTTAGTATGCAAGACAAAATCCAGGCACACACCCTTCAGGCAAAAATCTGGCGCTTTGCAAAAAATCTGATCATGTGTACGAGGCTTTACCGCTAATGCCTCATACACACGGTCGGACTTTTCAGCTACAAAAGTCCGACAGCCCGTCCGACAGACTTTCGACAGGCTTTCGACGGACTTTTGGCGGACTTTCAACAGACTTTCTAACGACCGGACTTGCCTACACGCGATCACACCAAAGTCCGACGGATTCGTATGTAATGACGTACACCGGACTAAAATAAGGAAGTTGATAGCCAGTAGCCAATAGCTGCCCTAGCGTGGGTTTTTGTCCATCGGACTAGCATACAGACGAGCGGATTTCTGGGTCCGGCGGAGTTACGACGTAAAGATTTGAAGCAAGTTCCAAATCTAAAGTCCGTCAAATTTGCAACTGGAAAAGTCTGCTGAAGGTCCAGTGAAGCCCACACACAATCGGATTGTCCGCCGGATTTGGTCCGTCGGCGTCCGTCGGACAAGTCCGGTCGAAAAGTCCGACCGTGTGTACGCTGCATTAGAATGGCTCTCAGAGGCTGATAATGTTAGATGGAATTTGTAGGCCCATAACAGCTGGAGAAATAGAGGTTGTCTACCTTTATTCTTTAGGGCTAGGTAGATACTTTTGATGACCATCAATAATAGTAGTAAAATCATGAAGTGTAATAACTCCACTTTTGTTGTGGAAAAAAAAAAAAATTCCCTCAGTGTGGTCTGTGCAAGGATTTTAACCAAATATGTGTTGATGCCTCATTGTTTAAAGAGGAGCTGTAGTCTCCTCCCAAAAAATGAATATAAGGAAACTTACCTGCCCTTGGATCTAGCGATGTCCTCACCCAAGCTGATTCTTCAATCGGCTTTGGGTGAAGGTGCTGGCTTCTTCACTAAGGGAAACAGGCAGTGAAGCCTTGCGGCTTTACAGCTGGCATCCAACTGTGCATGCGCAAGCGCTGCTTTGTGAATGGTCCCACAGCCTTCTGGGACCTGTTATGTGTCCCAGAAGGAGGGGGGCCGAACTTCCTCTCAGATCACCGTTGCAATCTGAGCGGAAGTGGGGGAGTGGGTGCCTGTCAAAATCAGGTCCCCCTCCCAAAAAATGAATGTGCCAAATGTAAAGGAGGAGGGGGGGGGGAAGCAGAACTTTCCCTATTCACACTTAAGTGTAGCACATGCAGTCAATGTTAAGGGTTTTTAGGAGTGAAGTATACAGGAGCTTCTTGGAGCAGTGTTTTTTGGCCCCTTGGATTTTTTTTATGGAAGCATCTAAAGACTGCTCATGATACACGTTTTTGGATGTTTTTTCGCACTCTCCTATTGAGGTCAATAGGGCAAAAAATGTGGGGTATGATGTCACAGTCCCTGCCCCTCCACCTCATTCAATCAGAGAACACTTTGCATTCATTCAGAAAACTCAAAGCATCCCCAAAATGGCCCCCCATGCCAAGTGGCTGGCCTCCTATGTTCAGAATGCAGCAGAGCAGCCGCCTAGAGTTGTCACCTCATCCCTGTAAACTCAAACACATATGAATTACACAGGTTCAGAGGCTAATTAATGCAGATAAGGCACCAAGTGAGTTTAATTACCACCTTAATCAGCCACAGAATCTGTATAATGAATATGTGTCCAGGTTTAAAGGGATGAGGTGGCAACCCTACAGCCGCCTGGCATTGGACCTGGAAGCAAGTGGAGATCATTGAATTAGCAGGGTCTACTTCAGAGATTTCCAGCTTCCAGGAGCATTACCCTCATTTGCTATATACATAGTGACATTGGTGCAAGCTGGACTAAATATCTATACCTAGAATTCCAGTTACATAGTTAGTCAGGTTGAAAAAAGACACAAGTCCATCCAGTTCAACCATAAAAAAAAAAATATATCGTACAATCCTAAATACCGTACCCAATTCTATACCCACAGTTGATCCAGAGGAAGGCAAAAAACCCCAGCAGAGCATGCTCCAATTTGCTACAGCAGGGGAAAAAATACCTTCCTAATCCCCCAAGAGGCAATCGGATTTTCCCTGGATCAACTTTACCTATAAATGCTAGTACCCAATTATATTATGTACATTTAGGAAAGTATCCAGGCCTTTCTTAAAGCAATCTACTGAGCTGGCCAGAACCACCTCTGGAGGGAGTCTATTCTACATTTTCACAGCTCTTACTGTGAAGAAACCTTTCCGTATTTGGAGATGAAATCTTTTTTCCTCTAGGCGTAAAGAGTGTCCCCTTGTCCTCTGTGTTGACCGTAAAGAGAATAACTCAACACCAAGTTCATTATATGGACCCCTTATATATTTGAACATGTTGATCATATCCCCCTTTATTCTCCTCTTCTCAAGAGTGAATAAATTCACTTCCTCTAATGTTTCCTCATAGCTGAGCTCCCCCATGCCTCTTATCAGTTTGGTTGCTCTTCTCTGCACTTTCTCCAGTTCCCCGATATCCTTTTTGAGAACTGGTGCCCAAAACTGAACTGCATATTCCAGATGAGGTCTTACTAATGATTTGTACAGGGGCAAAATGATATCTCTCTATTTAAGACTGTGTTGCTAGTCCTACTGCATATGTTTAGCAGATTTGCAAGTTACATAGGTTGAAAAAAGACTCAAGTCCATCTAGTTCAACCAATAGAAATAAATAAAAAAGAATAGATTGAAAACCTCTACATACAGAATCCTACACCCACAATTGATCCAGAGGAAAGAAAGAACACCCTATATTATGCATGATAGTACTAATAACAGATCTGAGGGTCTGAACAGAACTCTTGTCATATTACAATGTTTAACAGCAAAGCCACCATGAGTTTGTGCCTTTGGAACTACCGTTGACAATCAAATCTTATTTGAAGGCATTGTAACAAATGTGTACGGAGCTAACAAGAACGAGCACACTCGTATATATCGATGCTCCGCAATTACCTCTCCAGAAATTGCGTTCTTCCAAGCTGTTAGACATCGCTCTCCTCACCCACGTACATCTTGTGTGATTATAGAGTTTAGGCAGTGACTCAGCCAAAAGATAACAGTGTTTGTTGTGTTGTACTTAACTGTGTCACTTTTCCAGAGATGCAACCAATTGTGTCAGCCTTGTTCTCATGAGAGATCAGTCAGTGGCGTGAGAGAATGGGGTCACTTTGATTAATTGATTGATTTATATCTCCATTTTTATAGTGCCAGCGCACCAAATGTCTTGCTGGAAACACGACACAAATCTGTTCATTTCAGCCCCTGTCACCATCCAAGCTTAACGCTTAATAATATTTCTAGCGCCATCCTACAGAAAAGTCATTCTGGTCAGACGGGAGTTGACATACCTGCAGGTTGTGGTGGAAACTAGAAACTAGAACTAGTACCTAGAACTGGAAACTAGAACTAGAACCTAGAACTGTAAAACTACACAAACACAGAGGTAGGGATGAACTTAAATACTCTATTATGCAGCAATCTAGACTCATCAACCACTTTATTAGGTACACTTTGCTAGTACCGGGTTGGACCCCCTATTTGCCTTCAGAACTGCCTTAATTCTTCCTGGCATAGATTCAACAAGGTGTTGGAAACATTTCTCAGAGATTTTGATCCATATTGCCATCATAGCATTACACAGTTGCTGCAGATTTGTTGGCTGCACATCCATGATGTGAATTTCCCATTCCACCACATTCCAAAGGTGTTCTATGGAAAGAAGGAGGACACTCAGAGAAGTGGGAATAAAACGGCTGCGCACCCCATACGTTGCATAAGAAAAACGAAGAACCCCCCTAAAGCGGAGCTTTAATGCAGCCAATGGTATGTAATTCAAGAAAAGTGATGGAATAGTCAAGTTTAAATTTTATTGGTACAAAGGTTAAAAAATAATGACTTCTGACATTAAGAGTCGAGACTTCTGACTCTTAATGTCAGAAGTCATTCATTTTTTAACCTTTGTACCAATAAAATTTAAACTTGACTATTCCATCACTTTTCTTGAATTACATACCATTGGCTGCATTAAAGTCCCGCTTTAGGGGGGTTCTTAGTTTTTCCAAAGGTGTTCTATTGGATGAGATCTGGTGACTGTGGAGGCCATTGGAGTACAGAGACCTCATTGTCATGTTCAAGAAACCAGTGGTGAGATGATTGGAGCTTTGTGACATGGTGCATTATCCTGCTGGAAGGAGCCATCAGAAGATGGGTACACTGTAGTCGTAAAGGGATGGACATGGTCAGCAACAATACTCAGGTAGGCCGTGGCATTTAAACGATGCTCAATTTATACTAAGGGGCCCAAAGTATGCCAAGAAAATATCATCCACACCATTACACCACCAGCCTGAACAGTTGATACAAGGCAGGATGGATCCATGCTTTCATGTTGTTTATGCCAAATTCTGACCCTACCATCTGAATGTCGCAGCTGAAATCGAGGCTCATCAGACCAGGCAACGTTTTTCCAATCTTCTATTGTCCAATTTTGGTGAGCCTGTGCACATTGTAGCCTCAGTTTAATGTTCTTAGCTGACAGGAGTGGCACCTGGTGAGGTCTTCTGCTGCTGTAGCCCATCTGCTTCACAATTTAATGTGTTGTGCATTCAGAGATGTTATTCTGCATACCTTGGGTGTAACAAGTGGTTTTTTGAGTTACTGTTGCCTTTCTATAATCTCAAACCAGTCTGCCCATTCTCCTCTGACCTCTGACATCAATAAGACACAACTGCTGCACACTGTATATTTTATCTTTTTCAGACCATTCTCTGTAAACCCTGGAGATGGTTGTGCATGAAAATCCCAGTAGATCAGCAGTTTTTGAAATACTCAGGCCAGCCCATCTGGCACCAATAACCATGTCACGTTCAAAGTCTCTTAAATCCCCTTTCTTCCCCATTCTGATGCTCGGTTTGAACTTCAGCAAGTCGTCTTCACCACGTCTAGATGTCTAAATGCATTGAGTTGCTGCCATGTGATTGGCTGATTAACAATTTGTGTTACCAAGCAATTGAACAGGTGTACCCAATAAGGTGGCCGGTGAGTGTATATTTTTTACTCCCCATCCACTCCTGCTGTACAGCTTTCTGCCCTTTTCTACCTTAAAGCGTATCTGCACCAAAAAACACAAATGTAATGCATTGTACATTGCAGCTTACCGCTCCTTAGATGGAATGGTTGCATCAGTTTTATTTTGTTTCAGGCTTTTATTCTCTTTATTTTATCCAATAATCCTGTGAATAAAACAATTTCTTTCCCCGGATGGCTAGATTCACTTTTCCACAGTATATTTATAGGGAGCCATGATTGTTACACAGCTTACCATTTGGTCAATAATGTCACCTAGGATCCACAACTGGTTTGTTGACATATAAAGCGGCTGGCCAGGGATCTGTTATTTGTGACTAGAGTAGCAGTGGAGGGGGTCAAGTGCTGAGTTTTCATGATTGATGGACTTTTTTGTTTTTTGTAGGAGGTTTCATTAACTTTTTGATGTTTGGGGGAATGAGTAACAAGCAATACTATGTACCATGTAGTTATACCTCTAAGGGGTGGGTGGTTTTCTTTGCCCCCCCTTGGAAAGGCATCCAGCCATTGTTAAAGACTGGTGGCCTGGTATGGTTCGGGAGGTGGGGGCAGGGGTGGGTATGGTGGTAGGGTGAATTCTGGCTGCCCTCTCTTTATTGACCACCCAGGCTCCATGCCAGGAAAATGGTCTGGTTTGAATTTAGGGAAACCCTACAGCATCTCCTCTTTTTAGGAGACAGTACACCCAGAAAAAAAAACTCTTTAAAATAAAGTGGCCATGGATATCTGCCCACCCCAGGGTAATTAGTAATCCTCATTATTCAGTCCCAAAAAAAGTAAAATATAAATAAGCAAACACACTCCCCTTAAAAAGGACCTCAACCCTACATCCTATGTCCTCAAAAAGGGATGTGGGGATTTGCGGAGTTGGGGACTTTGGAATCTGGAAGCCCCCATTAGAAAAATAGTTGCACCCTTAGGGGAATAAGTGTGGGGTATCTATTGCCCATCATTACTCCCAAAAATAGTTGAAAGTCAATAAATAAAAAGTCCTTTATTTGAAACAAAGTAAACAATGTCCTCCAATTTAAATTCAACCTCAACGACATCCTTCAGCTATGTAGATCCTCGTAAATCAACATTGCCCACCACTCAAGGATGCTTACTTGATGACACAATGACCCTCCTCCCCTCCACAGATCTACACTTACCTTATTCTCTGTTCATTCTTCATCTCCCGCCATGACAATTTGTTTTTTGTTTTATTGCTCCATTGGCAGGGCCATTAAAAATATTGGCTCTATGCAATCTAGTTAGGCTCCTGGCACCAGCTATAATTGAAATTCCCTGCAGCCCAGGTGGCATGTCTATGATGGCCAATAGATTTTGTGGAAGCCTGGGCATCACAAAGACAGGAAGTGTGCCTGCTGCAATGCCCTTTAATGAAAATTCACAAGCACACAGTGGAGGCCAGAGGGGGGGTTAAAGAGTGGCGGTTGTAGCTGCTAAATTTTAATATAAGGACACCTACCTGTCCTGGAATCTAATAATCTAATGGTGTCTTCACCCCAGCCAATTTTTCAATCGGTTATCGGGTGCTGCTGCCACCATTTTGAGTAAGGGAAACTGGCAGTGAAGCCTTGCGGCTTCACAGCTGGTTTCCTACTGCACATGCGCAAAGCACGCTGCGCCTTGTAAATGGCCCAGTGGCGAGGAGGGGGCCAAACCTGTCAAAACCGAGTACCAGCTCCCCCCTCCCTCCCGAAAGGTGCCAAATGTGGCAGCGGAGGGTGGGAGGAAGCAAACATGTAGAGCTCCGCTTTAACACGATGCCCGGCAGCACCAGCACTTGGAATTGCAATACCAATTTATGGCTCGCCAATGAATCTACATCACAAAATGTATTTGTGTGTGACCCATCTGTGGCAGGCTGTATTAAAAAAAATCATGCATGCCCAATTTGAGTGCATTGAGAAACTTCAGCAGCTTAATACAATGCATGTTTGACGCTTGTGCATTACCACGACACAATGGTTTGAATGGCTCCTAAAACTTGCAGGTGCTGGGAGGAGGAGTATTTGAAGGATAAGGCCTGCCAAAGACAGAGCAAACTTATTTCCTTCAGGCTGGGTTCACACTATTGTAAATTGGATGCGGGTTCCCCGCATCCAATTCGCAATAGCAGGAGATTTTGACCGGCTCTCTATTGAGCCGGCTCACATATCGCCGCTGCGGCTTCGGTGCGAATTTGCACAGGTCCGTTTCAGGTCTGAATTCAGCCAAAAATTCAGGCTGAAATCAGATCTAACACGATCCCTGCTGTGAGCCGCATGCGAAGATAGTGTGAACCTTGCCTCAACCATGGGTTGCAGGTCAAAAATTTGCTCAATTCCCCCACCAACACAGACAGTGTTGACGGGAGAACACAGTGATTATTGCTAGAGGCTATAAAGCCAGCCATAGACGGTTCGAACCTCAGCCGGTTCAGCAGGAACTGGGCAAGATTCGAGTCATGTATGGGCAGGCTGAATGTACTCAAGTTGATCCATCAATCAACTTGGGTGCAACCACCCTGCAGGATTTTACATGCAATTATCGCTAGCGGCCTTTATAGCCACTAGCAATGATCACTGTGTTCTCCTGGTGGGGACAGCTTCCCCTGCACTCCCCCTACCAGGAGAACACAATGGCTCGGCACAAGGGATTTCCCTGCCAACACTGTCTGTGTTGATGGGGGAATCAAGCAAATTAAAACCACCGTTTGCAGGAAATAAATTTGCTCTGTCTATGTATAGCAAAGTCCTGGGGCCCCTGAGGCCTAATGGTGACCTCCGGAGTTAGGGACAGCTGACATCCTTCAGTGTAGAGTGGGTTACAAGGCATGGTGGGTGTAATGCAAGATGAAATTGTGGGCGCCAGACACTTTTTGAATGCTAACAGATTTATTGTCTCTTAAACAGAACTGTGGGAGGGAGGGCTAGGGCCAGGACACCCTATAGGTAGATGCAAAGATAATTAGCAGACTCCGAGACTTCTATAGGTAGACAGCTATGCAGGTGAAGGCCTCCAGCCGGACACCACTTCTGTATAGGTAGGACCGCTGTCTCCTATGGCAACAATCTTGTAGCTGTTAAAGGTATTCTCCTATCTGCAACATGAACAATTATCTCTACCCCATACTCACTCACTGTGGGTCTTCACTCAACGAGCTCCCAGTCTCTCTCACTAGACTTCAGCTCCACTAGCCACTGGATCCCCTGAGCTCCTCCACTGTAGCACTCAGTATCTTTCTCAAGCTTCAATCCCGCTGCACTGCTGGGTCCCTGACTTGGCACTCACAGATACTCTTTAAGCTTCACCCCTGCTGAAACATTACGTCCCTGGCTTGGCACTCCACAAGTGGAGCACTTGCTGAAGTTTTCCCACTTCTTCACCGTCCCCGGCTGGCGAGAATTCTGCTCTGGTACTGGCCTCAGCTTACTCACAGTGATCTCCAGTAGCAAAGTGGATGGTCCCTTAGCGGCGACAGCTTCCCCTCTACCTCTGACCACAACTGGTTCCCCTGGCCAGCGGAAACGTTACTTCTGGTTGGACTACAAGTCCGCAGTCCCAACACTATGCTGCTTTCCTGCTTCTGGTCAGGCCCTCAGACAGCCTAGCAGCCAGATGTCCCCGGGATAGGCCTTAGGTTTCTGGCCTAGCAGCCCGGGGCAATACAACACACGTTCACCCAAACAGCTGTCCAGGTGACACAGAATCCTGATCACCTGACTACACCCAAATAAATAGGTTCTCCCAGCAGGCCAAGGGACCCAAGAAAATCCCGGCCCATTGGCTGAGACACCCCATTCATTCCTAATCTGTCCTTGCAATGCCCTTGTCTTATCTAATGTCACCAGATACCCAGCCATCTAACGGCAGAAGAGAGAAGTGAAGCAATTCCAGAATTAGGGTGTAATCAATTCATCTCCTAACAATTGTCCAAGGCAACTATCGTTTGGTAAATAGATTTAATAGCAACCCTGCCTAAACATCAGGGTGCTACATATGGCTGGCCTAAAAGCTACTAGTGATAGTCGCATGTAAAATTTGGCAGGCTGGTTGTACCCAAGTTGATCGATCAAACAACTTGGGTACATTCAGCCTGCCCATACATGGTTCAAAGCGGCCGAGTAACGAACCGTCTATGGTCAGCTTAATTGTATTAAAAGTACAGTTATGATAAGACAACAAAGAGTGAATTTAGTCTAGGTTTTCAGTGAGAATTTTCTTTGAGGTCATATATACATTTTTTTTGCATCAATTTCACTTTCATCTTTCTAGGAGCTCAAATTAAAGCCTTTTTCTTGTGTGCTTGCTGCTCTTTTTAACTGAGTGACATGGCAGGTGCTTGACAAACTTGTTCCATATTCATCTATCCGCTGTTCCTGCCAAAGCCTATTATCCACAGAAAGAAAGTTTGGGATTAAGAGGATTCTGGGTTATTGTGTGAGACCCTGCAAAGCCAAGCTTCTTAAGAGACCAGCTGCTTTGCTAGAGTCTGTCCTGGTCTCCCTGCAGTGTCTACACTGACTGTCGGAGCTCCAAGTAGATGCAGAACCATCTTGAACAAAACTTGTGCTCCCGATAGAAAACAGTGTATCAGTCTTTGTCTCCAGCTGGTGATATAAAACGCCACTCAGACACCAGCTGAGCCCATCATATCCTAAGTATTTTTTTATTTTTTTTTTGACACAGTCCATCACGTCATCTGTAGTTGACTTCTAAGAGCATTATGTTAGTAATCCCTTCTCTGGTAGCCAGTTATGGTTACAGAGGAAAAATAATATTTTTTCAGTACATGTGTAACGTGGGATCAAGCACTCTTAATTTTCATGTCTGCAGCCTGCTGGTAAGTAAGAGACTTCTGTTCACAGACGCAAGGATAATGACCGTTGTGATTATCAATATAATTACACTGTCTAATGATACAGAACCCATAAAAATTGTCTGGTTGCATATTCCGAGTATAAAACTATGCTAGTTTTGGCATAACACATCCAGTTGAGCTGCTCCGCAATCTTTAAGCTTCATCGTTGTCCAAAAATGTTGCAATGTTATCAGGCACAATGCAACAGTCTGCCGCTCTCTTTCTTTAAAAGAAAAGACAAGGATCAATGGAGGAAGCCAGTGCTGCGGGCTTACTAATTCTTTAATGTGACCACAGGTACTGTTGGCCATTCCAGTGTACAATGTGTACACAGTGTGCAGTTCATTTTGTTCCGAATTTAAATTCGGAACAAATTTTTCATTATTTGGAAATTCGAATGTATCTGACTTTCCAAATTACAATAGTAACGAATTTAAACAAATCCAAAATAACGGATCAAAATTTCAGACGAATTTCAAATAGTTTTCAAATCAAATTTCTGAAGAGAATAAAATAGAATAGAAAATAAAGGAATAGAATAGAAAATATTATAATAGACTAGAATAGTAACTAAAAGATAGAAAATAAAAAAATATAATATAATAGAGTAAAACAGAACAGAATACAAAATAAAAGAATAGAAAAATAACTAGGGGGGAGAACCTCTGGGAGAATCTAGGATGGAAAGGGACCTGGGGGTCCTAGTAGATGATAGGCTCAGCAATGGCATGCAATGCCAAGCTGTTGCAAGCAAGGCCAACAGAATATTGGCATGCATTAAAAGGGGATTCACTCCAGAGATAAAATGGTAATTCTCACACTCTACAAGATTCTACAAGATTCTGGTTCAGCCACATCTTGAGTGTGCCGTCTAGTTCTGGGCACCAGTCCTCAGGAAGGATGTGCTGGAACTGGAGAGGGTCCAGGGAAGGGCAACAAAGCTAATAAAGGGACTGGAGGATATCGGGTATGGGGAAAGACTACAAGCATTGAACTTTTTCTCTCTGGAGAGGGGACGCTTGAGAGGGGATATGATAGTGACGTACAAATACCGAAAGGGTATTTGAAAGACATGTGGCCATTCACTGAAATTGGCAGAGAAGCGGTTTAAGCGGTCTAACCTCAAACTGCGTAGAGGGTTCTTTACTGTCAGAGAGGTAAGGATGTGGAATTCTCTTCCACAGGCGGTGGTATCAGCGGGGAGCATCGATAGTTTTTTTAAACTATTAGATGGGAACCTTAATGATCACAACATATAGGGATATACAATGTACTATTGACATAAACACACACACACTCACACACCACAGGTTGAACTGGATGGACTGGTGTCTTTTTTCAACCTTACCAACTATGTAACTATATATGTAAGTATGTAACTATGGAAAAAAAATAGAATAGAAAATAAAAGAACAGAATAAAATATAATAGAAAATAAAGGACTAGAATAGAATAGAAAAAAACATAGAATCTAATGGGAATATAAAAAAAAGAATAAAACCATCTTCCGAAAATTTGAATTTCAAAAGGGGATATAAGGGGAGTGAGAATAGGAGAGGAAGAACATAAAGTGGCAGCATATGCAGACAATATATTGTTCTATATTACAAACCCTAGAATATCACTGCCAACAGTGGTGGCCCGTCCATTAGGGGCACCCTGGCGCCGCCCCCTCTATCCACTACCGCAACAGCTACCACCCCCTATTGAGGACACCGGGTGCATGAATTACAGTGGCAGGGGTGTTTTTTTAAGCACCTGATTACAGTCAGAGGATCTAATAGGCTTCAAAAAGGGTGGGCTCGGGGCACAGAGCGTTGCGCCATGAGCCCACCCAGGTGTTACAACAGTGAATGAATATTCGCTTTTGCAACACTGATCCTCCTCCAGGCCAAGCGGGTCTGATACCCATCATCCGATTGGCTGAAAGGACAGGCGATCCTATTGGACGCCTAGGAGAAGGGGAGGAGACGCACTGCTCAAGCGAGGAGGAGAAGACACATGCCCGCCGCAGCCTGATGTCCACCAATGCCCTGATCCCCGCCGCTGCCCGATGTGGCTGCAGGTTCCCCCGATCCCCACCACTGCCTGATGTGCCTGCCGCTGCCCGATGTGCCCTGATCCCCGCCCCTGCCCGATGTGCCCGCCACCTAGATGGGGTAAGTGCCGGTGGACTGACAGACAGCGCGCGGGGGGGTGTTTCAGTTCCTGGGGGGGGGGGGTGTTGTTTGCCGCCCCCCTCCCCCATACAAAAAAACCACCAGCCGCCACTGACTCCCAAATTTGATCAAGAAATGAAAAGAACACGGAGAAATTTCAAACATGAAGATAAACCCAAGTTGGAAATTTTACATTTGGGATTAGGTAAAGAAGAGGAGACAGAATTCCCATTTATATGGGGTATGAAAGAACTAAAATATCTGGGGATAAAAATAGCACCATTACTTAAAGACCTATATCAAGTGAATTAAATTCCGTTACTTAATGAAATACAGGTAGAACTTAAGAAAATCACAAACCGCACACTCTCATGGATGGACAGAATAAATGCGGTAAAAATGGTAATACTGCCGAAAATTTTATACAAATAGCAATACCAATAGCATTGCCTCAGTTGTATTTAAAAAAAATTAACTCAATAAATATGAAATTTGTGTGGCAAAACAAGAAGCCAAGAATACAGTTCTCGATGTTATGTAAAGGGAAAGCTCAGGGGGGAATAATGGCACCAGATATAAAGAAATACTACCACGCTGTTATTTTAACAAGAATGATAGAATGGACAAAAAAGAATGTGGATAAAAGATGGGTAGGGGTAGAGAACACAATAAATGGAGTACACTTGTGTAGCGGTACCCCCATAAGGGCTGATAATAGACTCTGTACCCCACTGATTACCTCGACTCTGCAAATCCTCCCTTACCTCTGACACCCTGGGTTCCATCATCTCAACAGCTGTAGTAGCAAATAGAGACTCACACAGTACTAAAGAAACACAAGATACATATACTGTATATCTCAACTTTGTCAGTTAATAAGAAACACTCCTGCACACACCGCTATTTTATCTAAACTTATCAACTGCACACAATATATTGGTGCAAAGCTCCCTTGATTGTAAATTAACTCAAATTTTAAACCAATCACAGAAGCCTATGTGAACAGCTTAACAGGAGAGTAGACAACTGACACTATATCTTATGCATAGCTCCCAACTGTCCCTGATTTCGAGGGACTGTCCCTGATTTGGAGCAATGTCCCTCTGTCCCTCTTTCCTCCTCATTTGTCCCTCATTTTGGTCTGATCCTCATAGTTGTAAATAAAATTCACTTTTTATATCAAAACCACAAAATCTCTGCGCTTAGGACAGAGAACAAAGGAGAGAGAAGAGGAAGAAAAAGAAAGAGAAGGAGGGGGAAGGTGGGGATGAAAGGAACAAGGGAGTGTAGAACCCTCTAGGAGAGAAAAGACAAGGAAAAAGAGGGCAGTGAGGAGAGATATCAGGAAAAAAGAGGAATGGCTAAGGGGAAGGTGTGCTGCCTCCCCTAGTTAAGCCCTCAAAAAGGGCTAACGAATGTACCAAAATGTAAATGGGGGTATGGCGCTCCCTTATTGGGGGCTAACGAATGTACCAAAATGGGCCAAAAGGGGAGCACAAAAGTCACGGATATTCTCCTCTGTGGGCACTACAGTCACTAAAGCAGTTGGAACTTTATTATGATATATATATTTTGGAATATATCACTTTTGATTAGACTTTTTGTATTTTTTACTTCATTTGGATTTTTTATCTCATTTTTTATTTTTTCCTTTATTTTTCCTATTGGATTGCATTTGGTATTTACTTTTGGGGCACGTTGGACTTATTATAGAGTTGCACAGTATTATATATGTTACTAGCACCAATTGGTCAACACCTGCAACTGACTAATATCTCACACTTGCCCATTACATGTGAATGGGATGTTTTCATCATTTTTTGGTTTCACTTTTTTCAAATTTTTTTCAATTTTTTTCAATTTTTTGTGGTAATAATCAATTTATGAGCATCCATAGATATTGCACTTATTTACCCTTTGCGTATGGTATATACTATTCATTATACTATTCATTATAATATCTTTATCAGTATTTACTGTAATCACTCATATACCCCCCATAAGGGAGCGCCATACCCCCATTTACATTTTGGAAAATTCACTTTTTATCTTTCAACAAGTGTTTCCCAGTGCTAAACCTTTCATCCAAATTCTAAATTGCCGCATTTGTAATTTTTTTAAGCCAATATAAAGGAATAGTAGTGATAAAAAAAAGCTCTTGTGGATTTAATTAACCTTTTTTTTTGGTTAATTCTCCTTTAAGGGGGTGTGGCAAGGGGCGTGTCCTATGCCTACATACGTTTGCTAGTAGGTGTCCCTCATTCCCATCTCAAAATGTTGGGAGGTATGTCTTATGTGTCAGATTTCTCCCTACTGCCTCCTCCAGTAAATCCTGCACAATATGGAGAAACAGAATGAAGAATATTACATTCAAATAGGATGGCTCCCTATAGCAGTTCAATGCACTTAAGGCAGACAAAAGGAAAAAGGATGACAAAAGGGTAAAAGGGTATTCCCCGAAATCCAGATATTTTCAGCTAGCCTCTTTATGTTGTAAATAAAGTATTCCGGAATGGCAAAGTGTAGCAAATTTGGCAAAACTTTGATTTGTCCTGGTTGTATTATAACTTCCTTCTTTTATGATCCTAAAAGGTGTCATCCAATATGGCTACTGGAATCAATGATGTCAACTGAGCATTGGTATCTACTTGCTGTGTCCGTTGTAACATAGGATTTGACTTCTGTGGGACTACAAGTACCACCAGCAGAACTGTGTGGGTGATGTCTAACAGCAGTGTCCTTAACTATAAAATTGGCTATGCCCGCTCACCACTCTGGAACTGAGATAGATTTGGCAATGATGCAGATGATGAGAAGACTCCAGCTGGAACTCTCTCTCTGTATCTTGGATCTGGATAACGGCGTCCCCCGCGCCACGCTGCAGCCCATGGGAGTCTGAATTGCAGGTGCCTCTGGATGACCTGGAACACCTGGTCCACTGCACCGAAGAAGCAATGCTGTCCGCAGAGATCCCTCTGGGTATAGCTGTCTGGCCCCCGCTGTATAGGCCACGAATGATCAGCAACTCACTGTCACACAGACCTCCTGCTGGCAGAGTCAAAACGGTGTCCAGGGAGGCTGATCTAGGCTGCGCCAGCCCCTTTTAGACCCCTTCCGCACTGGGGCGCTTTGCAGGCGCTACAGCGCTAAAAAAAGGAAAATTTATTGTCAAATACTTACCGTAATTTTCCTTTCCTGATGGACTCCATGGCAGCCTACGTGTGGGTTAACCCCGCCTCCTCTCCAATGCTATAGGACCCCATTCCCATAAATGAGTGCTCATCACTAGCTACTGCGTTCCGTAACTAGCCTACTCGTTGACCAATGGGTGGGAACTCCGTCTGCCATGGAGTCCATCAGGAAAGGAAAATTACGGTAAGTATTTGACAATAAATTTTCCTTTTTCCTGACAGACTCCATGGCAGCCTACGTGTGGGAAATAACTAGCCAACCACACGGGCGGGTATGCATGATCAAAACATAAATTTTAATTTGTCCTATCGGTCGATAGGATTTGTAACCCAAAGTTTACAGAGGATAGTGAGGCAGGCTCTATACAATAATGCAACATGAAGGTATTAATAGAAGCCCATGAAGCTGCCTTGCAGATGGTATCTGGAGCCACATGCCGAGCCGCTGCCCACGAGGCTGCCATACCTCTGGTGGAATGGGCTGTCACCGCCTTTGGAGGAGCCAAGCCCTTAGCCCTATATGCCTGTTGTATGGTCTGTACGATCCAGGACGCGATAGTCCTGGTTGAGGCTTTCTTCCCTATATTGCTGCCTGAGTGAAGCACGAAGAGATGACTAGAACGTCTGAAGGGAGAAGTAACCTTGAGATATTCCTTAATAGCTTCGCCCACATCTAGAGGGTGATTCTCAGTGGACCCTGGGGTCCTAAATGTAGGTAACACGATCTCTTGATTGACGTGGAATACTGAAGACACTTTTGGGTTGGAACCCAGCATAGGAATGAGGACTACCCGGTCCGGAAAAAACGTTAGGAAGGGTTCTTCGTGACCAAGTGATGCAATTTCAGAGACCCTTTTGGCTGAGGTAATGGCCACTAAGAAGGCCACCTTTGCTGAAAAGACCTTAATAGGGAGCGGGGAGGGCCCCGAAGTACTGAGTCCAGAGATCGAGTCAAGGACTAATGGGAGGTCCCATTTGGGGAACCTCGGCTTTCTCTGGGGCTTGAGTCTCGATGCGCCTCGGAAAAATTGTCTAACCAGAGGATGAACTGCCCATGAAGTGCCGGAGAAGGCCGAAAGTGCCGAAACTTGGACTCTCAGAGAGCTGACAGATAGATGTAAATCTAGGCCCGTTTGGAGGAAACTGAGAACGTCCTGGACTTTTGGATGTCTAAAAGACCTGCCCTGAGGAGAGCAGAACTCCACGAATTTGGACCAGATCCTTCCATAGACTTTATTTGTACTGGATCTTCTCGAGCTCATGAGAGTGGATATTACTTCTGAGGCACAACCTAGGGATTCCAGCCTCTCCCTCTCAAGAACCAGACCATCAGTCTCAGCACCGCAGGACAAGGGTGCCGGACTGACCCTTGAGAAAGAAGGTCCGGTCTGAGAGGGAGAGGCACTGGGTCCCGACAGCTGAGCTGGACCAGGAGAGGGAACCAAGGCCTGTTCGGCCAGTAGGGAGCTATTGTCACCACCTCCACTGGCTCTGCTCGGAGCCTCTGCAGGAATCTCAGCAAAACTGGCAGTGGCGGAAAGGCGTATGCCCGCTTGAACCTCCACTGATCCGTCAGGGCATCTGTCCCGATGGCTTGACTGCAGAGCCCCCGGGTGTAGAACTTCTTCAGCTTGCGATTGCAGGGGGAAGCAAACAGATCTACTTCGGGATCGGTCTTTAGTGACAAGATCCACCTGAACGTCTCTATGTGGAGAGACCACTCGTTGTTGTCCAACTCGGTCCGTGACAGGAAGTCTGCTTGAGTGTTTTGGACGCCTGGGACAAAGACTGCCGAGATGTTGGCAAGGTATTTCTGCGCCCACGATAGGATGGGCTCGACTTCCCGAAGGAGTGTGGGACTCCGAGTACCCCCTTGCCTCTTCACATACGATACTGCTGTGGTGTTGTCCATTCTCAACAGCACTGACTCCCCCATCAGGAGATGAGAGAAGAACTGTAGGGCACACCAGGCCGCACGAAGTTCCAAGACATTCGATCCAGGATTGGGGAGACATGTTTCCCACTTGCCCTGGGCCAGGTTCGACCCACAAAGGGCTCCCCAACCGGTACCGCTGGCATCGGTCGTGACCGTCACCCAGGAGATGGGAGCGATGGAGTGGCAAGTCAGGAGGTTCTTGCGCTGAAGCCACCAGAAGAGGCTGTTTCTCATTGCAGATGTTATGCGGATGACCTGGTTCTTGTCCCCTGACTTCCATTGCCGTAGGAGACCTGACTGGAAGGGACGCAATCTCCATAAGGCCCATTTGACCATGGGAGTCGTAGAAACCATCGTGCCAACGACTTTCAGACACTGAGAGGCTTTCATTTGCCGAGCATGTAGAGCCCGGGAGACTCTGTCTCGAACTGTAGGAATTTTCTGTAGTGGAAGGGAGATAGTGTTTGCCACTGTATCGAACTGGGCTCCCAGATATATTAGACGCTGAGTTGGGCTCAGTTGACTCTTTTCTATGTTTAGGAGCCACCCGAAGTTGGACAGAGTGGAGATTACTTGATCCCGGTGGACCAGCAACTGCTCCCTGCTCTGGGACAGCACCAGCAGGTCGTCCAGGTAGTGGTAAAGACGTACCCCTTTGGATCTTATTAGTGCCACCGTAGCTAGGAGGACCTTTGAAAAGACCCGGGGGGACGTTGTCAGCCCGAAGGGGAGGCAAATAAATTGAAGATGATCTGACCCAATGTGAAAGCGGAGGTATTTGTGAAATTATTTTTCCACTGGAACGTGGAAATAAGCGTCCTTCAGGTCGATTGATATCATCCAGTCGCCTGGTTGTATGGCTCTCTGAATGGTCACCAAGGTTTCCATCTTGAACCTTCCATTCTCTATGAATCCGTTGAGATATGTGAGGTCTATGACTGGGCGCCAAGAGCCCCCCTTTTTTTGAACTAGGAAGAGAGGGGAGTATATCCCCTGGAACCATTCGTCCTGTGGTACATGTACTACTGCTCCTTGAATTTTCAGGAGGTCCACATAGGACAGCAAAATTTGTTTTTGATCCTCTGCCCGAGGGAGAAGAGTGGAGACGAACCTTGGGTGCGGAGTCCCGGAAAAGGCCCATCTGTGGCCTGACGAGACCGTCCTTATGACCCAGAAGTCTGAGATCGAGGCCACCCAGACGTGCCGGAAGAGGAGCAGACGAGCCCCCACCCGGCGCGCCTGGGCGGGCGTAATCTCAAAAAGATTTAGCCTGATCACGAGCACTGGACGTTTGATTTTTAACGGGTTTGCGGAAGGATGACTGCCCTCTGCTCCAATTCTTCCTAAAGTCCCGGCCAGGCTTGTAGGAGCGTGCTTCCCTGGAGCGCTCCGGACTTCGTCTTCTGAACTGGGGCTTCTTTCGACCCAGCATGCGCCTGTCCTGGGGAAGAAAACCCGATTTGCCACCTGTGGCTCGCGTAATGGCATCGTCAAGCTTATTGCCAAACAGTGAGGACCCCTCAAACGGGATTTTACACCACGCTTGCTTAGAACCAGGGTCCGCAAGCCAGGGACGCAACCAGAGGGCTCTTTTGGCCGTAACTGAGGACAGCATAATACGAGCCAGAAGGCGGATCAAGTCAATGGACGCCTCCCCCAGGAAGACCGCTGCAAGCTTCAGCTCTGTGGCTGCTGAACTTCCAGCCAGCTCTTCTGACACGCCTTTAAGGAAGGATTCCACGTTCTCCGTCCAGGCCTCCATGGCCTTAGACATGGCCGCTAATGCCAGGGCTGGTTTACAGGCCATACCCGCGAGCCCATAGATTCTTTTTAGATCTAGGTCTATCTTCCTCTCGAGCCCATCTTTAAAAGATACTGCGTCTTCTAGAGGAAGAGTCACATGTTTGGCCAGACGCATAAGAGCTGCGTCCACAAGGGGAGTATTCTCCAAATTCTTTACTTCTTCTGACTTGAAGGGGTACAATCTGGAGGTTTTATTAGACATGGAGGATTTTTTCTCTGTTTTACTCCATTCTTCCTCAATGATTTCCTTTAGCTCTGGAAGGAGCGGAAAGTTTGCGCGTTCTCTCCCCAGGTGCTTGAAGAATTTTTTCTGCTTGGCTGGGGGAGTGGAAGGGTCTTCCCACTTCAAGGCTTCCTTGATCGCTTTGATTAAAGGGGAAACCATCGCGAAGTCGAACCCTCCAATGACCTCCTCACTGATAGACTCATCCTCTGAGGAGTCAGGAGAGATAATATAGGGCTGCGAAGTACCCGGATCATCACGGGCCTCTTCCGCCGGCGGGCCAGACGCAGTGGTAGACTGGCTCAATGTGCGAGGTGCTTCCCTCTCCATTAGGGATTGCTGTACCACTCGTTTCACAAGAGACTCTAAACGCTGGTTTTCCGTCTCTCTTTCCCCAACCGCACGGGCAAAACAACGGTCACATAAGGACTTGCCCTCCGGGATTCGTGTCCTACATCCCCAGCAGGCTCTGTGGTCTGAGCGGCTGTCATGGCGGTGGGAGCGGTGTCTTGAGGAGGAACGAGAGCGTCTCCTCTGGTGGGATCCGGACTGTGAATCTCGTCTGGATGAAGATGAATTGTATTGTGGCTTGGCAAGGTCATTGGCATTCTGGACCGCATTTAGCGGGTCCGACCTAGAAGGGCTGGGAAGAGAAAAAATAGGGGAAGGGGAGAGAAGAAAGGTAGAACATGGTATCAGCACGACAATAATGTGCATAAATCTCATCCCCTCCCCTCACGAGCACATACCTTGTGCGTGAGGGCTGGCCACTTAAAGGCGGTGAATTGTCCATAACCAGGGACACGAAATGTCACTTTAATAGTCTGCAGGGATAATGGTCTAAGAAAACCTAGGCATCAAAATATGAGAAGGTTTTAGAGAAAAAGAAAAAAACTCTGCTTGCCTCTTCTTTTTTTTTTTTTTTTTTTTAATATGCACAAGGCATGTATCAACATATAATCAATGCAAAGGAGAAACAACTTCCAGCCGCATATGTATGTATATTTAGATAACATATATAATGATAAAAGAACAATTTTCCATTATTTTGCTCTCTTTTTTTTTTTTAATTTGCAGAGGTTTCCACCACTCACCTGGAGACCAGCAGGGATCCGCTCCTCCTTTCCCTACCAAGGGAGATCCCAACTCAGCAGGACAGGAGGGCGGAATTTAAATTCCCCGCCCGTGACATCATTATCCCCTACAGCGCACGCGCAAAGGGGAACCACCGTACGGCGCCTGCGCGGACGACGAACGAGCCGCCGTACTGCGCATGCGCGAGCCAAACCTCGCTCTCAGGTTGGCTACAGCGCAGGTGCCAGCGGCGAGACTGCCGCAACCCGGAAGTGCCGTGGCGGGCTGGAACGCACGCGAACCAGCCGCCATGAGGGGGATAGGACACACTGGATCACCAGGGAAAATACATACAACACATAGAAACACTGCCATGGAGTATGAGAAAACATCCACAGACCTTGCCAGCCGTTGATGAGAACTGTCCGCCGGGCATACAGAGGCGACCACCCATCCACCAAGGGGGAACATTCAAGCCTCTTCAAGCTACTCGCCCGCTCATAGCTGGGCTTTTGAGCTGCACCGCACAGGTATGCCAATCTTGGATTCAATCAATCTTGGATTCAATCAATCTTGATGCGAACAGCATGTGTAGGTCCATAGAGGAGGACAAAAAAGGAACGCAGTAGCTAGTGGTGAGCACTCATTTATGGGAATGGGGTCCTATAGCATTGGAGAGGAGGCGGGGTTAACCCACACGTAGGCTGCCATGGAGTCTGTCAGGAAATAGCGCCTGCAAAGCGCCCTGAAAGAGCCGCTCCTGTGTCTCCAATGTGAAAGCCCGAGGGCTTTCACACTTGAGCGGTGCACTGGCAGGACGCTAAGTCCTGCTAGCAGCATCTTTGGAGTGGTGTGTATACCGCTCCTCCACCTCTCCTGCCCATTGAAATCAATGGGCAGCGCAGCTATACCGCCGGCAAAGCGCTGCTGCAGCAGGGATTTGCGGGTGGTTTTAACCCTTTTTCGCCCCGCTAGCGGGGGATAAAAGCGTCCCGCTAGTGGCCGAATAGCGCCACGAAATTGACGGTAAAGTGCTGCTAAAGATAGCGGTGCTTTACAGCCGACACACCCACCGCCGTAGTGTTAAAGGGGCCTTATATCCTTTCCCAGTAGTCTGTTCTGTTCACTCAGCTTTCTGTTCCTTGTAGTTCAGATCAGTCCTACTGGCACAGTCACTTCAGCATTCTGAACTACACATCCCATGATGCTTTGCTCTACATCCTCACACATGAAAAAGGAAATTAACACATTGAGTCCAGCAAACACTACAGGGAGCCAACCCCACATTTACAACACAGAAAATGTCTCTAGATTATAAGCATAATAGCCGACCCTGGACACCACAAAAATATAGAAATTTGGAGGGAAACACTCACAAGATGACGAGAAATGTATTAAAGATCTGGGACACGATTCACAGAAAAGTAAAATGTGAATATACCTTACCTTTAATAGCACCAGAAGGCACAAATTATTTTTTCCCGGGAAAAAAGAAAACAAAAAAAGGATACATTTGAACTAGGATAGAAAAGAAAAGAATATAATAGAATAGAAAAAAAATAATAGAATAGAGAATAGAAAATAATAAAATAGAATGGAAACAGTAAGGAGTACTACTAGAAGTATTACCAAAAAGGCGGACTTTATAGGCCAAGAAACAATGGAGGAGGAAACAATATAAACAATCAAATTTTATTAAAAAAATATAAATTACAAACATTATCTTCAAAAAAGGAAAAAAATCGTAGCATATATGCATCTGTGTTTTTAGTGCAGTGAGCCCTTGTGCGTCTACGCGTTTCGTCATTACGCTTCTTCAGGACACGGCCAAGGTTCAAAGACTAAACAGATGAGGGAACAGATTTCTCTATCTTTATTTGGACTATAATATTATATATACCCACGATCTAGGTGAGCGATGAATTTTGAAAGTTTAAATGAATTTCAACTATCTTTGCAAAATCTTTGAGCAGGGGAAAGCAAACGCCTATATTCCAAGTATGTATGGGGCCAGCAGAGCCGCGATAACGTCCAACATATGTGTGGAAAACAGATTCTTAGTAGGATCCAGCAATGCTATTGGCTAATACAGCCAAAAATAGCCCGCTGTGTACAAAAGACATCATATGGAAAGCGTGCCCCTGGGAGACAGCAAAACACTGCACACTATAAAATCCGCCCTTTTGGTAATACTTTTAGTAGTACCCCTTACTGTTTCCTCAATATTTACGGACGTGGCTATTTAGTGCACTTTTTCCTTTTATTAATAAAATAGAATATAACAATATTACTGTTTTTCGAATAGAATAAATTTGAATAGAATAGAAAAGAATAGAATATAATAGAAAAAATTGAATAGAAAATAAAAGAATAGAATAGAAAAAATAAAAGAATAGAAACAACCATCCTCCAAAATTTGAATTTCGAATAGAATAAAATTGATTTCTAATGGAATTCAAATGGAATTAGATTTGAATTTGAATGGAATTTGAAAAATTTGAATCGATTATGTCAGATCCTACCCTCTGATGACTGATAAGGGAAATTATTATGAAGAAGCACAGGAAAAAGGTGGAAAAGCTCAGATCCACAGAAAGAACATGGTAGGAATAAGGAGATCCTTGTAAAACAGGTTCTCAGGTACAACTTTCTTTTCAGCTCTCATAGGAACAATGAGCAGCAGTGTAGTGAAAGCACCCACTGTCAGAGCCGATGAAGGCAGTCCAAATTTTGTAAAAATAGCATTCGTTAGAGGTAGGGATGGAATTGGGCGTGTTTAGATCCTAATCCAAATCTATGTGAGTCCACCAGGAAGCTGTCAATGTATTGGGCCAGCCAGGGTATTCCCCGGCTGACAGATGTATGTATACAAGGGACACCTCGGCCGCTTGTGGTTGGTCCAATACAGTGAATGATTCTGGGTGGGCTTGCCCAAGTGGGTTTGGACTATGGTCTGAACACGCCCAAGCTTATCCCTAATCAGAGGCAAGAAGGCAGGATAGGTGATCTCACACTGCAGATCTGAAACTGTCAGTCTACAGTAACAGGAATGCCTTGGCGCTATAATGTCACAGGAGGAATTCAAGGCAAAAGGAGGAATTTCAGGGTACTGTTTAACCCCAATTAACATTACTAGTATCTCCCTATATGAAAACACATCTTTACCTTTAAATTTAATCTCCAACCACTAATATTGAAAAAATTAGAGCTTAGAAAATTTGACAGCTTTTACTTCGCCAAAATTTCATGAAATTTCATGAAAACATTTCTCTCCATTTAAAACAATACTTCAATTTTTTATTTGCCTTTTGAAAATGCTATTTTTTTAGCCCTGACAAAAATAAATAAAGAAACAAAATCGCATAGTCCCAAATTTGTTTAACCACTTCACTTTAACCACTACCGGGCATTTTCACCCCCTTCCTGCCCAGGCCAATTTACAGCGCTGTCGCATTTTGAATGACAATTGCGTGATCATGCAACACTGTACCCAAATTAAATTTACTAACTATTAACTGAAAATTGCAAGGTCGTGCGACGTTGTACCCAAACAAAATTTGTCCTTTTTCCCCCACAAATAGAGCTTTCTTTTGATGGTATTTGATCATCACTGCGGTTTTTATTTCTTGTGCTTTAAACAAAAGAAGAGTGACACGTATGAAAAAAACACAATATTTTTTAGTTTTTGCTATAATAAATATCCCAATTTAAAAAAAAACTATTTTTTTCCTCAGTTTAGGCCAATATATATTCTTCTACATATTTCAGGTTAAAAAAAAAAATCGCAATAAGCGTATATTGATTGGTTTGCGCAAAAGTTATAGCGTCTACAAAATAGGGGATTGATTTACAGCATTTTTACTATTTTATTTTTTTTACCAGTAATGGCGGCGATCTGAAATTTTTTTACACTGTCCCTTTGAAAAAAAAATCAAAAAAATCACTTTTATTGCTGTCAGAAGGAATGTAAACATCCCTTGTGACAGTAATAGTCGGTGACAGGTACCCTTTATGGAGGGATCTGGGGCCTGTAATACCCCAAATCCCTCCTTTGCACTTAAAAGCATTCAAAACACCAAGTTTGGCTGTTTTGAATACTGACATTTTTTTTTAAACTTGGCGCCTTTATGTCTTCTGTAAACTGGAAATGATGTCATGACATCGCTTCTGGGTTATTAGATCTGAAACCCGGTCTAAGCCAACTCCGGCTTCCTTCCGGTCTCCGGTCAATCGGCAGACGTGACGGCTGGTCGCTCGGGCCTCCCGGTGGGACAGGAGAGCCCGGGGGGAGCTATGGAAGGCTTTGGGAAGGTGGAGTCCCCTCCCGCTGCTTGGGATAATAGCGAATCGGGTTCTTAGCCCGTTGGCCGTAGGTTGTAGACCCTGGCCTAAGGCTTCTGTGTGCATTAGGCTTAAAACTGGTGTGAATAATCCATGTATGTCCACGCTAGACACCCCCCAACTTTAGTAATATTTTGGATATAGACATTCAAGTATTTATTTATTAGCTTTCTTTTTAAGTTTCAAATCTATGAGCATTAAAATAAGCCCTCACTGACCTTTGTATCTAAAGGCACTGTGGAACATTTCATCCTCCAAATTCACAATAGAAAATCTAAAATTATTCAACTCTTTCTATTTGCAGCTTTCTATATCAGCTTTAAAGAAGAATTCCAGTTATGGATATTATGTATAGTCATTGGTCCAGCTTGGAACAAAGTAACTTTGTATATACCATACCTGGCCGATGTCCCTGGAAGCTGTAAATCACTGAAATAGACACCGCTACTCCAGTGATCTGCACTTAATGCTGGGTTCCATGCCAAGTGGCTGCCCTGCTCCTTTCTGAACACGGAAGGTTGACTGCTGGGCACGAGCCTTATTCAGAGAATGCTTTGCAATTTTCTGAATTAATGCAAAGCTTTCTCTGATTGGACAGGGTAAACAGGCGGGGCGGCAACATCATATATTCCACCTCACCCAGTCAGAGAATGCTTTGCCTTGATTTAGAAAATGCAAAGTGTAGAGCTACACAATTAATTGTTCCCGATTCTTTCATGTAACAAGTATAGAGAGTTCTCTGCTCACTCTGGCAGTCTGCCAAGTTTTTAACATCATGGTAACTCAGTCTTAGATCAAAGGGATAAAACTTCTGTGTGAATATGCAGGAAGTTTAACCACTTAAAGTCTAAACCTTTTTCTGACACTTGTTTCATACAGTTAAAATCAGATTTTTTGGCTAGAAAATTACTTGGAACCCCCAAACATTATATATATATTTTTAGCAGAGACCTTAGCCACTTGACAACTGGGCACTTAAACCCCCTTCCTAACCAGACCAATTTTCAGCTTTTGGTGCTCTCACATTTTGAATGACAATTACTCAGTCATGCAACACTGTATCTTTATGAAATTTTTGTCCTTTTTTTCACACAAATAGAGCTTTCTTTTGGTGGTATTTAATCACTGCTGGGTTCTTTATTTTTTGCGCCGTAAAAGAAAAAAGACCGAAAAATCTGTAAAAAAATAAATTTTTCTTCATTTCTGTTATAATATTTTGCAAATTAGTAATTTTTCTTCATATATTTTGGCCAAAATTTATACCGCTACATATCTTTGGTAAAAATAACCCAAATCGGTGGATATTATTTGGCCTTTTTGAAAGTTATAGAGTCCAAAAGCTATGGTGCGAATATCTGAAAATTGATCACACCTGAATTACTGACGGCCTATCTAATTTCTTGAGACCCTAACATGCCAGAAAAGTACAAATACCCCCCAAATGACCCCTTTTTGGAAAGAAGACATTCCAAGGTATTTAGAAAGATGCATGGTGAGTTTTTTGAAGTTGTCATTTTTTCCCACAATTCTTTGCAAAATCAAGGTTTTTTTTTTTACTTTTTTTTTTTCCACAAAATTGTCATATTAGCAGGTTATTTCTCACAGACCGCATATGCATACCACAAATTACACCCTAAAACACATTCTGCTATTACTCCCGAGTATGGCGATACCACATGTGAGACTTTTACACAGCGTGGCCACATACAGAGGCCCAACATGCAGGGGAGCACCTTCAGGCGTTCTGGAGCACCCAGGCCAATTCTGACATTTCTCTCCTACATGTAAAAATCATCATTTATTAGCTAGAAAATTACTTAGAACCCCAAAACATTATATATGTTTTTTTAGCAAAGACCCTAGAGAATACAATGGCGGTTGTTGCAACTTTTTATCTCGCACGGTATTTGCGCAGCAATTTTTTTAACGCTTTTTTTTGGAAAAAAAACAGTTTTGTGCTTTACAAAAACCAAAAAAGTAAAGTTAGCCCAATGTTTTTGCATAATGTGAAAGATGAAGTTACGCCGAGTAAATAGATACCCAACATGTCACCCTTCAAAATTGCACGCGCTTGTGGAATGGCGCCAAACTTTGCTACTCAAAAATCCCCATAGGCGACATTTTAAAAATGTTTACTGGTTACATGTTTTGAGTTACAAAGGAGGTCTAGGGCCAAAATTATTGCTCTCGCTCTACCGATTGCAGCGATACCTCACATGTGTGGTTTGAACACCGTTTTCATATGTGGGCGGGACTTACGTATGTGTTCGCTTCTGCATGCGAGCACACAGGGACAGGGGCGCTTTTTTTTTTTTTTTTTTTTTTATTGTTCATTTTACTTTATTTATTTTAGTTTGATGCTTTTTTCCAAAAAAAAAAATTTTTGACCACTTTTATTGCTATTACAAGGAATGTAAACATCCTTGTAATAGGAATATGGCATGACAGGTCCTCTTTACAGTGAGATATGGGGTCAATAAGACCCCACATCTCACCTCTAGGCTGGGAAGCCTGAAATTTAAAAAAAAAAAAAAAAACGATCCTGGCTTCGATCGTAGCTGTGAGTCGGTAGAAGCGCGGGAGGGGGGGTCATCCCCTCTCGCCTCCCGTAAGAACGATCAAGCAGTGGAACAGCCGCTATGATCATTCTTATGGTGTAGGGAATCGCCGGCTGAAAAAGCTGATATCTGAATGATGCCTGTAGCTGCAGGCATCATTCAGATATCCCCGCACAAAGTCAAGGACGTTGTATGACGGCCGGCGGGCGGGAAGTGGTTAAAACACTTTTTTTTTTAACACAAAGTTGTCCATTTATACAATATTTCTACCACATAACATGTACATACCAAAAATGACACCCCAAAATAGATTCTCCTACTCCTCCTGAGTACGGCGATACCACATGTGTGAGACTTCCACAGCTTGGCCACATACAGGGGCCGAGTACAGCCGAGCATGGCTCAGCATGGCATCGTATGGCGGGGTATTGCGGAGTATGGCGGGGTATTGCGGAGTATGGCGGGGTATGGCGGAGTATGGCGGGGTATGGCGGGGTATGGCGGGGTATGGCGGGGTATTGCGGAGTATGGCGGGGTATTGCGGAGTATGGCGGGGTATTGCGGAGTATGGCGGGGTATGGCGGGGTATTGCGGAGTATGGCGGGGTATTGCGGAGTATGGCGGGGTATGGCGGGGTATGGTGGAGTATGGCGGGGTATGGCGGAGTATGGCGGGGTATGGCGGAGTATGGCGGGGTATGGCGGGGTATGGCGGAGTATGGCGGGGTATGGTGGAGTATGGCGGGGTATGGCGGAGTATGGCGGGGTATGGCGGGGTATGGCGGAGTATGGCGGGGTATGGCGTGGTATGGCAGGGTAATGCGGGGTATGGCAGGGTAATGCGGGGCTTTGCAGAGTATTGTGGGGGTATTGCAGAGTAATGTGGGGCTTTGCAGAGTATTATGGGGGTATTGCAGAGTAATGTGGGACTTTGCAGAGTATTATGGGGTATTGCAGAGTAATGTGAGGCTTTGCAGAGTATTATGGGGGTATTGCAGAGTAATGTGGGGCTTTGCAGAGTATTATGGGGGTATTGCAGAGTAATGTGGGGCTTTGCAGAGTATTATGGGGGTATTGCAGAGTATTGCACAGCAGAAGGGATGGCTGAGCATGGATGGATGGATGGCTGGATGTCTCTGTGCAGCGCTGTGGGCACTACACATCCAGCCCACAGCGCTGCAGCCATCTATCCATCCCCCTCTCCTCCACAGTGTACCGATCGGTACACAGGAGGGGAGGAGAGGAACCGGCGTCATCAGATGGCGCCGGTCTGTTTACATGTGATCGCGCCGTCATTTGACGGCGCGATCACATGGTAAATGGCCGCGATCAGCGGCCATTTACCGGGATCCGTGATGTCACGGATGTGCTCGGGTGCGCGCCCCAGGGGGCGCGCGAGAGGGGAATTCCGGGAGGACGTCATATGACGTCCTCCCAGAGTTAAGCAACCGACCTGCAGCCGTCATTCGGCTATGGGCCAGTTGTTAAGTGGTTAGGGAATAAAATGGCGATTGTTGCAATATTTTATGTCACACTGTATTTGCACAGTGGTCTTTTAAACGCAAATTTTTGGGAAAAATACACTTCAATGAATAAAAAAAAAAAAAAAAAACGTAAAGTTTGCCCAATTATTTTGTTTAATGTGAAAGATGATACGCCGTGAGACTCGTGAGAGAATCGTGATCCATCTGCTAAGCAAAAAAATCGCGATTCTCATTTTAGCCAGAATCGTGCAGCTCTAGCAAAGTGTAACAAAACGTCCCACACTCCACTTGAGTGCTTTAGTCATTTACCCCTTCCTCCCAGTCTGATTGTAGATATCAGATATTCCAACCGCTGACAACCATGCTCAACATGAACTGATTTATTTGAGATGACACACAAATATATACAGCAGGATGACAATACAAACTGTAACCAGAAACCTAATTAACATGAGCTAGTTTACTAATCATTTACCCAGACTTGGTGACTCAGAGATATGACCTTTCAGGGCAGTCTCGCCGTCCCCTCACTCACAACTTACAATACACATAAGTATGAACACATCCCCCAATAGTTTGCTTGGAGACAAAGGTGTGTTAATGAGCACAATAAACTATTGGGTGAAAGACCCAGGCTTTCCAGATCTCATTAATCAGCATTCCGTTTGCATTACATAACGGAATATCTTCCTAAATGCTTGCAGCTCCCTCAAATGCCAGGGCCCATAGTCGGTAGACAAGAGGCTAGCATTCTATCCCCTTTTTCAAAGCCTCTGTCCCGGGTGAGCCTGTCACACAAAGCATTCTCTGAATGGCTGACCTCCTGCTTTTTACAATGTAGAAGTGCAGCTGCTTGGCTTGGGACTTGAGAAGCTGTGTCTACTTTAGTGATTTCCAGCTTTCGGGGGCATCAGCTAGGTATGATATATAAGGCATAGTTACATTGGTCCAAGCTGAATGAATCTGGGTCACTGTAACCTTGTATAAAATATCCATACCTGAAAATCCTCTTTAAAACATATGAGCATTAAAAAAGGTCCTCAATGACTTTTGTACCTGAAGGCACCGTGGAACATTTCATCCTCCAAGTTCACAGCAGAAAAACTGAAATCATTCAAATATTTCTATTTACAGCTTTGCTTCCCTTTATCCCCTCCAAAAGCGCCTGCTCTGTGTTTACATTGGAGAGGGCTGGATGGCTTATGAGTCACTGCTGGGAGAGGGGAGCAGGGGAAGCTGAGCTGATGAGAGAACATCTTCAGTATTTCTTGAATGACGAAGAATGTTGTCTCCAAAGCTATTTTCGGTTTTGGATACAGTAGGGAAGGGTTGGCAACCCTGTGAGGCTTTAAATGAAAAGTACAGCCAAAGCTTGTTCACAGGAGTGCAGTTCGTTCTGCACTCCTGTGACCCGTTTTCAGCAGACAGCAGGCTGAAGCCTGCTGTCAACTAATGTCACACAGTCAGTCCAGCCTCTGGAGAGATCACGACCATATGGTTGGGGTCCACACACATGCCTGGACTGGCACCTGGCTCAGGCTCTCAGTGGGCCGCTGAGAGCCTGGGCCGGCTGCTCCCACCCCCTCCACAGTCCAGTGCTCCAGTGAGCGCAGGGGGGGGGGGGGGGTCAGAGCAGACAACTTTCTGCTCAGGGAGCTCTGGGAACCGAGCGATTGGCGTTGTTTGATCGCTCGATTCTCAGCCTTAGAGCTGGCATGGGAACGGTGCTGTATCCACCTAAGTAAGTATGATTTTAAAAAAATAGATTCCCATATTTCTCTTTAAATTGCACTTTGTATCTCTTGTAACAGGTGTCGAGGGTGAATCCTCAAATAAGTCACTTGCTGCAATGATGGCTGTCTAAGGGGGGGGGGTTCCCTTTGGAGAGCGTTCCTCTTACTTCATATTGTGTCTGCAGAACAGGAAGTGAAAGGAAAATTCCCCAGTTGACGAAAAGACCTGATAATGGTTTTAGAGCGAAACTTTACTCATAACAGTTTGATAACAATTAATGTTCTTTAACAAAAGAACGTTGATTCTACATTCAGAATTATGCTACCAAAATTAGTCTGTACTGTGAATTGCCTCCAGCATTGCTTGCTCATGTACATCTTTCTGGAGGCGGCTATTTTGTTGAAGTCCAGAGCAGGAACTTCCTTATTGGAAACTCTCCCCCTCTCCTTGGTCTCAAAAGCTATATGTCACGTTCTGTAATTAAAATGTGTGCATTTCCAGCCTTGACTGTATGTCTTGGCTCAGCTAGAGAGGAAGCCTGACAGAAGCTTTACAGTGCTGAAATTCATAGGCTGCCCTACTCTATTCAAAATAATAAAAAAAAGTTTGGGTTTTCTCTACACTTTAAGTAAGCATATTTATAAAGCAGTGACATTCTCCAGACATTCGCTGCAAGTATTTTAAAACACCAGCAAGATACACATGCAGCGAGGGCGCATTCACACTGCTGCACACACTCGTGTTATTGTGTGTTGCATTGAGGCAGCTAATTCATTTGTATGGGCTGCCTAGTGCACCAAAAAAGGTGTAAGTAGCATTTTTGGAATGCACATGTTCAGAAGGTGAAAGGCGCCACATCACATCATTGTGTTGCGGTGACGTGCGTATTACTGCAGCGTGATAGCGCGACAGCCCTCGAATATTTTGTGAATATAGCAAAAATTAAAATAACAATTCTCCTAATAGCATATCGATTTTGCAAGATGATATGCTGGAATATATTCAGTCTCAGTGTAAATCTGAGAACGTTATAATGTAGATTTTATTTCCTCTAAACATCTTTGCCATGTAATGTCCATCATGCTGTGCTCCCTCTCCATCTCAATCGTATCCATTAAAACCTTGGGCCTTCTTTGTAATCTTAATGAGCCCTTTGTACCGAGTTTGTCTTTCACAGAGAATGATTTTGTTCGCCTTCTCCCCTGCCCTCTCATCTTTGTAAAATCCATCTCTTTTATGACTTAATGTTGCCGAGGAGTGCCAGAAAATGCACCCTCAGCTGCCAGGGGAGCAGGAAGATGGCAGCCTGGAGAGCCGGCGTCTTCATTTTCCACGTCTAAACATACTGTGCTCTTATAAATCACCTGCTTGTCTGAAAAGAGGAAAACTTTACCTTTCCTATAAAAGAGGTGAAATGAAGTCTGTTCGCTACAAGGAGAATTGCTGTGTACTACAAAACAGTCTTAATCACCTTTGTAGAAGGGATTCTTAAAGTGGTGTTCCGGCCGAAATTATACTTTTTAAATAAAAACACCCCTATAATACACAAGCTTAATGTATTCTAGTAAAGTTAGTCTGTAAACTAAGGTCTGTTTTGATAGTTTATAGCAGTAGTTTGTTATTTTATAAACTTACAGCAGGCCGTGGCCATCTTAAGTGTGGGCATCTGAAGCCAGACTGTATTTCTTCCTGGATCTCATCCTTGCAGATCTCGCACATGCTCAGTGCAGCACAAGCAGTGTAATAGGTTTCAGGTCAGGTTTCCATAGCAATGGCAGTGTCAAGAGGAAGTTTCTGCCCCTTCCCAGAGGGCATTGCAAACAGGAAATGATGTGATGGGCCACGGCCAGGGAGGAGGAAGTGAAAAATGAATACAGCAGATATACAGTAGGTGCTGAGAAAAAAAATGTAAAAATATCCAATTCGTTTACAGTGCACAGTTTAGTGAGGGATGCTGAAGAGTTGTAAAAGTGGGTGGAACTCCACTTTAAAGAGACAATGCCCATTCAGGATGAAGGGACTTTATCAAATGACCCTCTACACCAGTTATACTCACCCTACCAGTGCTCCCCCGCCGCTCATGCCTCCGTCCCAGCCAGCAACAGTGCCCTTTGCTTCTGGGTATTGGGACATTCTTGATTCTAGCAGCCAATCACTAGGCACAGGCACTGTCACATGGAGGAGTGACATCACCGCTTTACTTCATTCAACACCGACACCTTGGATTTTGGTCTGGCTGCAGCAGAGGCAGGAGCTGTGGGCATAGGCGTGCGCAAGGAGTGTGCCAGGTGTGCCTGGGCACACCCTAATCCTTGGGTTGGCAACCTGTCAATGGTGAGCAGGTGACAGGTAAACCGCAATCCTTCCTTGCCAACTCTCAGAACCTGTACTGGAGAAGTGGCAGGAGTGGAGTTTAGTGAAACTGATCTGTATTTTGCTCCTGCAGCATCTGAAGTTAGGCTTCTCCTCCTCTCCCTTTTGTCAACATTCAGCTGCCACAGAAGGAATATATAGGGGATCGGTACTAATATATGCCACCCCTCCTTTTCCTGTTCCTCTTCCTTCTGTTGCCCGGGTCCCCCATGTGCTCCCTTGCTCCCCCTTCCTCCTGTTAATTCAGGCTGGAGAGCGGGGAAGAGGCCGGTAAATATGTCAAACGCATATGCGTTGAAGCTTTGGGGTGCGCACCCTAATGCAATAGGCTGCGCACACCTATGGCTGTGGGGGAATGCTGGTATAGTATAATGCAGAAAGGGCATTACAAAGACACTTTCACTTTGCCTTCCATGGGCAAGATGACATTGCCAGCCACCCCCAGTGGGTTTATAAAGAATGTAAATATTCAGTTTTCATGTTTTTATAGCTAGAGCCTGCTTGCAGCTAGAGTGAGCCTGTCCCAAGTCTGTCCTCATTAACATAAAATGCAAAAAGCCCCACAAGCAATGGCGGTGGCAGCACCCGAGAGCCGAT
Source organism: Lithobates septentrionalis (assembly GCA_037952835.1). NCBI lineage: Eukaryota > Metazoa > Chordata > Amphibia > Anura > Ranidae > Lithobates > Lithobates septentrionalis. The sequence goes on along the minus strand of JBBDGP010002569.1, from coordinate 192,202 downwards.
GGAAAAATCGGGGCTGGGGTGAGGACAACGGTGGATTCCAGGACAGATAAGTGTCCTAATATTAAAAGTCAGCAGCTACAGTATTTGTAGCTGCTGACTTTTAATTATTTTCTTAAGGCGCATGGACCTCCTTTTTAAGCTGCCCATAGCTGGGTAGAATTTTTAACTAAAATTCTTAGGAAAAAGAATGTTCTAAGTTTGTTTGTCTTTCTTATCATTAATGGGTCAAATTTACATTCATTTTTGACCACACTGACAAGAAAATTGCATGGAGCAGGTTGGAAAATTTTAATCAAACAAATTAATTTCTAACAGTGTATGTGGTTCGGTAAAGTCCATTCATTCCAAAAACAAAATGTTAAAAGCAAACAAAATCTCTTGACCAACATTCGAATGTTCTGTGAATTTTCAGAAGACTTTTCATTTGTTTCCAGGTTCATTTGAAATTCTGTCTATCTATGGCCAGCTTTAGAGACAGACAGTCTGAAAGAAAACAGCTACTGCTGCACACTCTGGCAACCCACAGTGCTCTGGGAATCCTGTCTCACAGCTACATTGCATTGTGTATTAAATGTCGTGAAATAAAATGTTATATAAATAGGAAAAATGTAAATAGAAAACTTATAATCCTAGAACAAAATTAAAATAAAATTGACTCAAAACCATTAATGTTCCCCAGGCATCCTCTATCAAAGCATTTTCGGATCTCAGTTATGTGACATGTGAAGTAATAATTTGTCTTGTTTTATCTGCACCAGCTGGGGTTGGGAGCCGGGTTCTGCAGCTGGCGATCATTACAGAGCATGTTCTCCTTCAGCTGTATTCTACAAACTGGCAAGTGCTGCCGTAAATTATTTAGTACTGTACTGTCTGCTGTTCAGTCCTCTACAATATACATCAAATAATTCTTTCAGCGGATGGATTCTAATGGGACCTTGAAAATAAATTTATGTAAACAGGACTGATTATGTAATGGGAGTTCACACGACTGTATCATTTTGTTGATGGTGTGAGAGACAGATCAGGCTTATCTAATAAAGGAGTGCAAAGTGCAGCTGCAAGATGTGAAGAACATTATCTCACAGCAGTCAGTCGCATTTCAGTCTACAGTAGTCACTGAATAAGAGATGAATGTATCTGGTTGCCATGGTTTACTGCATTCTGCACATAGCGATTTCATCTCTTTATTAAAGTGGAACTTCTAGCAATCCACTAAATATAATGGGAATTGTTATGCAACTAATCTTATAATTCAGATCCCCCTGCCAGACAGCTCAGCAAGGTCCTGAATCTCCACTGCTGCAATGTTTGTCAATCACTCAACACCCTGCCACCTGCTGATTGGCTGGTAAAGGCACAACACACCAATGAGTCATCATTCTGCTCACTCTGTTCTCTTCTGCTTTCAGCATGCTCCCTTTCAGCACATGTGCATGTAGCAGAGCCTGATTCTTGCTCCTTCTCCCATTTTGAGCGATGCTGTACAGGAAATGACAGGAGACTGATAGCAAGACAAAGTTAGGTTTTAATACTACTTGCAATTAAATGCATTTAAAGAGGACCTGTGCACTTTACTTCTTAGATAAGAGGATGCAGTATATTATGATTTGTACACATTATTTTCAATATATACATGTCTTATTATTGTATTTAGGACATATATTTATCTATGTAACTGATACTAAATACATACCTTCCAACTTTTTGAGATGGGAATGAGGGACACCTATTAGCAAAAGTATGTAGGCATAGGACACGCCCCCTGCCACGCCCCCTTAACCACTTAAGGACCGGAAGAATTTGCCCCCTTAATGACCAGGCCATTTTTTGCGATACGGCACTGCTTCGCTGTAACTGACAATTGCGCGGTCGTACGACACTGTACCCAAACAAAATTTATGTCCTTTTTTCCCCACAAATAGAGCTTTCTTTTGGTGGTATTTGATCACCTCTGCGGTTTTTATTTTTTGCACTATAAACAAAAAAAGAGTGTTAATTTAAAAAAAAACATTATTTTTTAGTTTTTGCTATAATAAATATCCCCCCAAAAAGGTTAAAAAACTAAATTTCTTGATCAGTTTAGGCCAATATGTATTCTCCATATTTTTGGTAAAAAAAAAAAAAAAAATTGCAATAAGTGCATATTGATTGGTTTGCGCAAAAGTTATAGCTTCTACAAAATAGGGGATAGATTTATGGCATTTTTATAATGTATTAATTTTTACTAGTAATGGCGGTGATCTGCGATTTTTAGTGGGACTGCGACAATGCGGCGGACAGATCGGACACTTTTGACACTTTTCTGGGACCAGTGACATTTATACAGCGATCAGAGCTAAAAATAGCCACTGGATTACTGTATAAATGTCACTGGCAGGGAAGGGGTCAACACTAGGGGGCGATCAAGGGGTTAAGTGTTCCCTAGGGAGGTGTTTCTAACTGTGAGGGGGAGGGGACTGACTAGAGGAGGAGAGAGATTGCTGTTCCTGATTACTAGGTACAGCAGATCTCTCTCTACTTTCCTGTCAGAATGGGGATGTCTGTTTACATTGACAGATCCCCGTTCTGGCTCTCTGAGGAGCAATCGCGTGCGCCCCCTATAGCTTCTTAAAAAGGCTGACATACAATGACGGAGATTCTCGCAGCCGTGCCAACCTGCCGCAGTACAACTGCGGCTGCTGGTCGGGAAGTAGTTAAAGGAGAATTAAACAACAAAAAAAAAAAGATTAGTTAAATCCACAAGTGCTTTTTTTTTTTTTTTAACCACTACTATTCCTTTATATTGTTTGTTAAATTTACCAAAATGAGGGACAAATGAGGAGGAAAGAGGTACAGACGGACTTTGTTCAAAATCAGGGACAGTCCCTCGAAATCAAGTACAGTTGAGAGCTATGCTAAATGCTGTGACACTTTATGGACAATATTTTGTAAATCTTTGTCAAAGATACCCACCATGGAATGAAAGTATGTTGATGTACCATTGTTAGGTAAAAATAATTTTAACCACTTCCGAACCGCCCACCGCACATATACTGTGGCAGGGTGGCCCGGATGCGTGAAACAACGTACCTGTACACAGTTTCATGCATGAGATACTGTGGGCGCGCGTGCCGCCAGGAGAGCGCGAAGGGAAGGTCTGCTGGCAACCCGCGATCGCTCCACAGAGAGGCAAAACGTGGATTTGCCTATGTAAACAAGGCGGATCCCCGTTCTGACAGGGGCTAACACGGAGATCAGCTGTTCCTAGTAATCAGGAATAGCGATCTTTGTGTTGTCCCAGTAAGCCCATCCCCCACACAGTTAGAACACACCCAGGGAACACAGTTAACCCCTTGATCACCCCCTAGTGTTAACCCCTTTCCTGCCAGTGTCATTTATACATTGATCAGTGCATTTTTTTTAGCACTAATCACTATATTGGTGTCACTGGTACCCAAAAAGTGTCACTTAGGGTCAGATTTGCCTGCCGCAATGTCGCAATCCCAGTAAAAGTCGCAGATCACTGCGATTACCAGTAAAAACAATAAAAAATATTAAAAGTCCCTAAATCTATCCCCTATTTTGTAGACGCCATAACTTTTGCGCAAACCAATCCATATACACTTTTTTTTACCAAAAATATGTAGAAGAATACATATTGGCCTAAATTGATGAAGGAATTTGATTTTTTTTTTTTCTTTGGATATGTATTATAGCAGAAAGTAAAAAAAAAAATTTTTTTTTTCAAAATTGTCGCTCTTTTTTTTGTTTATAGTGCAAAAAATGAAAACCGCAGAGGTGATAAAATAACACAAAAGAAAGCTCAATTTGTGGGAAAAAAAGGACAATTTTGTTTGGGTACAACATCGTACGACCGCGCAATTGTCAGTTAACGTGACGCAGTGCTGTATCACAAAAAATGGCCTGGCCATTAAGGGGATAAATACTCCTGGGGCTGAAGTGGTTAAAGAGGACCTGAACTGCATAAACTGTGCCAATATTGCCAGGTGCAATAGTCAGGGCTGTGGATAAGGGGTTACCACCGGCCCTCCAGTGCGGGGCCCGGGCCAGCAGGGGGGCCCAGGCTACATGGTGAATTGTATGCGGGCAGGGAAGGTGATTGGCTCTGGGGAGGGCAATTACTGGAACCAATCATCTGTATGACTCTCTCTGCAGCAGGTAAAAGCTGGCTTCTCCTCTCCCTCATGTTCGCTTTCAGCTGCTGTAGAGAGAGCCATACAGGGGATTGGTTCCAGTAATTGCTAATCACCTTCCATGTGCACCACACGTTTCCCCCTGCTGTCCATCCAAGCCCCCTGTGTGCCCCCCCAAGAATGCTGCCAGATTTTCCTACTTTCCTTCCCCACTGGCAGTTGCAAGCACACAATAGGACCCTGCAAGATGGAGAGTGGGGTCATATTTACCAGCCCCTTCCCTTCCTGAATGAACACAATGAGTGATCGGTACTGATCATCACTGTGTTCATTTATAACTGTAGCAGTGGCCCCGAGTGCTTATTTGTATGGGGTCCAGTGGTTTCTAACAGAAGCCCTATGCATAATCACTGTTGAAGAATTGGTGGCAAAGAGGGAAAAAGTGCTAAAACTGTCCATGGCCGAGCCAAGCAGTAAAACCAGCTAATTTCCACACAGTCAATATATGGCGTTATGTAAATACTTTGCTGTAGAGGAAGAAAAGTCTAGCTTTTAAATTTAAATGATTTATAAATTAAATTAATCAAATAAAATTCAAAAGGAATTTTTTGTATATGTATGTGCATTGAACTAGCATAATGTAAATATTAATGTCAATGTTATATGTAGCCATGGTGTTGCAGCTAGTAACAAACAATCCGCCAAATCACCCCACTGCCAGACTTCATACATCACTTCCAGAGACAATGAACAGTCTTTTGCAAGCTTTGTTTTTGTTGTTTTTATTGGGGGGTACAACTTGGATAGGGATAGGAATTGGGGATGCCCATAGGATAAGTCTTTGCCATCATATTTAAAGATTTAGAGCCAGAATCTAAAATGTGCATAGTACATTAGATATGAACCTCCTCCTGCATCTCCATGCGGACTGTTGCTCCTCCTGCAACACACCCTCCGCAGACTACTTCCTCTAATGCCCCGTACACACGATCAGACAACAAAACCGTGGATTTTTTTCCGACGGATGTTGGCTCAAACTTGTGTTGCATACACACGGTCACACAAATGTTGTCGGATATTCCGAACGTCAAGAACGCGGTGACGTACAACACGTAGAACGAGTCGAGAAAAATTAAGCTCAATAGCCAATGCGGCTCTTCTGCTTGATTCCGAGCATGAGTGGACTTTTGTGCGTTGGTCATATGTACACACGGTCGGACTTTCCGACAATAAGCTCACATCCAACATTTGTTATTGGAAAGTCCGACTGTGTGTACGGGGCATAAGAGTTCTCCATCCATCACCGTGTGTTGGGTAGAGACACCAGTTTTGACCGTGTAAAAGCAGAGTTCTTAGATCTCTTTCACCTCCTGCCCATAACTTGTTTCCTCCTGCACTACTTGAAGTTACTACTTGAAATATGACACATCCTCTTCTATTGAATAGTAGGGGCCCACTCTGAATAAGCCTCCCTACCGTGGCTCTGGTTGCTTGCTGTCACTAGGCTTGAGGCCTGCAGAACCTCTCCCTGGAGGCCTAGTGGAATAAAAGCATGTCTTCTAGGAAATATGGACTACTGTTCCCAGCCAGCCCAACTTGCAAATTATGGGCCCCCAGGCCACATTGACTTGACACAGATCCCCACAGTCTCTTTTCTGATTCAGGACTCCCCATAATCCACCGTGTGTATTGATGAAGACTAGTACTAGCAGAGTTCCCTCACAGACTCCTTGGCACATCCAGCCCCACTGTGGTAACACTTAGAGCCCTTTCACACTGGGGCGGTTTGCAGGCGCTATTGCGCTAATAATAGCGCCTGCAAACCGACCCGAAAGTGCAGCTGCTTGCATTCCAGTGTGAAAGCCCCGAGGGCTTTCACACTGGAGCGATGCGCTGGCAGGACGGTAAAAAAAGTCCTGCCAGCAGCATCTTTGGAGCGGTGAAGGAGCGGAGTGTATACCGCTCCTTTACCGCTCCTGCCCATTGAAATCAATGGGACGGCGTGGCTATACCGCCGGCAAAGCGCCTCTGCAGAGGCGCTTTGCGGTGGTATTTAACCCTTTCTCGGCCGCTAGCGGGGGGTAAAACCACCCCGCTATCGGCCGCATACCGACGGTAAAACGCCGCTAATAATAGCGGCGTTTTACCGCCAACGCCGCCCCCTGCCCCAGTTTGAAAGGGCTCTTACCGACCTTTCAACAGCTCTGAGTCCTTGATGAGGAACTTTGACTGGACCATGCGTACATTACAGCCTCGTCATATCACAGCGCCCCATTACATTACAGCCTCGTCATATCACAGCGCCCCATTACATTGCAGCCTCGTCATATCACAGCGCTCCATTACATTGCAGCCTCGTCATATCACAGCGCCCCATTACATTGCAGCCTCGTCATATCACAGCGCCCCATTACATTGCAGCCTTGTCATATCACAGCGCCCCATTACATTGCAGCCTCTTCACATCACAGCCCCCCCATTACATTGCAGCCTCGTCATATCTCAGCGCCCATTACATTGCAGACATTTCCACATTATAGTGCCCCTTTACAGATCACAGCGCCCCTGTTACATTAGATTCCCCTTCATGTCCAGGGCTGGACTGGGACAAAAATGTGGCCCTGGACTTCATCCAGACCAGCCCAGGGCATAACACATCAGGGGACAGCACATTAGGGCACAGGACACAGAATATCATGACACAGCACATCAGGGCACAGCACATCAGGGCACAGTACATCAGGGTACAGAGCCCAGCACATCAGGGCACAGGGTACAGCACATCAGGGTACAGATCCCAGCACATCAGGGTACAGGGTATAGCACATCAGGACACAGCACATCAGGCACATCAGGGCACAGTACATCAGGGTACAGGACATCAGGGCACAGGTCACAGTACATCAGGGCACACGACATTGGGGCACAGCACATCAGGGCACGGGGCACAAAGCACATCAGGGCATGGGGCACATCAGGGCATGGGGCACATAGCACATCAGGGCACATCAGTGTACATTGGGGCACATCAGGGTACATTGGGGCACATCAAAGCTCATGGGGCACATCAGGGTACATTGGGGCACATCAGGGTACATTGGGGCACATCAAAGCACATGGGGCACATCAGGCACATCAGGGTACATTGGGGTACATCGCCGCGGACCTCACCGCAGAACAACTGGGAAACCCCAGTTAAGAAACTATGCAATAGGCAAATTAGGCGGCCGCTGGAACCGGCCCACTGAGCCATCGGCCCACCGGGAAACTCCCGGTAGTCCCAATGGCCAGTACATGCCTGTTGATGTCATAGTTCCCCTTTACACATCACAGCACCCCAATTACAATGCAGCCATTGTCACATCACACATTCACATGTATGTGTTTTGGCGGCCCACATTTGCGCAGACACAGCAGCCCATTCATTTGAATGGGCTGCCATGCCTGCGTTTCCTGCAGAAAAAAAAGGTGCATGCAGCATTTTAAAAATGCAGTGGCCTTGAAATTCATTCGGCTTTTGCACTATGCGACTTACCTGCAGTTCCTGCACACACAAACGTACTGTGTTTTTAAAAGCGTGGCCTAAACATCTAAAAATGCAGCAAGTTTGCCAGAGCAGGAACTGCAGGTAAGTCACATGGTGCAAAAGTAGAATGAACAGACAGTGCTGTATTTCATTGCTCGATGGGCATAGATGTGTGCAGCCTATTAAATGCTGCATGCACTTTTTTTTTGCAGGAAATGGAGACATGGTAGTCCATTCAAATGATTGGGCACTGTGCCTGCGCAAATGTGGGCCACCAAAACACATACATGTGAACCAGCTAGGCCCAAAATAAGCCCATCAAACAGTTCACACTGAGGCGCTTTGCAGGCGCTATAGAGCTAAAAATAGTGCCTGCAAAGTGCCCTGAAACAGCGGCTCCATTCACTCCAGTGTGAAAGCCCCGAGGGCTTTCACACTGGAGCGGTGCGCTGGCAGGGCGTCAGAAAAAGTCCTGCCAGCAGCTTCTTTGGAGCGCATTAGGCCAACTCACCGCTCCTAAAGCACCCCTGCCCATTGAAATCAATGGGCAGCCCCGCTGAACCGCCTGCAAACCGCCGCTGTAGCGGCGCTTTGCAGGTGCTTTTAACCCTTTTTCGGCCGCTAGCAGGGGTTTAAAGTGCCCTGCTAGAGGCCGAAAAGCGCCACAAAAACGACAGTAAAGCGTCACTAAAAACAGTGGCGTTTTACCACCAATGCCCGGGTGCTTTCAGTGTGAAAGCAGCCTAAATACAGTATGCCATGTTCCTGTAAATCATGCTGTGCTCTCCTCTGAGGCCTCACTCAGCCTGGACAGTGGACTGCAGATCTGCTCAGTTTTTTTTAACTTTCTTTTATTACACAAGACATGGCATGGGGATAGGGGGAGCGGGAGCCAGGGGAGGAGAAAAGACCTTACCTGGTCGTGGAAAGCTCAGCCTAAGCTAAATTCTCCACACTGCTGCTTAGTTTTTTCACTTCACCAGGCTTCAGTGCACTCTCCACTCCGCGCTGCCCAGGGCCCTGTCTCACTCCTCCTCCGCTTCTCAGCTCCCCTGAGTCCGATCACTGCTAACACAGCACTGTTTGCACGCATAGCAAGGGGCGGGGCCAAAGTGTCAGTGGAGCTCAAGGCCCCGCCCACCCTCCTCAAATGAAAAAAAAAGGCACTGGCACTGTGGGCGCCGTGGCTGACATCACATAATTCAGCGCCGATTTGCGGGCAGCGCGCAGGGTTAACGGGCAGCTCTGCTTTGGGCCCCAAACAAAGACAGGGCCCTGGGCAGCTGCCCCGTTTGCCCTGCGCTAAAGACGGCCCTGCCCGCCCCCCGGCCAATACAGATTGGGGATCGGTCAGGGCTCATACACAAGCTGCCTGCCACAGAAACAGGGGAGGCGCCTCAGAACTGAAGTGCAGGTGGTCACACCCACTGCTACTCCTACCACTCCCAGCCCCCAGATCAAAACAGACAGGCCTAGCTTGCAGCATAAGCCTACCTAAATTTGCCTGTGCTGAAATCCCTAGTAAAATAACCCTTACTAGCACCTACCTATTGGAAGAGGGTGCTACATATAGCAGAACTAAGCACTCTCAATAAACATTAACTATGTTTAATTCTTATGCTGCTAGCCCTTGTAAAGAGATAGGAAGGTATATTATATTTACTTGATTTCAACTTTTTTTTTCACATTTCTTCAGTTACTTCCTGGTTTCTGGCCTAGGCCAAAATGATGTCATACCTCCCAGGAGTCCTCATGGGCATTTTGTTTTTCCTTTCATCTGGAGGAGAGGCTCTCAGTTAAGCACACCCACTTGCCTGCATGCCCGACCTAAGGGGAGATGGATTCCTGGAAGTAAATGATACATAAATTATTTGCCCTTACTCAAGATGGCAGTGGCTAGAAATGCTAGGTGGGTGTTTTTCAAAGTGATTTCTCAACAAAATAAAGCATGGAGACATGGATAGATGAGTTTGTGTTGAATATTCAAATTTAATGAAATAGCGTTTCTCAGTTTGTGGTGCTCAGATACAGTTTAGTTCTGCTTTAAATCTTTTAAATAATATGTTACCATTTATAACTGCTTGTAAGTACAAAGGCACATGTATGCCACCTTAAAGCGGTTGTATACCCGCTGTCATTTTTTTTTTTTTTACACCTGCAAGGGAAAAGGCATAATGAGCTAGTATGCACCGCATACTAGCTCATTATGAGATACTTACCTTAGAACGAGGCGCCGGCATCTCACCTGGTCCATGCCGAGGGAGCCGACATCTCCCCTCGGCGTGTCTTCTGGGTATCGCGGCTCCGGCGCTGTGAGTGGCCGGAGCCGCGATGTCGTCACTCCCGCGCATGCGCGCGGGAGACTTCTGCCCGGCAAGCTCCGGAGTTTGCCGGGCTGTCAGCCGAGAGTCCCCTGTGCGCATGCGCCGCTGCAGTTAGCGGCTCATTGCGAGGGGAATATCTCCTAAACCTTACAGGTTTAGGAGATATTTTTTTTACCTACAGGTAAGCCTTATTATAGGCTTACCTGTAGGTAAAAGTTACAAATATAGGTATACAACCGCTTTAATGATTGCATTTACTGTTCCAGTCTCCCAATCACTTATTGCCTAATTGCTAACTTTCTTCTCTTGTTTAGATCTAGCTGACTACGCATGCTGAGGCACTGTGGTGTCATGTAAGGTGGGGGGGTACCACAAGGAGATTTGGGGAGGGGATCTGTGTTGGGAAGGGGAATCTGGAGGGCAGCAGGAGGTGAGAATTTCTCTAGGAGAGAAACTTTGTGATATGGTAGAGGGGGAAGGGGATTTGTGTTAACAGGGGAAAATATGGGGTGGGGAGGATTTGTGCTAGGAGGGAAATGGAGGGATTTGTACTAGGAGGGAGGATTTGGGGGGTTGTGCTAGAAGAGGTGATATGGTAGAGGCGGGAGGAAATTGTGCTAGGAGGGGAAAGTGTTTTTTTTTTTGGGGGGGGGGGTTCCTGACACATAATGCTCTTACATCTTGGGGGGGGGGGGGGGGCGCAGTTTGGCATGTTTGCCCTGGGCTCTAGAAGATCTTGTCCCAGCACTGTACACACACAACTCTTCCGTGTGGATCACCAATAGCTGGTTTAAATGAATAGACTCCTTCTTTCGAGTTCTTATTTGGAAGGGTAGGAATTCTATCATGTGTGTTAGGATTTTTAGATGAAGAAGTATTACCACCATATCATGTTAGAACCCCTCTTACCAGATTGCTATTTCTGGCACGTAAATGTATAGCCTCTTCCCCCTACATTTGAGGAGTGGCGCATACAGGTCAATTCTACACTTCCTAAAGAGCGCCACATTTTTCAACAAAGGATTACCCCTCGCAGGTTTGAAAAGGTATGGGATCCATGGTTGCAGACCCCAGGCCTAGCTCTGTTGGCTTTAGTGTCCCTGCAGATTTTTCAATGTTAGTATAACAAATCTCTTGGTTCATGTTCTTGTATTTATGCTCCTAGCTATGTTGTATGGTCACTTGACATATCTGTAATGGTTATTTGAGTGGCAGGTGTGCACTGATTTAGAGGCAAGCACTGATTGTATATGTATTAGGACAGTGGCATAATTCTCTCGATGCATTAATTGTTATGATTTACATTAAAACAAATGGAGTTAATTGTTGTTCATTGTGAGACTTAAGGAAAGGAGAGCCCGGAACAGCAGCATGCAATGCCTAGGTGCAGGGCGTGCATGACTTTGGGAGCAGTAGGGTTAACCAAGCTGGTAGGAGGGGTTGGAGTTAGCCGAGGGGGAGGTATTAAGGTAAGCCTTAAATTGGTAATCCCGCCCTGGGGGAGTAACAGTAGAGTGGAGGAAAGTTCAGAGCAGCATGGCAGAGATGGAGGAACTGATGGAGCAGCTGAAGGCAGAAGCGGCTGTGAGAGGGGCGGCCTGGCTACAGGAGACGATCGCGGAGGCCATCCAGAGAGCGGGGCCAGCTCCGAGCGGGGGTGAGATCAGCACCAGCAGGGCGCGGCGGTCACGGCCACCCGAGCGGTTCTCCCCTGAGCAGCGGAGGTCGGATCAGCGGCAGCCTAGGGGTCCGGTCGGACTCCCGGTGGGCCCACCGGCGAAGCGAATGGCGGGAGGAGCAAGCGGAGGCGCGAGGGGGTCCTCAGCACAGCGGCCTGGGAGTGGAGAGGCCCGTGGAGCAGCAGTGCGGCCTAGAACCAGAGCGGAGGCGAGCGCAAGCCCCGCCCCCAGAAGAAGTATGGAGGAGGCACGGAGAGGAGCACATGGGGGGAGGCCTGGGCCTGCAGTTTCCGAGGCGGGGCATCACAGGAGGATCGATCGGGGTCGGCCTGTTAGGGCAGCTAACCCGAACAACAGCAGGGCTGAGGCACAGTACGCCGGCCCAAGTAAAGCGAAGCAGAAGTCGGATGGCCTGAGAGATGCGCGGAGGCGGGGACAGCAAGGCCCAACTCCGGCGGCAGCCACGGTGTCCAGGCCGGGTGGGCCCTCATCATCAGAGGAGGAGGTGGAGGAGCGCCATACAGCCCAAGAGTGGTCCGGGTCAGAGGAGGAGCCGAACCCACCGTCCAGGAGCACAACAGCGGTGGACACCAGAGGGTCGGCTGATGAGGTTACGCCTGTGCAGCCGGGTGAGTCACATTTTACATCACTTAACCTTGCTATGCCTAGTGGTACGGGGCCCAGTGGGGTAGGTACGAGTGGGGTTCATAGTGTAGAAGGAACAGAGGGAGGCAGGGAGTCCTCTGGTCTACTGGGCTTCTTGGCAGGCATAAAGGAGCTGGTGAAAAGATTTGAGACTCCCGCAGGACCGGTGGCATCTTGGATACCGCCGGCCGGGGGTGCTGGGGCATCAGGAATAGCGGCAGCAGGGACGGTGGTCACGGGAGTGGTGGCAGCACCCGTGGCGGTGGAGTCGGTGAATGAGAGCACACAAGGGACGGCGAAAACGGCGGCGGTGGTTGAGGCTGCAGGTAGGCAAGACATAACCAGGTTGGCTGACGCCGCAAAATGTGAGGTATATGTGTGCTATGAGGGACCGTTAGGGTCGCATTTGAAACAGGAGGTGCGTGAGAAGTTGTGGAAAGGTGAGTACGTGGAAATTTTTTCGCTGCTACCGTTGGAGAAATTCAACCTGGATAGGGTGAAGCCAGATGACTCCAAAAAGGAGGATGAAGAGAAGAGGAGGTACCGCCTGATACCGAGAACGTTTGCCAACTGGTTGCAGGCGTTTGCGATTATGGCAAGCATCATCGGGGAAAAGCAACCTGAGCATTGCTCGGCTCTTTTCTGTTATCAGGATGCGATTGGAGAAGCGTATAGGGTATATGGGGGTACAGCGTGGCTAAGGTACGATGAGCAGTTTCGTCAGCGGAGGGCAGTGCGGCCGGCATTGCGGTGGGACCATAAGGACATCAGCTTATGGATGAGATTGATGACTACGGCGAGGGCCTCCAATCAGTTTTTTCAAGGGGGGACCGGCGGCCCTTCGGCACAGGGACAGTCGGTCGGAAACAAGAAGGGGTTGTGCTGGCAATACAACACAGGGAGCTGCAAGTTTGGCGCCACTTGTAAGTATAAACACGAGTGTTCAGGATGCGGGGGGTCTCATCCAGGATCTCGATGTTTTAAGCAGGGCAAGGGTCGTCCAGGAGAGGCTGCAAGCAAAAGGGAGGACCCCGGTGAGAGTGGAAAGGATGCGACCATTTCTAGGTAGGTATCCTGACAAGAAAGCTGCATAATTGTTAGATGAGGGTTTCTCGGTGGGTTTCAGGATCCCATGCTCATTAACGGTTATCCCCCCAGTGTCGCTCAATTTAAGGTCTGCAATGCAACATCCGGAAGTAGTTAGGGAAAAACTGAGGAAGGAGGTTGCATTGGGTCGCATGGGCGGTCCATTCCCAGAGGCGCCATTTAAGGATTTGGTGGTTTCGCCTCTGGGGGTGGTACCTAAAAAGGAACCGGGCAAATTTAGGCTTATTCACCACCTCTCCTTCCCTAGAGGGGGGTCGGTGAATGATGCCATAGATCACGGGGAGTGTTCGGTGACTTACACTTCATTCGATGCGGCAGTGGGATGGGTACGGCGATATGGGAAGGGGGCCTTGATGGCAAAAGCAGATGTGGAATCCGCTTTTAGGCTGTTGCCGGTACACCCCGAGAGTTTTCGGTTATTGGGGTGTCATTGGGACAATGAATTCTATGTGGACCAATGCCTACCCATGGGTTGCTCGATATCGTGCGCGATATTTGAGCAATTCAGCTCATTTGTGGAATGGGTGGTACGGGAGGTGTCGGGGGTGAATTCTATAATTCATTACCTCGATGATTTTCTCTGTATGGGTCCGGCTTCTTCGCGCATCTGCGCTGTGCTCCTAGCCACACTGGAACACATTGCAGAAAAATTTGGCATTCCATTGGCTGCTGATAAAACGGAGGGACCTTGCACGGTCATCACGTTTTTGGGCATTGTCCTGGATTCGGATGCGATGGAATGCAGGCTGCCGGACGATAAATTAGAGGACCTTAAAAGGGAAATAGCGGGGCTTTTGGGATTGCGTAAAGTACAGCTGCGGACGCTGCAATCGGTTCTGGGCAAGCTTAATTTTGCATGCCGCATATTACCCATGGGGAGGGTGTTCAGTCGCCGGCTGGCGGCCAGCACGAGTGGAATCAAATCGCCAAAACATTTTGTGCGTCTAAGCGAAACGCACAGGGCAGATTTGAGGGTGTGGCATTCCTTTTTGGAGTCTTTTAATGGTAGGGCGTTTTGGATGTCGGGTCCAGTCAGCAATTTTGACTTGGAACTGTTCACGGACGCAGCGGGTTCCACGGGTTTTGGGGCATTTTTTCAGGGTCAGTGGAGCGCTGGGCCTTGGCCTCAGACCTGGGTTGAGGCAGGATTCACAAGGAATCTGGTGCTACTGGAATTATTTCCGGTAGTACTGGCAGTGGAGCTATGGGGTGCATCATTCAGGGATCTGAAGGTGCGATTCCATGGCGACAATATGGGGGTGGTGCAGGTGATTAATAGGAGTACGGCGTCCTCGCCGCCAGTGATTAGGCTGCTGCGGCATTTAGTCTTGCGCTGTCTGCAACTAAATGTATTTGTGCATGCTGTACATTTACCGGGGGTTGAAAATGTCATCGCTGATGCGTTGTCTCGCTTCCAGTGGGACAGGTTCCGGGAGTTGGCGCCGGATGCGGAACAACAAGGGGTACCCTGTCCCGAATGGCTGTGGGAGATAGCATTTGCACCATAGCAGGATGGATAAAGAAGTCGGTGAGTAGGGCGACATGGGCAGCATACACGAAGGTATGGAAGGAATGGAGTGAGTTTGCAGATAGCGTGGGGGAGGATCCAGCCGGTCAGGACGTGCGTTTGCTGGTACTGTACTATATTGCTAGAAAAATGGAGGAAGGTGTGTCCGCATCAATGGTTAACAAGAGGGTAGCTGGTTTAGCATTTCTTTTTAAGCTACAAGGTAGGCCAGATTGGACAAAGGATTTTTGGATAAGGCAGGCAATGAAGGGTTATAGGAAGTCGATTTCTCGACGGGATGCTAGGAGGCCAGTGACGTTTGAAATCCTGCAGGGGATAGTAAATCAGTTGTTTCAGGTGTGTACGTCCAGTTATGAAGTGGTGTTGTTTACGGCGGCCTTTTTATTGGCATTTTTTGGGGCATTTCGGATAGGGGAACTGGTCAGCCCTTCTAAGACCACACCAGGGGGGTTGATGTATCAGGAGATGTCATGGGGTGATGAGGGTTTGAAGTTGTGGTTACGGCACTCAAAGACTGATCAACTGGGTAGAGGAAGAAGGGTTGAGGTATATCCAATTGTGGGTTCACAATTATGCCCGGTAACAGCGGTTGGGGAATTTTTGAAGGTCCGTCCAGCGGTAATGGGCCCCTTGTTGCTCCATAAGGGGGGCGAGTTCCTGTCTAGATTTCAGTTTGTCACGGTTTTTAATAAATGTATTAAGGGGTTGGGGCTGGAAGAGAAGGGTTTTTCGTCCCACTCCTTTAGGATTGGGGCCGCTACGGAGGCAGCCAGAAATGGTATGGACGTGGAAGCAGTTAAGCGAATTGGGAGGTGGGAATCTAATAGGTTCCGATCATACGTGCGCCCCCATATGGTGGTAAACTTGTAGGAAGCCATAGGGGCTTGCGGTTTTGGTAATTGGGGGTGGGGTAGCAAGCAAATGTGGAACAAAACCGGGGCTTACGGTATGGTGTTTTTCTTTTGTGTTCTTCTATTTTCAGGTGCAGTGCCGGGGATGGTATGGATTATGGGCCATTCCTATGTGGCTTGGGGGGCTCGGAGAGGGGACGCCCGCAAGGAGGGTAGGCAATTGGGTTTTGGCAAAAGGGAGGCCTGTGTTAAGTGGTTGGGGATCCCAGGCATGTTATGGGGTAGATTGGTGTCGGAAGTGCATCGCTATGCACAAAGGGACAGTCCCCCGGACGTATTAGTCATCCATGTAGGAGGCAACGATTTGGGCATAAGAGCCATGGTGGATATCTTGCGTGACATCAAACTCGATGTCGAGCGGTTAAAGCAAGCCTTCCCTAACATGATCATTGTCTGGTCTGACATGGTGGCTAGGATGTCATGGAGAATGGCCAGGTCGGTAGAGGGTGTGAATAGGGCCCGTAAGAAAATAAATAGGGCGGTGAGTAAGTTTGTGGTAAATAATGGGGGTGTGGCGGTTAGGCACCTTGAGCTAGAGTTTGAGACATGGAGGTATCTGAGAGCGGATGGAGTTCACTTGAATGAAGTCGGTATAGACTTGTGGGCATTAGGCCTACAAGACGGCATACAGAGAGCACTCCGGGTGTGGAGGGGCACCCATGATTAAGGTGTTATTCCTGGGTGCTGTGGCGGGCGTTGGTCTGTGCAAAAGAAGGAAAATGACTAAAGTAAGAGTTGGTTTGGGAGAAAAAGTTGATATGGGTCCTTATGGTGGTTCCCGGTTAACGGAGGTTAGCCGGGAAGTGATAATGGGGCACTGCGGTCATTGGTTAGTCTCTGTGCCAGCTTGTCGGATTGAGGCCTATGGTATATATTTGATGGGGCCGCAGTGCAAGTGTTTATGGACATGTTTTGATTATTAAGAGATTGCGCAGACCAACGCTTGAGATATTCAGTTGCAGTTAATGTTAATATGTTTATATTTCTAATTAAAAGATTTATTTGTTTAAATAAAGTAGGCTGCTAAGGCCTTTTATTACTCCAATCTTGGTGTGGTCTTAGTTATTGGGGTAATGGTTAAAAGATGGGGGTAAAAGGGTATGTTAAGCATATCTGTTATCCAACAGTCAAGGAGAGCCCGGAACAGCAGCATGCAATGCCTAGGTGCAGGGCGTGCATGACTTTGGGAGCAGTAGGGTTAACCAAGCTGGTAGGAGGGGTTGGAGTTAGCCGAGGGGGAGGTATTAAGGTAAGCCTTAAATTGGTAATCCCGCCCTGGGGGAGTAACAGTAGAGTGGAGGAAAGTTCCCGCCCACCCTCCCCTTTTATCGGTGAAGGGAATTTGCGTTTGGAGGATTGTGTTTTTATTCTCTTACAGGTTGAGGACGAGGAGAGATCCTGGTAGAGCGGGCGTTGGTCTGTGCAAAAGAAGGAAAATGACTAAAGTAAGAGTTGGTTTGGGAGAAAAAGTTGATATGGGTCCTTATGGTGGTTCCCGGTTAACGGAGGTTAGCCGGGAAGTGATAATGGGGCACTGCGGTCATTGGTTAGTCTCTGTGCCAGCTTGTCGGCTTGAGGCCTATGGTATATATTTGATGGGGCCGCAGTGCAAGTGTTTATGGACATGTTTTGATTATTAAGAGATTGCGCAGACCAACGCTTGAGATATTCAGTTGCAGTTAATGTTAATATGTTTATATTTCTAATTAAAAGATTTATTTGTTTAAATAAAGTAGGCTGCTAAGGCCTTTTATTACTCCAATCTTGGTGTGGTCTTAGTTATTGGGGTAATGGTTAAAAGATGGGGGTAAAAGGGTATGTTAAGCATATCTGTTATCCAACAGTCATGTGTAGTGCATTGCACAACACTGGAATAATCAGCCTGGTGAAACAGATATGTTCCCATTAATGCAGTCACTACACTTATGGTTAAAGCCCAGTGTACAGACCAGTGGGAATGGGGGACAATCTATGGTCAGATTCAACCCTGCCCAGTGTGAGTGCACCCTTATGCCGCGTACACACGAGCGGACTTTTCAGCATCAAAGGTCCGACGGTCTTTCCGATGGACTTTCAACGGAGTTACTACGAACTTTCGAACAAATGGCCTTGCCCACACACGAACGGACTAAAGTCTGTTCGAAAATCCGTTGCTTTGAACGTGATGACGTACGAAGGGAATAGAATAAGGAAGTTCATAGCCAGTAGCCAATAGCTGCCCATGCATTGTTTTTTGTCCGTCGGACTAGTATACAGACGAACTGATTTTTCGACCGGACTCGAGTCCGTCGGAAAAATTTGAAACATGTTCTAAATCTAGAGTACGTCTGATTTTTCGACAGCAAAGGTCCAATGAAGCCCACACACGATCGAATTGTCCGGCGGATTCGTTCCGTCGGACCTTTGCTGTCGAAAAGTCCGCTCGTGTGTACATGCCATTAGTGTTCAATATGGAGTTTGGGACGCAAGAGGTTTTTTTGTTGATTGATTCATTTTTTTTTTAAGTTTTGCAGGTTTTACAAAAACGTATATATACATAAAAAAGAAACAGTAAGAAGAAAGAAGTACAGTAAAATAAACAACAGCGTTGCATTCCTGTCCATATCGCTAGCATACAGAACAGCCTTACTTACCTCCACTGTACAGTTCGTTTTGCACAGAGTGGCCCCAATCCTCGACTTCTGGGGTCCCCCGACGGTGCTGGTAGCTCCTCCCCGCATCACATACCCCCCTAGGAGAAGTGCTCTCCTGAGGGGTTACCTTGCAGGCGCGCTCCCGAGTCCAACATTTGCGTCCATAGACGAAGAATGCCGGACTCAGCCCCGCCCCCCGGCGCCCATGTCATTGGATTTGATTGGCAGCGCTGCACTGCTATCAATCTATCCAATCAAGAAATCAAGAACTGAGACAACGGGCAGAGGGGAAGAGTGCGTCTCCAGTGTGGGAATTACGGGACTCAGGCTAGAGCGCCGGTCAGTGACATAGGATGCATTAAGGTGAAAAAACCCCTTTAAGCAAGTGTTCCTGGGCACGTTTACATAATTACCTTTGTCAACTAGTCCAGAGTGATCCCTACTTCTGGACCCAGTCATCTAAGGAGAGTTCTGTGGTCAGGCACAGTTTGCTGTAGTGAACCGTACAGAACCATAAGTCAACCATGCCCAGGAACAACCTCTTCCATGTGGTCCTGGGCATGGGACACTTAGCTACTCCTAGGCACGTTTTAGAACACTCACACCAACAAACTTTACCAAGGGGGTGTACCATGCTTGGGAACAGCTAAAACTGCCAGTGTAAGTGCACCCTGAGATTGCCAATTACCCTGAAGAACCAGAAGGGAGTTTTCAGAAAACACATGTTGGCTCTTGAGTTTTGCTGGGTAAGCTGAGATTTGAAAACAATCAGAAAAAGGCGCACCATCCTTCCTGAGCTCTGAGGAATAGGGCACGTCCCTCAAAAAATCAGCTGAATCCTACCCGATGGTTATGCACCTGGTGGTGATTTGTTCTTCGTAACGCCTGTGTTTGTTATTTCTCCTTTTACGAGTATAATGGTTTTATTTGATTTTTTTTTAAAGAGTTATACAGTGTTGCACTAGGTTGGTGCACCTTTTTATGTTTTTTTTAGCCCTGGTTTTCCGCGAATTGAAGAGGGCAGCAAAGCTTTAGTACACACATTGGTAGTTCCAGTTGGTGGAAACCTACAGTGATCCATTTGGGTTATCCAAGGTGGAAGACATGTCCATTTGGGTTCCATGAAGATTGGACTGCCAGGAAGATTTTCATACCTGTAGCGTGAACTTTTTTGCACACAAGTTGTTTTTTGCATATCAGAACCCCTGGAATTTAGGGTATGTGTAGTGCTTAAGGTGCTGTTGAGAGGTATGTAGAAGCACCCTGGGGTGCCTGTGCTTTATGCAAGAAGCCAATATGTTTACTTACAGTACATTTGATGACAGGTATATTTTAGATAAGCTCAGTAGTGTTTAGGGAAGGTCTTCTTTAACGAGGCCAAGTGTATTCTGGTCAGACGTTTGAGAGCTGTAGCAAAATTGCTTATAAATGTTTTAAACCAGCCATGATATATCTAAGTGGTCAAAGAAAGGCAGCATAATTTCTAAACCCTTAGCTTATTTTTAATTTATAGTCCTTGGAAAAAGAAAAAAAAAGAGAAGGCCCAATCATTTATGTGCCCAGGCAAGAGCAATACATCTCTATAAAAGAACGGTGATATATTCTTGTTTCCAGTTTAATGTGCTGCTCGGTGCCCCCATGCGTTCTGATTCATTGGAGAGCAGCAATCACGGCGACAGTGGCTGTTCCTCAGTTTTCATCAGCGACAACTAAAGGCCAATTCAAGGTTGTGGTGGGTCATGAATCTAACACACAGGCTGATAGAACAATTTCCCCTCTGCTTGACGCTATCTGCAGGACGCAGCGGGAATAGTCGTTCGGCTTTACAGAAGTTATTTATATTTGCCTTCATTTTCTTTTTATTGTAGCCGAGAGAGAGGAAGCGCAGTATATTTTAGGTCAAGGCTAGAGCACAGCAAAGCCAAATTATTTGGTGAGGGAATGGAAACTAGAGGCCTTGAACTGGTTATTCATGCCATCAGCATCGGAGTCAAATGCTTTGCGGTGCATTTTGAGCACGGTCTGCTGTGCCAGTCTCCGTGAACCTGTCAGCCACTGTATGTGGGACAATCAAGGTGGCTGGTTTTTGTTTTGCTGGAATTACAAATGATCATGTAAACGGGGGCAAAAGTAAGTGTTATTGGGCTATTTTCTCTCCAGGTCAAATGTTATCCATAAATTTAATCAGGAAAATAACGCATTATGGCCACTGGATGGAGCTGATGCTCATTGGAAAAAAAAAAAAACTGTATTTTCCCAATTCCCTCTATGAAGAACATTCGACCTGCAGGAAAAAAAGGCTTTATAACATTCATTATGCCCCCTTTAACACAGAATGAATGTACATGTAGTTTCACAGTACAAATAGTTTTATAAATATACAGAATAAGCATAAAGTTGGCAGACACCTTTTGCTGCACAATGGAAGGTAAGGAAGATCCGGATGGCTTCACTCCAACAATCCACTTTATTCGGCATGAACATTAAAACCAAATGTCAGATGGAACAAGTACAGAGGGGGACAAGCAGGAAGCCACGTTTTGCGATGGAGTCAGCGCTTAATTATCATGTGAAACGCGTCTGCCTGCTTGTCCCTCACTGTACTTGTTCCATCTGTCATTTGTTTTTAATGTTTATACCGAATAAAGTGGATTGTTGGTGTCAGCCACCTGGATCTTCCTTGTCCTATAAGAGTTGGATGTAGCTTATGTCCAAATCCTTTGAATTCCCATGGTACTGTTGACCACGGGCCATAATTCTGAAACATATTTAATCTGTTTAGTGAATTTAACTTAAATTATTTGTCTGTTAATTACAGAATACCTAAAATGGTTCAACTATCCTGGATGTCAGGAACTAGAGCTGGGTGACATTGGCTGTATTTGATGGGGCTGATCACTAAGCGAAAAAACGGGCATGCAAAAAAGTGTTTAAAGAAATTGAAGAATGAGGGTTTTGTAGAGGGACAATTGCAGTATGCTTTCCAGTGCATTTCGCTTGTGTTTGACAAGCTTCTGAAATATTTCTGTCCTTTTTTCAGAACCACTTCTCATCTGATTTTGACCAGTTTCTGAAAAGTTTCTTACTTGTCTCGAACTTGCTTTGAGCTGCTTTAGCATTAAAACCGATTTACATGAAGAGCCCTAAGGGGAGCATGGTCATCATTAACTCTACCTTCCTTTAGAAATGTGACACACTTGCATTAACGTATAATGATTGCTTAGTCAGGTTATTTCCCACTCCCTCAGAGCTCATTTTAATTATGTTTTCCAGGGCCATTTCAAGGGCTTGGCAAATAAGGTGGTCACTTTTAGCCCACAAAACCAGGAAGACCCCTTCAAGCACATCAAAGTGAAGTCAAAGTGGCAGCAATAGCTGTAGTGCTCAGCCAAGTTGCCATGGTGGCTAGCTGAAACACAAACTTTTATGCACTCTTCAGCGGAGGCTGAGGGTTTACAGGATTTACCAGTGATAAAGTCTGAAATGTTCTTAACCACATGCCCTCCAGAAGATTTAACCCTACTTCATGACCAGGTTATTTTTTTGCATTACAGCACTGAGTTATTTTAACTGACAATGCAATGCTGTACAAATGCTCTTTTTTCCAACAAATAGAGCTTTCTTTTGGTGGCATTTGATCATCTTTATTTTTTGCGCTATAAGCAAAAAAAAGGCCAACAGTTTTGTAAAAAAAAAAAACACAAACAAAAAAAAAAACAGTATTTTTTACTTTCTGCTATAAAATATATCCAATAAAAATATTGAAAAAAATCAAATTTCTTCATAAATTTAGGCCAATATGTATTCTGCTACATATTTTTGGTAAAAAAAATCCCAAGCGTATATTGATTGGTTTGCGTAAAAGTTATAGGGTCTACTAACTATGGTATATGCATACATTATATATATATATATATATATATATATATATATATATATATATATATATATATATATATATATATATATATATATATATATATATACACATATACACATACACATACATACATACACAGTTGTGCTCAAAGGTTTGCATACCCTGGCAAAAATTGTGAAATTTTGGCATTTATATTGAAAATATGACTGATCATGCCAAAAAACTGTCTTTTATTCAAGGATAGTGATCACATGAAGCCATTTATTGTCACGTGGTTTTTTGGCTCCTTTTAAAATCGCAATGATAACAGAAGATAATGATAACAGAAATCACACAAATGGCCCTGATCAAAAGTTTACATACCCTGGACACAAAAGGTGGTACACAAAGGTTAAAATGGCAATTAAAGGTTAATTTCTCACATTTGTGACTTTTTAAATCACAATTAGTGTCTGTGTATAAATAGTCAATGAGTTTGTTAGCTCTCACTTGGATGCCCAAAGCAGGCTAGACACTGAGCCATGAGGCGGGTAAAAAGAACATTCAAAAGACCTGCGTAACAACGTAATGGAACTTTATAGAGATGGAAAGGGATATAAAAAGGATACCCAAAGCCTTGAATATGCCAGTCTGTACTGTTTAATCCCATATTAAGAATTGGAAAATTTGGGGCTCTTTTGATACCAAGCCAAGGTCAGGTAGACCAAGAAAGATTGCAGCCACAACTGGGGGAAGAATTGCCCAGGATACAAAAAAAAAAACCCTCACATTTTTGTAAATATTTTATTATATCTTTTTATGTGAAAACACTGCAGAAATGACACTTTGCTGCAATGTAAAGTAGTGAGTGTACAGCTTGTATAAGTGAAAATGTCCAAATTGGGCCCAAAGTGTCAATATTTTGAGTGGCCACCATTGTTTTCCAGCAATGCTTTAACCCTCTTGGGCATGGAGTTCACCAGAGCTTCACAGGTTGCCACTGGAGTCCTCTTCCACTCCTCCATGAAGACATCACAGAGCTGGTGGATGTTGCAGACCTTGCGCTCCTCCACCTTCCGTTTGAGGATGTCCCACAGATGATAAGGTTTAGGTCTGGAGACATGCTTGGCCAGTGCATCAACTTTACCTCCAGCTTCTTTAGCAAGACAGTGGTTGTCTTGGAGGTGTGTTTGGGGTCATTATCATGTTGGAATACTGCCCTGCGGCCCAGTCTCTGAAGGGAGGGGATCATGCTCTGCTTCAGTATGTCACAGTACATGTTGGCATTCATGGTTCCCTCAATGAACTGTAGCTCCCCAGTGCCGGCAGCACTCATGCAGCCCCAGACCATGACACTCCCACCACCATGCTTGACTGTAGGCAAGACACACTTGTATTTATACTCCTCACCTGATTGCCACCACACATGCTTGACACCATCTGAACTAAATAAGTTTGTCTTGGTCTCCTCAGACCACAGGACATGGTTCCAGTAATCCATATCCTTAGTCTGCTTGTCTTCAGCAAACTGTTTGCGGGCTTTCTTGTGCATCATCTTTAGAAGAGGCTTCCTTCTGGGACGACAGCCATGTAGACCAATTTGATGCAGTGTGCGGCGTATGGTCTGAGCACTGACAGGCTGACCCCGCATCCCTTCAACCTCTGCAGCAATGCTGGCAGCACTCATACGTCTATTTCCCAAAGACAACCTCTGGATAAGATGCTAAGCACGTGCACTTAACCTCTTTGGTCAACCATGATGAGGCCTGTTCTGAGTGGCACCTGTCCTGTTAAACCGCTGTATGGTCTTGGCCACCGTGCTGCAGCTCAGTTTCAGGGTCTTGTCATTCTTCTTATAGCCTAGGCCAGTAATGGCGAACCTTGGCACCCCAGATGTTTTGGATCTACATTCCCCATGATGCTCAACTACACTGCAGAGTGCATGAGCATCATGGGAGATGTAGTTTCAAAATATCTGGGGTGCCAAGGTTCACAATCACTGGCCATCTTTATGTAGAGCAACAATTCTTTTTTTCAGATCCTCAGAGAGTTCTTTGCCATGAGGTGCCATGTTGAACTTCCAGTGACCAGCATGAGAGAGTGAGAGCGATAACACCAAATTTACCACACCTGCTCCCCATTCACACCTGAGACCTTGTAACACTAATGAGTCACATGACTCCGGGGAGGAAAAATGGCTAATTGGGCACAATTTGGACATTTTCACTTAGGGGTGTACTCACTTTTGTTGCCAGTGGTTTAGACATTAATGGCTGTGTGTTAAATTATTTTGAGGGGACAGCAAATTTACACTGTTATACAAGCTGTACACTCACTACTTTACATTGTAGCAAAGTGTCATTTCTTCAGTGTTGTCACATGAAAAGATAGAATAAAATGTTTACAAAAATGTGAGGGGTGTTCTAAAAGGTCCATAAAGACATGGATGAGTGAGTTTGGGATAGAGGAACTTGACAGGCCTGCACAGAGTCCTGACCTCAACCCGATAGAACACCTTTGGGATGAATTAGAGAGAAGACTGCGAACTAGACCTTCTCGTCCAACATCAGTGCCTGACCTCACAAATGCGCTTCTGGAAAAATGGTCAAACATTCCCATAGACACACTTCTAAACCTTGTGGACAGCCTTCCTAGAAGAGTTGTATATAACAGGGAGTTTGGGACTTTAAATGAAGCAATTTGAAATGCGGAGGATTAACATTGTAGTTTTATTAATATTAGTAAATATATAGTAAAGGAATTTCATGTGTATATACAGACATACATATATAATTGGCACAAAATTATAGGCATAATTAGATTATATATACCTGATTTCGGGATGGAGGCGACTAGTGCGCCTCATTTAAAGTCCCAATTCCCCCTTTTTTCTGCAATTCCTAGAAGAGTTGAAGCTGGTATAGCTGCAAAGGGTGGGCCAACTCAATATTGAACCCTGCAGACTTATGCCCCGTACACACGGTCGGACTTTTCGTAGGATTTTTTCCGACGGATGTTGGCTCAAACTTGTCTTGCATACACACGGTCACACAAAGTTGTCAGAAAATCCGATCATTCTGAACGCGGTGACGTAAAACACGTACGTCGGGACTATAAACGGGGCAGTGGCCAATAGCTTTCATCTCTTTATTTATTCTGAGCATGCGTGGCACTTTGTGCGTCGGATTTGTGTACACACGATCGGAATTTCCGACAACGGATTTTGTTGTCGGAAAATTTTATATCCTGCTCTCAAACTTTGTGTGTCGGAAAATCCGATGGAAAATGTGTGATGGAGCCCACACACGGTCGGAATTTCGGACAACAAGGTCCTATCACACATTTTCCGTCGGAAAATCCGTCCGTGTGTACGGGGCATAAGACTGGGAGGCCATTAAAGTTCATGTGCGTGTAAAGGCAAGTGTCCCAATACTTTTGGTAATATAGTGTATGTGTTATGTGGGCAGCAACAGATTAATTAAGACCTAAGAAATATGGGGGTTGCCTATGCTGGGATTCTTCTGAAACTGCTAGAAACCTCGCTGTCCCTGGCTTCAGCAGTTTAAGTGAATGACCTGAAACAATCGTACAGTTTGTGAGTTGTGACGTTATGTAGCACAGGTGGCAGTTACTGTGCTTTCCTAAAAGAATGGCACCACAATGCACATAATAAGGTATGTTGAGTTGTGTTGTGGGAAGGTGAAGTAAATACTCACAAAGCCCAAATCAAACTTACAAAAAAGGGTCCCATTAAAAAGCCTATACATGTGTTTATTTGATGCCACCATGTTGATCCATGACCATAATGAATGCTGTGCGAGGTGAAGCTTGCAATTTCAGCAGAGTGATTCAATCTCTCTATTTTAATATACACTCATTTTTTTATGTGAGATGGAGACTGATGCTATTCCCCATGACTGTCTTTGACAAGGAGGTCTGCTAGTACAGCTTCACAAACACAGGCAATCAGCCCTTAGAGGACATCTTGGAGTCAATGACTGTGATATGCTTAAATCCACAGACAGATTGTATTTCATGAGAAACACATGTGCCAAGATTTGATCTTTAGAAAACAATATCGTTGCGGTCTATAGGGAGCTAAGAAGCAGGTATCTCAGAACACTATGAAAACCAAATCTATGAACTAGGGAGAATATCTGGAATTTTTTCCACCTTGTTATCCAACTTCTATCCCTGGCAATAGATAGACAAATGTCTCACCAAGGAGAGTTGACAGAAAGACAAGTACCACTGCTGTGGTAATCCACAACTTGGCTAAAGGACAGAAGAAGTCTACAGTTATTTAACACATTTCTAGTGCTGCCACACATAGGCTTTTCAACATGACCCCATCCTTGCCTAATCAATGCATTGCTTTGAATTGTCAGTATTGCCAGTACTTGGCCTTCTATGGGAGTGCTACTAATTTGGGATTATCCAATAAAGCAATGTAAAATGTTGCTCCTGAGGAAGTCTCTCAAAGCCAAAAAATGCAGGGCGGGGCTACTTCGATGTGACACCATCATGACACGTATTGGGATGGACATACACATACATGGAACTGACCATGTGGTGTGTAGTTCCTGGGACAAGATTGGGAGTTTTATCTCTAGTGCTGGGTGAGCATTAATATATTGTAAATGTTCCTAATGTGTGCTTTTACCTTTTAATAAAGATGCTTTGCGAGATGATGGTTTCCCTCTTCTGCTTTGTTTACCATTTTGTTGCAGTCTGTCTGGATGTCCTTTAGGAAGGACTAATGCCTTGGTCAAGCAGCGGTGTACACTTTATTACCAAAAGTATTGGGGCGCCTGTACACTATGTAACCTGGGGGACAGGTAGGCAGTAAAAAAGCTCCCTGGGATAAGCAGCGTTTCAGGCACAGAAACCAAATCCAGTGAGGTAGTGACAAACAGGGCGGTGTTTGTTGGTGTACAAGTATATATATATATGTTGGTGTACAAGACAACTGCCAGCATGACCAAAATGTCAGGGGGACTATAACTGCCAACATGACCATAATGTCAGGGAGACTATAACTGCCAGCATGACCATAATGTCAGGGGGACTATAACTGCCAGCATGACCATAATGTCAGGGGGAGTATAATTGCCAGCATGACCATAATGTCAGGGGGAGTATAATTGCCAGCATGACCATAATGTCAGGGGGACTATAACTGCCAGCGTAGCCTGAGTTACAGGGAAATTAGAAGTTCCTGTATGCATAGGATAACACGCACTGTATGTACGCAACGCACTCCTGAACCTTACACTCTGTATGTAATGCACTCCTGAACCTTACACTCTGTACGTAACACACTTCCTAACCTCAACTCTGTACGTAATGCACTCCTGAATCCTTCCACACTTTGTGTAACACACTCTTCCACAGTGTGTGCAAAACCATTTGTAATGGAAGCTTTTTATTTATTTATTTTTTTTAAAAGATTGTTCTGGGGTTTGTGTTTGTGAGACTCTTGCTTGTGGCACAGCAATCAAAATAGGAAGCCCGGGTTTCGTTTAACCACACCCCATAAGCCCCTCCCACTCTTAGTCATTTAGTCACACCCATTTTTTCCGCTGCGTGCGTAGTGACACTTCCTCTCTCAAGTGTCCCTCATTCTGAAGTTCAAAAGTTGGGAGGTATGGATATACAAGTCTATATACAGGTGCTGTACAGTGTTTCAGAAAACAAACAGAACAAAAATAGTCGAACAAAAACCTAGCCGTGTCTCGGCACTGCCTACACAGTATATACAGGCACCAACTAACAGGCTAAGCAAGCCTACAGCATGTCAGCTTCCACAGATACAGCTTAACAGCTTTTTACCAACCTTTTGCTCTCACAGACCAGTGTTGTCTGTGTTTCCCAGGCAGAGAGCGAAGGCTGCCTGTCGCAGGTGACTTTAAATTGGCCTGGGGGAGAGGACCAAGATCCGAACTGGATCGTGGATCAGAGATCCCTGAACATGTATGAGAGGAGCCTGGGAGACGTATAAACCCCGCATGACTTTTCCTGCCTCTCTCTGGGGCGCTCTGCTATAACACACATGAACTTTAATGGAATCCCAGTCTTAGTCCGTAGGGTTCAATATTGAGTTGGCTCACCGTTTGCACTTATAACAGCTTCAACTCTCCTGGGAAGGCTCTCCGCAGGGTTTAGGAGTGTGCCTACCTATGGGAATGTTTAACCATTCTTCCAGAAGTGCATTTGTTAGGTCAGGCACTGATGTTGAACGAGAAGGCCTGGCTCGCAGTCTCCCCTTTAATTTATTTCAAAGGTGTTCTATCGGGTTGAGATCAGGACTCTGTGCAGGCCAGTCAAGTTCCTCCACCGCAAACTCGCTTATCCATGTCTTTATGGACTTGGCTTTTGCACTGGTCCAAATCATTTGGTGGAGCCAGGCCTTCTCGTCCACATCAGTACCTGACCTCACAAATGCGTTCCTGGAAAAATGGTGAAACATTCCCATAGAGACACTCCTAAACCCTGTGGAGAGCCTTCCCAGGAGAGTTGAAGCTGTTATAGCTGCAAAGGGTGGGTCAACTCAATAATGAACCCTACGGACTAAGACTGGGATGCCATTAAATTTAATTTGCGTGTAAAGGCAGGTGTCTCAATACTTTTGGTAATAAAGTGTATGTATATATATACAGTGGGGATGGAAAGTATTCAGACCCCCTTAAATTTTTCACTCTTTGTTATATTGCAGCCATTTGCTAAAATCATTTAAGTTCATTTTTTTCCTCATTAATGTACACACAGCACCCCATATTGACAGAAAAACACAGAATTGTTGACATTTTTGCAGATTTATTAAAAAAGAAAAACTGAAATATAACATGGTCCTAAGTATTCAGACCCTTTGCTCAGTATTTAGTAGAAGCACCCTTTTGATCTAATACAGCCATGAGTCTTTTTGGGAAACAAGTTTTTCACACCTGGATTTGGGGATCCTCTGCCATTCCTCCTTGCAGATCCTCTCCAGTTCTGTCAGGTTGGATGGTAAACGTTGGTGGACAGCCATTTTTAGGTCTCTCCAGAGATGCTCAATTGGGTTTAAGTCAGGGCTCTGGCTGGGCCATTCAAGAACAGTCACGGAGTTGTTGTGAAGCCACTCCTTCATTATTTTAGCTGTGTGCTTAGGGTCATTGTCTTGTTGGAAGGTAAACCTTCGGCCCAGTCTGAGGTCCTGAGCACTCTGGAGAAGGTTTTCGTCCAGGATATCCCTGTACTTGGCCGCATTCATCTTTCCCTCGATTGCAACCAGTCGTCTTGTCCCTGCAGCTGAAAAACACCCCCACAGCATGATGCTGCCACCACCATGCTTCACTGTTGGGACTGTATTGGACAGGTGATGAGCAGTGCCTGGTTTTCTCCACACATACTGCTAAGAATTAAGGCCAAAAAGTTCTATCCTGGCCTCATCAGACCAGGGAATCTTATTTCTCACCATCTTCTAGTCCTTCGGGTGTTTTTTTAGCAAACTCCATGCGGGCTTTCATGTGTCTTGTTCTGAGGAGAGGCTTCCGTCGGGCCACTCTGCCATAAAGCCCCGACTGGTGGAGGGCTGCAGTGATGGTTGACTTTCTACAACTTTCTCCCATCTCCCGACTGCATCTCCGGAGCTCAGCCACAGTGATCTTTGGGTTCTTTACCTCTCTCACCAAGGCTCTTCTCCCCCGATAGCTCAGTTTGGCCGGACGACCAGCTCTAGGAAGGGTTCTGGTCGTCCCAAATGTCTTCCATTTAATGATTATGGAGGCCACTGTGCTCTTAGGAACCTTAAGTGCAGCAGGAATTTTTTGTAACCTTGGCCAGATCTGTGCCTTGTCACAATTCTGTTTCTGAGCTCTTCAGGCAGTTCCTTTGACCTCATGATTCTCATTTGCTCTGACATGCACTGTGAGCTGTAAGGTCTTATATAGACAGGTGTGTGGGTTTCCTAATCAAGTCAAATCAGTATAATCAAACACAGCTGGACTCAAATGAAGGTGTAGAACCATCTCAAGGATGATCAGAAGAAATGGACAGCACCTGAGTTAAATATATGAGTGTCACAGCAAAGGGTCTGAATACATAGGACCATGTGATATTTCAGTTTTTCTTTTTTAATAAATCTGCAAAAATGTCAACAATTCTGTGTTTTTCTGTCAATATGGAGTGCTGTGTGTACATTAATGAGGAAAAAAATGAACTTAAATGATTTGAGCAAATGGCTGCAATACTTTCCATCCCCACTGTATATATATATATATATATATATATATATATATATATATATATATATATATATACCCACACATACACACATACACACACCGATCAGCTATAACTTTAAGATCACTGACAGGTTAAGTGAATAACATTGATTATCTCGTTACAATGGCATCTAAAAGTTGATGGGATATATTAAGCAGCAAGCAAACATGGTGTACCTGAAATTGATGTGTTGAAAGCAGAAAAAATAGGTGTCGCAGTTTGTTGTGTATGGGGCTGCGTAGCCACAGACAAGGCAGGGTGCCCATGCTGACCAGTGTCCACAGCCAAAAGCACCTAGAATAGACACGTGAGCATCAGAACAGAACAACGGGAGCAATGGAAGAAGGAAACAGTATTCCCTGATAGCAGTGGCCTCTTTAGCAGGATAATATGTCCTGCCACAATCCAAAAATGGTTCCAGAATGGTTTGAGGAACACAACAATGAGTTTGAGGTGTTGCTTTGGCTTCTAAATTCTCCAGATCTCAATCCAATCAAGCATCTTTGGGATGCACTGGAAAAACCAGTCCGATTAATGGAGGCCCCAC
The DNA here is from genome assembly GCA_037952835.1 of Lithobates septentrionalis. Lineage (NCBI taxonomy): Eukaryota > Metazoa > Chordata > Amphibia > Anura > Ranidae > Lithobates > Lithobates septentrionalis. Next base: position 161,045 of record JBBDGP010002569.1, on the reverse strand, counting down.
CTCACAATTTACAGGACTTAAAGCAATTGCTACTGACAGCTTAGAACCAGATACCCCAGCATACCTGCAGAGGTCTAGTGGACCCAATACCTTGATGGAACAGGGCTGTTTTAACAGCAAAAGAGGGACTTCCTCAATATTAGCTCAGTTATAACTGAATTGTGTGTGTTTGTATATATATATATATATATATATATATATATATATATATATATATACACAGTATTTCACAAAAGTGAGTACACCCTCACATTTTTTTGTAAGTATTTTATTATATTTTTTCATGTGACAACACTGAAGAAATTACACTTTTCTACATCATGTATAACAGTGTAAATTTGCTGTCCCCTCAAAATACCTCAACACACAGCCATTAATGTCTAAACCGCTGGCAACAAAAGTGAGTACACCCCTAAGTGAAAAATGTCCAAATTGGGCCCAAAGTGTCAATATTTAGTGTGGCCACCATTATTTTCCAGCACTGCTTAAACCTTCTTGGGCATGGAGTTCACCAGAGCTTCACAGGTTGTCGCTGGAGTCCTCTTCCACTCCTTCATGATAACATGACGGAGCTGGAGTTTAGCGACCTTGCGCTCCTCCACCTTCAATTTGACGATGCCCCACAGATGCTCAATAGGGTTTAGGTCTGGAGACATGCTTGGCCAGTCCATCACCTTTACCCTCAGCTTCTTTAGCAAGGCAGTGGTCGTCTTGGAGGTGTGTTTGGGGTCGTTATCATGTTGGAATACTGCCCACAGTGCTGACAGGGGAACCATTGTGTTCTCCTGGCAGAGGAAGCCGTCCCCATCGGCAGAACACATGATTATTGCTAGCGGCTAGCAATAATCACATGTAAAATTGACAGGCTGGTTGTACCCAAGTCGATAGATGGTACATTCAGCCTGCTCATACATCGTTCAAATCTTGGCCAGTTCCTGCTGAACTGGCCGAGATGCAAACTGTCTATGGCTGGCTTTATCTAAAAGAACGTTACTAATGTACACATAAAGAACTGATCCACACTCACTGATTGGTTGCTAGACATAACTGCACATCATTACTGCTCACCCATTGGTTGCTAGAGGTTACTGCACATCATTACCATTCACAAATTGTTTGCTAGAGAGGTTACTGCACGTTATTACCATTCCCTTAGTGGTTGCTAGAGAGGTTACTGCACATTAATACCATTCCCTGATTGGTTGCTAGTGGTTACTGCACATTAATACCATATACTGATTAGTTGCTAGAGAGGTTACTGCACATTAACACCATTCACTAATTGCCAGCAACTTAGCCTGTGTCCTCTTCTGCAAGTTTCTCCGGTCCGGTCCTGCCCCTGCTATTAATCTGTTTCCTGCTGACAAGAGAAGGGAGAGAAGAATCCACACACAGCCCGGTCTGTGTGTTTGATTTCTGACTGACCGAAGAAGGGGGGGGGGCGAGCGGGGCAACACAGAGCTGATCTGTCTTACTTCCAGTCACAGTAGCTCCAGAGAACAGAGGGAGAAGCACGACTTGCGGCATGTACAGCCCACAGCTGTGCCTATCTCCTGTCACAGCGTAGCCACTTGAATTAATGGGCTCAGAGAGCAAGCGGGGGATTGGCTGCACCCGCTACATGTGGAAAAATAGTTGCGGGAAGCGCAGGCCCAGGGGGCAGCTGCGATGGGCCCCACAACAATGATAGGGCCCAGGGTAGCTGCCCCGTTTGCCCTGCATTAAAGACGGCCCTGGGCATTCATGGTTCCCTCAATGAACTGTAGCTCCCCAGTGCTGGCAGCACTTATGCATGCTTGACTGTAGGCAAGACACACTTGTCTTTGTACTCCTCACCTGGTTGCCGCCACACATGCTTGACACCATCTGAACCAAATAAGTTTATCTTGGTCTCATCAGACCACAGGACATGGTTCCAGTAATCCATGTCCTTAGTCTGCTTGTCTTCAACAAACTGTTTGCAGGCTTTCTTGTGCATCATCTTTAGAAGAGGCTTCCTTCTGGGACGACAGCCATGCAGACCAATTTGATGCAGTGTGGGGCGTATGGTCTGAGCACTGACAGGCTGTCCCCCAACCCTTCAACCACCGCAGCAATGCTGGCAGCACTCATACGTCTATTTCCCAAAGACAACCTCTGGATATGACGCTGAGCACGTGCACTCAACTTCTTTAGTTGACCGTGTCGAGGCCTGTTCTGAGTGGAACCTGTCCTGTTAGACCGCTGTATGGTCTTGGCCACCGTGCTGCAGCTCAGTTTCAGATTCTTGGCAATCTTCTTATAGCCTAGGCCGTCTTTATGTAGAGCAACAATTCTTTTTTTTCAGATCCTCAGAGAGTTCTTTGCCATGAGGTGCCATGTTGAACTTCCAGTAACCAGTATGAAAGAGTGAGAGTGATAACACCATATTTAACACACCTGCTCCCCATTCACACCTGAGATCTTGTAACACTAACGAGTCACATGACACAGTGGAGGGAAAATGGCTAATTGGGCTCAATTTGGACATTTTTACTTAGGGGTGTACTCACTTTTGTTGCCAGCGGTTTAGACATTTATAGCTGTGTGTTGTTATTTTGAGGGTACAGCAAATGTACACTGTAATACAAGCTGTACACTCACTACTTTACATTGTAGCAAAGTGTCATTTCTTCAGTGTTGTCACATGAAAAGATAGAATAAAATACTTGCAAAATTGTGTAATATATATATATATATATATATATATATATATATAAACACACACAATGGGTATAGAAAAAAAATCACCCTCCCTCCCCCTTTAAAATAATCGCATGTTGCTTTGTAGCCTGAAATAAAGACAGACACAGTGGGGGTTATTTATGAAAGGCAAATCCACTTTGCACTACAAGTGCAAACTACAAGTGCAAAGTGCACTTAAAATTGCACTGAAAACGGAAAATTGTATCATACTTACCGTAATTTTCCTTTCCTGGTGCCTATCCATGGCAGCATACTAGTGATAGAGCTCCGCCTCGACTCCTCCCTCAGGACCAGTGAATAGCATAAATTAAAGACGTAGTCCCTCCCCCAACATTCTCCGTAAAATAGAATACCGAGGGTGGGAGCGTATGCTGCCATGGATAGGCACCAGGAAAGGAAAATTACGGTAAGTATGATACAATTTTCCGTTTTCCTGGTGCCTCCATGGCAGCATACTAGTGATAAATAACTAGCTGACACGGGTGGGATAATGCTTAACAATAAATGTTTAATTAGAATGAGACATCGCAGCCTGAACTGCCCTTCTCCCGAACTCAACCGTTGTGAGAGCTCCTGGGTCGATACGGTAGTGTCTGAGGAAAGTATTGCGAGAAGACCAGGTGGCGGCCCTGCACACCGTCTCTAATGACACGTTAGCCCTTGCTGCCCAAGAGGTTGAGACTGCCCTTGTGGAATGAGCACTCACTCGGGATGGAGGTTCCATATTCTTTATCCTGTAGGCCTTCTGGATTAGCTTTACCACCCAAGATGCCAGAGTTCTGATGGAAGCTTCTTTGCCCCTGTATTTGCCGAATGGAACAATGAAGAGTCTTTCCGAGTTCCTGAAGGATCTAGTGGCCTCTAGGTAGGCTCTGAGCACTCTGGATATGTCCAGCTCGTGACATGATCCTGAATCTGCTTCAGCAAATACCGGTAGTGCCCAGGGCTCCAAAAGGTGGCTTGGAGTAGTGACCTTAGGTGTGAACCCCCGAAGGGGACGAAGTTCTACTCTATCGTGATAAAAAGAGATGTGGTCATCACCTATTCCCAACGAGTGGAGTTCTGAGATCCTTCTACCAGATGTAATGGCTAACAGAAAAACCGTTTTCAGTGTTATGTTCCATATTGTCAGTTGTTCCACTGGGGTAAATGGATGGTCAGAGAGGACTTCAAGGACCAGGGATAAATCCCACTTGGGAAAAGACCGTCTGGCAGGTGGCCGGATCTTCAGCACTCCTCTGAGGAAAGTGACTACTAAGGGCTCTTCCGCCCATCTTTTATTTGTTGCAGCAGAAATTGCTGCTACTTGCACTTTGAGAGAACTTAGGCCAAGACCCAGATCAAGTCCTGATTGGAGGAAGCCGAGAACACCTGATGTAGAAGGAGAGATTGGATTAAACTCATTTGAGGCAGCAAATGACAAGAACTTGTCCCATATTCTAGAATATATAGCATTGGTTGCTGGTTTCCTGGCTCCCAGGAGGGTTGTTATGACCCCTGGGGAGCATCCTAGGGACTCGAACCTTCGCCTCTCAACCTCCAGATTCGAAGGTTCAGCTTCTGAGGGTCTGGATGAATTAAACTGCCCTGCGTCAGAAGTTGAGGGAAAGGATGGATCCTGATTGGAGAGCTCACACTGAGACGCATAGCTAGAGGAAACCAAGGTCTCTTCGGCCAATATGGGAGTACTGCCAGTACCTGGACTGTTTCTCTGAGAAGTCTCAGGAGGAACTTGAATATTAATGGCCGGGGAGGGAAGGCATATGCGGTGGTGAACCTCCAGGGGCATGACAGGGCATCTACTTCCTCCGCTTGCGTATACGGAAGGCGAGAGAAGAACCTGGTCAGTTTTGTATTCCCCGGGGTGGCAAATAGGTCTACTTGAGGGGGATCCCAGAGGCTGGCAATCTGATGGAAGACCTGGGGATGAAGAGCCCACTCGTTGTTGTTCAAGAATTTTCTCGACAACGTGTCTGCTTCCGTGTTCAACCTTCCCGGGAGATACATCGCCCTGAGGTCTAGGACGTTCTTCTCTGCCCAGAGCATAATCGGCTCCACTTCCCTGAGGAGTGATGTGCTGCGAGTGCCCCCCTGCCTCTGCAGGTATGCGACAGCTGCCCTGTTGTCCAGGCGTAGAAGTACTCTCTGGCCCCTGACCTGAGAAGCCAATGAAGTTAGTGCCAAGAATGCTGCTCTCATCTACAGTATGTTGGATACTACTCCCTGGGTGGAGCAGGACCATCTCCCCTGTATCCTGGTATCCCCGCAATGGGCTCCCCAGCCCTGTCCACTTGCGTCGGACGTAACTGTGATCCAGAAGAGGGAACCCAGATAGCGAGGTTTTGAGAGGTTTTCCGGCAGAGTCCACCAATGAAGGCTCCTGCGCATTGCTCCCGTCAGCAGAATTGTCTGAGAGAGTTGCTGTTTCTTCCACTGCGCCAAGAAACCCGTCTGAAAATACCTCAAATGCCAATGGGCCCAAGGAATCATCGGTATACAGGCAGACATTGTGCCAATGAGGCTCAGGCATTGCGACGCCGTTAGATACCGGCTCGCAATGGTTTTGACCATCTTCTGGATAATAATCCTCATCTTCAGGGATGGTAATGACACTGTCCCCTCCCGGGTGTTGAACATCGCACCTAGATAGATCATCCGCTGTGTAGGTGCCAGCTGACTCTTCTCTGAGTTTATCAACCATCCTAGTTCTCTCAGAGACTGGAGAAGGATGTCTCGGTGATACACCAACTGACCCGGACTGCTTGCTAGGAGGAGGATGTCGTCCAAATAGTGGTATATCCTCAAACCCCTCTCCCGCAGGGGAACCAAAGCGGATATTAGAATTTTGGTAAACACCCTGGGGGAGGTGCACAGCCCAAAGGGCAGGGCTTGGAACTGCAGGTGGATCCGACCTACTGCAAATCTGAGATACTTCTGAAAGGCAGGTAGAATTGGCACGTGTAAGTACGCATCCTGCAGATCGATTGATATCATCCAATCTGTTGGCTGTACTCCCTGAATAATTGTTTGTAGAGACTCCATCTTGAAGCTTTCTGGGTGTATGTGCCTGTTGAGTCTTTTTAGATCGATCACAGGCCTCCATCCACCCGTTCTCTTTGGAACCAGAAATAGAGTGGAATAGAAGCCTGCGAAGCGCTCCGCCAAAGGAACCGGCACAGCTGCTCCCTGAAGTTGGAGTGACGATACGAATTGTCTTAGGGCTTGAGCCTTCAGCAGAGAGGATGGAATTTCTGTTCGTGTGAACGAATTTTGAGGTGGAGGATGAGAGAAACTCCAAAAGTGTCCCCATTGGATTGTTGAGAGAACCCAGGGATCCTGGCATTTGCTGGCCCAGACTGGAAGAAAGAATTTTAGTCTGGCTCCCACCGGGAGTGTCTGGGCTAATCTGGCGTCAAAAGGACTGCTTCTGCTCATGTGGAGTCTGAGGGGCCTTCGACTTTCTGCCCAAGAAAGATGCCTGAGTGCCCCTCCAGGGTCTTCTGCCGTCTCTGAACTGCCTTGCTTGTCTGAAATCTCTAGGGTTTGACTGGCGGAACCTGGAAGAACCCCCTCTGGATCTTCGCATCCTTCTGTCTTGGGGGAGCATACCTGACTTTCCTCCTGACAGCCTAGATATGGCTTTATCCATTTTGTCTCCGAATAATGCCTTCCCGTCGAACGGGATTTTGCACCAATTTTGTTTGGACGCCAAATCCGCCGTCCATGGTTTTAACCACAAGGCCCTTTTTGCCATTACTGAGTGCAGCATAGATCTTGCTGAACACCTAATCGTGTCAATAGCTGCTACTCCAACGAAGTCTGCTGACAATCTAATTTCTTCCAGAGCTTTAATTATGTCTTCCTTGGGGACATCCTGGCGTAGAGCTGTTTCAATGTTATCCGTCCAAGCTCTAATGGCATTAGATACGGAGGTGAGGGTGATCGCTGGCTTACATGCCGCTCCTGCAGCTAAATAGCTCCTCTTGAGATCTAGATCGATTCTTCTGTCAAGAGGATCCTTGAAAGAAGCGGAATCTTCCATAGGCAGGGTAATATTCTTTGCGAGTCGCACCACTGATGCGTCTACCACTGGCATGGAGTTCAGTGACTGTGTTCCCGACTCCGGTAGGGGATACAATTTATTGAAACGGCCCAATGACAGTTTTTTATCAGTTCTTGACCATTCGTTTTGAATGATTTGCGTAATTTCTCCCATCAAAGGGAAGAAAGCCTGTTTCCTTTTGAGGAATGGGAAGTAGCTTTTTGCTTCCTGGGGAGGTTCTTCAGTATCCTCCCAAGCTATTGCGGCTCTTACTGCCTGGATGAATGGCTTTACCAATGAATGGCTGAAGCCGGAAGGATCTGACTCATCTGACGAATCGCCCGAAAGGTCTTCAGGTGGGGAATCTCTGGCCAGTCGGCCTGATGGAGGTAGAGGCGTACTGGCTGCGGAGGGACCAGGAAGAACAAGCTCAACATCCTGCGCCTGGGACGTCTGCGGGACTGGCTGGGCAGGAACCAAGGCCGCAAGCTCAGAGAAGGAGTCCTTCATAGTTCTTTTGAGCAGGTCCACCACCTGTTGGTTTTCTAACTCGCGACTGGACGCATAGTCCGCGAAACAATCCTTGCAGACTACTTTATTCGGTAGCGGACTAGCCCCACAGGTCCAGCACTTCTTCTTTTTGTAGGATCTAGGAGAGGAGGACCGGTCCCGTCTTCTGGATCTTGATCTATGTCGCGAAGAATGGGACTCACGTCTTGATGAGCGGGACCGGTGGCGTGAAGAACGAGATCTGCGACTTGGGCTGTCGTCATCGCGGTGCCTTGAGGATTTTTCGGTCCTCTTGGAGTGGGCAGGGCTATGATTTTAAGAAAAAATCATGTCAGGCCAGTGAGCGCACTTTTTTTTTTTTTTTTTTTTTTTTTATACTCACGTATAGGTGGTCCCATACCTAACGGAAGTGTGAGGATCTTTGTTGCGAGATGAATGGCTCATTGCGGAGTTGGGCATAAGGATCAGCTGCGGAAAATAGCAAGAAAAGGTAAGGAAAGAAAAAGAAGTTTTTTTTTTTTTTTTTTTTTTTTAAATACTTACCACAGAGCAGCCTTTAGAGAAACCTAGCAGGGCACAGCTGAGGCGACTCTGACTGATAGCTCTCAAAGCTGACCTTTAGTCCCATAAACCCCCAGTCTCTCTCTCTTTTCGTTTTTTTTTTTTTTTTTTTTTTAATTTTTTGAAAGAAAAGGGCAAAACTGGCCCTTTTTCCAGAGACCAAGATGGCCGCCGGAGCGCCGAGAGACCGCACATGCGCCCGCGCATGCGCAGTAGAGCCGAGGACGTAAAGCCGAGAGAAAACACCTGACCAATGACGGCTGTAAGTTCCCCGGATCGCGCATGCGCAGTACGGCGGAGGGGACGCCGGACCGCGCTGCCGAAGGGAAAACAGAACACAAGGCCCCCCACAGCAGCAGGGCGACGGATGTCGATCCTAAAGGCCACAGCATGACAGAAACATAACAGGTATCTAAACAAAAGGAACTTCTTGCACCCTCTTCAGTGTAAAATCTCTTTTCATTAAGGGAAGAAAGGGGAGGACAGAAAAAGGGAAGAGGGGAGGGAAAGACATATGCATCTTCCTTTTCTTCTTTTTTTTTTTAAATGAGAAATGGAAAAAAATGAAAAATCACAAGCCTGAAAGGATGGTAGCTGATCCTTTTGCGACTCCTTTTGCCTTCATCATAGGATATGGTGGCAGACTGCGTTCCTGTGAGGAAACTCTGCAAGAAGACCCCAACAGATCCACAGAGGGGTTCCCAGTCTTATCAGCGCTGTGAGCGGCCCAAGAACAGGGACTGCGCACGGGAAAGGCTAAACCCGGCGGACGCTGCCGACTGCAGAGGTATGGACATACTGCTACTCTTCACCAGCACAAGAGGTATGAGGAAAAAAAGGAGAATGTTGGGGGAGGGACTACGTCTTTAATTTATGCTATTCACTGGTCCTGAGGGAGGAGTCAAGGCGGAGCTCTATCACTAGTATGCTGCCATGGAGGCACCAGGAAAGTGCACTTGGAAGTGCAGACACTGTAAATCTGAGGGGTAGATCTGAAAAGAGGGGAAGCTCTGCTGATTTTATCATCCAATCATGTGCAAGCTAAAATGCTGTTTTTTATTTTCCTTGCATGTCCCCCTTGGATCTACAGCGACTGCCCTTCCAAGTGCACTTTCAGTGTAATTTCAAGTACATTTTGCACTTGTAGTTTGCACTTGTAGTGCAAAGTGGATTTGCCTTTCATAAATAACCCCCAGTGTTTGTTTTATCCAGTTGTGTTTACTCAGTGCAACTTATAACATCCAAATGAAAGGTATAACACCAATATGGCAGTAAAAGGGATAACACCAATATGGAAAAGGGATCACCCTCTTAGGTCAGCATTTTTGCTTTAATTCCAGCCTTTAGTCTGTTAGGAAATGTCTCTACTAACTTTGCATCTCTAGACATTGCAATATTTGCCCACTCTTCTTTGCAGAACTGCTCAAGTTCAGTTAAATTTGATGGTGACTGTTTATGGGCTGCAATCTTCAAGTCATTCCACAGATTTTCAATGGGGTTTAAGTCTGGGCTCTGACTAGGCAATGCAAGGACATTTACCCTTTTCTCCTTCAACCACTGTCTGGTCATTTTTGCTGTCTGTTCTGGGTCATTGTCTTGTTGGAAGTTAAACCTTCTTCCCATTGACAACTTTCTGGCAGAGGACGGGAGAATTTCCTCAAGAATTTGATGGTATTTTGCCCCATCCATTTTCCCTTCTATCCTGACAAGGGCTCCAGTCCCTGCTGCTGAGAAACAACCCCATAACAGGATATTACCACCTCCATGCTTTACTGTAGGAATGGTATTATTTGGATGGTGAGCTGTATTGTATTTCCTCCAGACATATTGTTTGGTGTTGAGGCCAAATAATAAAATGTTAGTCTCATCTGACCAGAACACCTTTTTCCATGTGGCCTCAGAATCTCCAAGGTGCGTTTAAGGTGGTCAGATTAATATACAGGTTTTTTATAGCGCCAACAGTTTGTGCAGTGCTTTACATGAGGGCAGACTGTACAGTTACAATACAATTCAATACAGGAGGAATCAGAGGACCCTGCTCGTTAGAGCTTACAATCTAGGAGGGAGGTCCTCAGTTTCCCTTAACATCAATGCCCTTTCACATCACAGTGCCCCCTTACATTTGCAGCCTCTCCTGCACAGTCCTACCAGGGCAGAGGCACATAGCATCCAGGTGTTCTCTCTTGAGTCTCCCACCCAGCCGCCGCTATCATCTTCACAGTGAGTGGGGGGTGGGAAGTACTGCAGATCGAGACTGAGGATGGAAGCTGCCCAAGTTATGTTAACAAGCGGGTGATTACTGGCTTGTTATTATAAAAAGACTCCCACTCTCTATCCTGATCTGTAGGACTTCCTGCCCTCACCTGCTGTAAGGATGATAGCGGTAGCTGGGCAGGAGAGAAAACACCCGGGTTATGGGCATAGTTGCAGTCCGGACAGGACTGTTACTCAGTTTGGGTTCAGACCGCGGTCTGCCATTTAGTGAACCTTGCGCTAGAGGCTCTGCCCCTATCTAACGTCCACACTGTGCGCACACCGGATGATGCAGAATCTCTTATTTATATAGGTAACCAAGACAAGAAAGACAAGAAAGAAGACACTGCTCTAGGAAGGATCACTGAATACTTTGCTGCCAACAAACAGATTAGGTGCTGGCCCAGCTTGGAGCTGTGTTCAAAGGAAAAGACAAAATATGGTCGGCCACGCTTCCAAAATCACCTTTATTGTAGATTTCTTCAATAAAATTACAGTGTTGTGGATAGAGCACAGGGAAACATAGAAAAAAGCTAACGTTTTACTCGTTGTCTAGCACTTATTCATAGCTTTAAAAATTCTTTCAAGCTATGAATAGGCGCTAGACAAGCTTGAACCGCGTTCACTTTTTTTCTGTTTCCCTCTGCTGTGTCCACAACACAAATTTTTTTTTAAGAAGAAAATTAAGGGCCCCCTGTATACCTCGATAGGAGGAGCAACAAGGGCGGCTGAGACCGATCCTCAGCCGAACTGTAATCAGCACTGCAGGGAGCTGATCACACTGATTTGACCTAAAGTAAAAGCACAGTGTGTGCTGTGCTCTTTGTCTCCCCCTACAGTGCAGTACCCGGCAGGAAGAAATAGGGTAAAGCACTGCCGATTTTTAAAAGGCTATCTGTATGTATGTGTGTTTATATGTGTGTGTGTGCATGTATGTGTGTGCATGTATGTGTATGTGCATGCATGTATGTATGTGTGTGTGTGTCTGTGTGTGTGTGCGTGCATGTATGTGTGTGCATGTATGTATGTGTGTTTATATATGTGTATGTATGTGTGTGCATGTATGTGTATGTGCATGCATGTATGTATGTATGTGTGTGCACATGTACATATATGTATGTAGGTGTGTGTGCATGTGTTTATATGTGTGTGCATATGTGCATTTATATATATATGTGTGTTTTTATATATATATATATGTGTGTGTGTGTATATTTACAGTATATGTGTGTGTGTGTATATATACAGTATATGTGTGTGTGTATATATACAGTATATGTGTGTGTATGTTTATATATGTGTATGTATGTGTGTGTGTGTTTACATGTATGTATGCAAATTTGTGTATGCGTGTTTAATCCTGACCCACTATATATGTACAATCAGAACTGATTTTTTTTTTCTTGCTTGTTCATAGTACCAGCAAAAAAATGCTGTTCTTCTGAGAAGCGATCTGAGGAAGGTATTTGACAGCCGGTAAAGAGGCATTATGTTGCCTCCTGACCGCCTGTTTTAACCCCTTAAATGCATCATCGCTATGCTGCAACTGCATGCAATGCACACAGTTGCAGGGTGGTTGCAGTGCAGCTCCATTCACCTAGGGGTATACTTCAAGGGTGCCCTGACTGAAAAAAGATTGAGAAACACTGGCATAGAGGAACCCATCTCTCCATTTTCTTCCTGCAGCTGATGAATGCCTGCGGGAGGGAAAGGAGAAGAATCAGGGGGGGGGGGGGGGGACTGGAGAAATCGGTTCCTTTATATGCAGCCACCCACTTGCGAGCAGGCCCTGTTGTTCCACCACCGGGCTCGGAGGAAAGGGCCCTGTGCTGGGGTCAGGGGGGCCCTTCATAGTTTCTTGCATCGGGGCCTTGAAGGTTCTAGTTACGCCATTGATCTGTAAGTTTAATTGGGCTTCCAAGGATTTGGATCCAGAAGGGGGAATGTACCTCTAATGCTGCGTACACACGAGCGGACTTTTCGACCGTACTGGTCCGATGGTCTCTCCGACGGACTTTCGGTGGACCTCTGACGGACTTTCCTAACGAACGGACTTGCCTACACACGATCACACCAAAGTCCGACGGATTCGTACGTGATGACGTACGAGCGGACTAACATAAGGAAGTTGATAGCCAGTAGTCAATAGCTGCCCTTGCGTCGGTTTTAGCCTGTCGGACTAGCATACAGACGAGCGGATTTTTCGACCGGACTCGAGTCCGTCGGAAAGATTTGAAGCATGTTTTATTTCTAGGGCTGTCGGACTTTTGGGGAAAAAAAGTCCGCTGGAGCCCACACACGATCGAATTGTTCGACGGAGTCCGGTCCGCCGGACCAAGTCTGCCGGAAAGTCCGCTCGTGTGTACGCGGCATAAGTGGAACCTGTCCAGTGTGCAGAGACTAACGTGCAAGAGAAAAGGGTGAGATTTTCTGGCTTCTGAACACAGATGCACAGATTCCACCCTGGCCTCCCTAACAAGCCTTCACCTTCTTGGGTTGTGCTCTGTATCTTCAGACAGGTGTTAGAGGAGGCATAAAGGGAGCTAGTGATGGAAAATACAGGGCAGACATCCAAGCAGCCAGATGAAAATAAACTTCATGGTTATTTCAAACACCGGGGACTTGAAAGGAAAGCAAAGGGAAGAAATGACAAGTGTAAAAGACCTTTCAGAAGGGCGATGACATCATGGCTGGGAACTTGTAGACTGTGACCCACAGCTTAATCCAGTCTCAGACAGCTGGTGTACAACTGCCGCAGTCCCATCACAGCAATCACACCGCACAATGTTATGCAAGCGTGAATTTACAACTGGACTTTATTCCCCGTGAAATTACACCATTAAAGCCCCTCCCCCAGCTTCTCCTAGACAAACTGCAAGATCTATGGGTCCTGTACATGGGAAACGCTATAGAGAACATTCTAAGGTGCAATAAATAGAAAAGGGTCACTCATGACTGGTGAATACTGGAGAGAAAATTGTTTAAAGTGCATGTGTAGCCCAAACTTTTTCCAAGTTCTGGATACAGAAGAAAAAAATCCTGGTAAAAACCCTTTCAGTTTACATTTTTGCTGTCTATGTACTATTAGGGAAAATATGCCTTTTACTTCCTGTCTCAGAGACGCAACAAAATCTTCAAAAGTGAGGGGAGCTTCTATCTTAGGCCTTGTCTACACGGGCATTCTTAAAGTGGAGGGCCACCCTAAAAAAAAAAAAAAATTACATCAAAATGCTCCTAAAAATCTGGAGAAAAAAAAAAGAAAAAAAAATGTTTTAACTTAGCAGAAATGGCTGTTGCTAGGCAGATCCTCCTAAGCTGCCACTTCCTACACCACGGTGATCTTCAGTCTTCTCCTCCTCGCGTTGTCTTCTGGGGAATGGGGTGCGGTGTGTTATGGGAACTGTGTGTGACCCACAACACAGCGCGCCCCATTCACAAAGCGCTGCGCGACTCGCACATGCGCAGTAGGAAACGGGCAGTGAAGCCGCAAGGCTCCACTGCCTGTTTCCATTAGTTCCAATGGTGGCGCCGGGACCCGAGAGCCGAGGGACGGGTCGGCCTCAGGCGGCCGACATTGTGGGCACCAGGGACAGGTAAGTGTGCTTTTTAAAAGTCAGCAGCTACAGTGTTTGTAGCTGCTGACTTTTAAATTTTTTTTTTTTTTTCAGCTGGCCCATCACTTTAGGCTTATTCCTGTGTGAGGGCTATGGTTTTCCATGCATCCCTGTGCATTCAGTCAGGCCCCATTCACACCGCTGCAATTCTGCCCATGATCCCAAATCACATCCCAGATAGCAAACAATTGTGCTGCAAGTTTGAAAATGACTGGCTAAGCTATTGCTAGACTTGTCAGGCTTCACAAGTTTGTTGTACAATTGCAGCAAGTCCACATTGCATGACTCCAAATCAACTTTCTTTGCAAACTTTCTGAAAGTCTGCTGCAAGTTCTGGTTCAATTATGTTGTACAATAGTCCTCCCACCACAGGGGTCACTGTGGCTGAACTTGTCATGCAGTAGACTTGCAGAGCTCTTCCTGTAGAGTGTAGACTCACCATTGCAACTTTGCTCTTGCTAGAGGCTTGCCACACAAATTTGCTTCAAATTGGAAAAGTGTCAACTAGAACTAGGTTTGCCACCTTTTCTTCAAGCCAAACCCAAACACTTTAGTGGCGCACAGCAATTTTATTTTTAAGGGGGAACACTGTGTACTCTGGTGTAAAGGGGAACTCTGATGTAAGGGAGTTTCTGCTCATCAAACCTCCCACTTTCATCAGAGTTCCCAGCCTTCTCCTTATATTAGGGTTCCCAAAGCCCCCCCTTACATAAGAGTCCACAGGGCACTGCTTACCTTACTGTACTCACTCACTTGGAGGCAGGAGAGAGAAGGAAGGGAAGGGGGTAGACTTCACTCACAGACAGTGGATGGTGAACTCACTCACCTGAGGATGGAGGCTCAGGCATCAACAACTTTCATCCACAATGTAACTGAGCTGAGTTGCTGAGCTTCAAACTTTCAGCCCACACATCCCTTTCCTGAGGCATTGAATACTGGGGATTGGAGTGTGGGTGGGCGGACAGAGGGGGTAGGGGTGGGAGGAGGAGGAGCAGATCCAGCCCTGTCTCCTCTCCTGTCTGTCTATGGGGATGGGGCCCATGTGCACACCTATGCACTCAACGATTGTGGTACTGGGTTACTTGGGGAGCCACAGTACATTCTGAATATTGTGTCAGGGTTTCAGGTGGTCTGAAACCCGGACACACGATTCAAAACCCGGACTGTCCGGGTGAATCCCGGACTGGTGGCGACCCTAACTAGAACTTGTGCTTCAAGTGCTCTGCAAGTGTACAACTTGACACTTGCCAGACTTACAGTTCAACACTGCCGCACATTTATGGCAAGTTATCCTTGCTATCTGGGATGGCGATCCTTTAATGGCACCCCAAACGCGATGTGATTCTGCTGCGATTGTCGCCCAACAAGATCGCACGGGGATTAAAATCACGTGAAGCAGAATTTTTTCCTTGTTGACAGATATTATTTTCGCTCCAGCCTCTGGATCTCTGCTTTGCTATCTGGCCCTCCTTTGACTCCCGCTGGACTGAGCACTTTCAAAAACCTATGAAGTGAATTTTAATATTCAACACAGGCTAAACCTATATGTGATCCACTACTATGGGGGTTATTTACTAAAGGAAAATCCACTTTGCACTACAAGTGCCCTTGGAAGTAAAGTCGCTGTAGATCCGAGGGGGACATGCAAGGAAAATAAAAAACAGCATTTTAGCTTGCACATGATTGGATGATAAAATCAGCAGAGCTTCCCCTCTTTTCAGATCTACCCCTCAGCGACTGCACTTCCAAGTGCACTTTCAGTGCAAAGTGGCCTTTCGTAAATAACCCCCCCCCCATTGCATTTACCATTGTTTCTCATGGGGTCATTATATATGCATGTATTGTCAGTGGGCCTGTGTTGGCTATATGTTTTTTAAACAATGTTTTAGCCCGTGTTTTTAATATGTTTAATAAAGTAATTTTGTATTTTTTAAATATATGTCTGTGTATTGCGCCCTTTAAAATCCCAGCCACCCACTATACGCTTTTTTAATCCTATACTTTTTGGGATGGTCATCACTGATATGATCTGACTTCACACCATACCTTTCTTTAGTTGCACGTCTAAAGTTAGCCTAAAGCCTAGTACACAAGGGCCGAATGTCAGGCGGCATCGTTCAATAGAAACCGGCCGACATTCAGCCTGTGTGTGCTGCAGCCGATCGGACAGAAGCCGGGGCATAACTGAAAAAGATCTGCCAATGGCTAAGAGCGCTGACCAGAGTGTTCTGCTGGGGCGGTGGGGCCTGTCAGAAGACAATAGAACAGCAGGGGAGATTGATGTACTAACATTGGACTGTTAGTACAGTGGCACTGGTGGCTGGTTCGTATCCCAACCACGACACTACCTGCCTGGAGTTTGCATGTTCTCCCTGTGCCTGCGTGGGTTTCCTCCGGGTACTCCGGTTTCCTCCCACACTCCAAAGACATACTGGTAGGTTAATTGGCTTCTGTCCAAAATTGCCCCTAGTATATGAATGGGGACCTTGGATTGAGGGTAGGGACTGATGTGAGTGTGCCATGTACAGGGATAGGGACAAGGGTCAGGGTTGTAGACCCACACTCACTCAGGTTGAACTGGATGGACTGGTGTCTTTATTCAACCTTACTAACTATGTAACTATGTAAGGCACTGACTTGAACTATCAGATTTTTTTCATTCAGCCTGCTGGGTTGAACGAAAAAAAAAAAAAAAAAACGAACAGTGGGGATTATTTACGAAAGGCAAATACACTTTGCACTACAAGTGCAAACTACAAGTGCAAAGTGCACTTGAAATAGCACTGAAAGTGCACTTGGAAGTAAAGTCCGAGGGCGACATGCAAGGAAAGTAAAAAACAGCATTTTAGCTTGCACATGATTGGATAATAAAATCAGCAGAGCTTCCCCTCATTTCAGATCTACCCCTCAGATTTACAGCGACTGCACTTTTAGTGCAATGTCAAGTGTACTTTGCACTTGTAGTTTGCACTTGTAGTGCAAAGTGGATTTGCCTTTAGTAAATAGCCCCCAATGCTCGTTTTTTTTTTTCCGTTCATAAATAACCTCCTGTGTGTACTAGGCTTAACTTTTTGACTTTTTTTTCTTGGAGACAAAGGTCACCAGTACAAATGGAGAGGGGGAATCCCTCCAATTCAGATATAGGCAGCAATAAAAATAGAACAGATCCATACCCACTTTTTCTAAAACTAAAAAAAAAGGTTTTGCCCAGAGACACACTTTGGTGAAATCCTTGAATTTTTTTTCACACCTATGGCAAGCATTTTAAGAGGGGTCCTGCTCTACTTCTTCAAAACTGAATTTATTTTATATTAGGGGGAACATAATAAGGAGTAAGAACCTTGGTGGGCTGGTTCCATTTTTCATTAAGGTAGGAAGGGTGGCTGGGTTTTTGGTGTGGCTGTCCTTTAACCACTTCAGGCCATTTTTTGCGATTCGGCACTGCGATGATTTAACTGACAATTGCGCGGTCATGCGGCGCTACACCCAAACAAAATTGATGTTCTTTTTTTCCCACAAATAGAGCTTTCTTTTGGTGGTATTTGATCATCTCTGCGGTTTTTATTTTTTGCGCTATAAACAAAAAAAGAGCGACAATTTTGAAAAAAAAAAACAATATTTTGTACTTTTTGCTGTAATAAATATCCCCATTTTTTTTTTTTAAAAAAGCTATTTTTTTCTCAGTTTAGGCCGATATGTATTCTTCTACATATTTTTGGTAAAAAAAATCGCAATAAGCGTATATTGATTGGTTTGCGCAAAAGTCATAGTGTCTACAAAATAGGGGATAGATTTATAGCATTTTTATTATTATTTTTTTTTTTTTTTACTAGTAATGGCGGCGATCTGCAATTTTTATCGTGACTGCGACATTATGGCGGACACATCGGACACTTTTGACACATTTTTGGGACGTTTGACAATTATACGGCGATCGGTGCTATAAGAATGCACTGATTACTGTATAGCTGGGAACTTTGGTGCATGTACATAAGTCCTCCTAAAGACTGCAGGGGATCCATCTTTACCAATAAGGACGGAGCTACCCTGATCATTCTGGTCTGCCTGGCTATCCTGGTCATCCTCCCCCCATACTGTCGATTCTAATAGGACGTTAATACGATTGTGTGCCTGGTCTATTTACAAGCTGTTTCACAGCTTGCCGTTGGTAAGCATTCAATTTATCTGGTGGTGGATTTTTTTCACGTGGTGTTACTGGAAGGATTTAATAACTTCATTGCACTCTATTGGACATTTTTTGAATTCACATTTGGACTTTATTATTTTACTGATGTGATATTTCTTATTTTCACATGGATATGTTTGGGTTTTTTCTTATAATAGTTATGTGATCCCTCAGAGATCCATTTATAATTTATTTGTTTGCAGTGTGGATCCTATTTACCCACTACTGTATAAATGTCACTGGCAGGGAAGGGGTTAACACTAGGGGGCGATCAAGGGGTTAAATGTGTTCCCTGACTGTGTGTTCTAACTGTAGGGGGAGGGGACTGACCTAGAGGAAATGACAGATCGTGATTCCTAGCTATTAGGAACACATGATCTGTCGCTCCTCAAGAACAGAACAGGGATTTGTGTGTTTACACACAAACGTCCCTGTTCTGCCTCTCGTGCCCGCGATCGCTCGTGGCCGGCGGTCATCGTGACCGTCGGCCACGAGCATCGGCACCCCCTCAGTGCAGCCGGCGCGCGCGCGTCTGCTGTCCCGCTTAAAGGAGCCGACGTATAGCTACGACAGCTCGCGGGATCGTGCCGACCTGCCGCAGTATAATGACGGCGGCTGGTCGGTAAGCGGTTAAGTATGCTGTGCTTTCCTTTCCTGTTCTATTCCCCCTATTTCTTCATTTCTTTTTCTATGATTCTATACTCTTATTTTTGTTCCATTTTTATCATGCTATTCTCTCCATCCCAATCCCACAATACAACATACTTACCACTATCCATTTATTACTCAGTTTTTGACATACTGATATTTATATGTATAAACAGCTACGACTTTTATTTTTACCTTAATACAAATATGTGAATATCTAAAAAAAATGCTGCTGGCCTTAGAAATACAGATAACAGTAAAAAAACTAAAAATTTATAAACAGACTTATTACTTCTAACACTCAAGGATTGGAATGACATATATATTTCTATCAGTGCTAAATAAAATGCACTGATAGCACTGTTACTCTATGCTTCGACTGCAAGTGCTGCTCGCTCGCCCTCACGCCACTCCCTGGCTTTGGGATTTTATCCACTTTTTGTGACTCCTCATAAGACACGCATTCGGTTGGCTCCCTCTGTTGATGTGCCGGCCGGCGGGGGACCCCTGCTGGGACTGAGTGGGGGAGACTTTGGAGAATTTTAGGCTCAGGAGTAATTGATTAACACGATGTGATTGGTAACTATACTGATAAATGTATACCTATTATATTTTATTTTATTTTATGGTCATATCCATGAATCTCAGTAAATGCAAATTTCTCTACAGCGCCAGAATCCTCTGAAGAAGACCCGGTGGGGTCGAAACGCGTCAGTATTAACATCCTATTTTAGCGCTTGAACATTGTATATTATTGTACCTAGTTTCACTTGTGTTATCTCCTGTACCACAGCTCCTATTTATACTGTCATTGTCACTCTTTGAGATTATGCTATTAATAAAGTCCATCAATTTTTAAACCACATGCTGTTATCATCTTTTTACCCTTCTGCCGCCTAGAAAACCCCACATGGGGGACATTTCCCCTTTTTTCGATATCACTCGGGGTGTGCAGTGTCCAAATCTTCTCTCATTATGTGTCTTCCCCGTTTTAAAGTATGCTGTGCTTACCTTTCCTGGATCCCCCTATGTCTTGTTCAGCTACCAGAATCACTGGTGATTCCTGGATAAATTTTTACTTAAATGACCACTTTTGGGCCTGGTTTTCGTCTTCATGAATGAACTCTACATTGTAGGGGGGGGGGGGGGGGGGGCTGTCCCGTATTCCTCCTGAAACTGCTAAGTATTTCTCAGGGTCTGGTGACTGATTAGGGCCATGGGGAGTGTGGGTTGTAATTCCCTATAGTCCCTCCTTTAAAGTGAACCTGTAACTTTGTCTAACATGTACAACGTACGTTCAGTTTCACAAAGCTGAATAAGCAATGTGGAATTTATTTTTAAAAAGTCATTTGCCTCGTAGGGCCTACTTTAAAGGGATGTCCATCTGATAATTTGATATTGCGAGGCAGGGCAGTGAACTCATAAATGATCTAAATAGCTTTAATTACATATCTTGTTCCCTTGTGCTTATACAAGCTTTTAAAGTATCAATTATGTGCCCTGGGAAATGCTGGAATTTTGCTTGTTGAAGTGCAGCACTCTTTGTGTGCCGGCCTGGATATGGGAAGCGCTAGAGAACATAAATGCATGCACATACCTACACAGGCTGAACTGGATGGACCGATGTCTTTATTCAACCACACCAACTATGTACCTACTCAGTGACGCAAGGATAACGAATCTACAGAACTGCAGTTCAATCATTGACAATCTTAGGGAACTTTTACATGGATTTGTGGATCTGGTTTATGAAAGAATCTCACAGCAGAACTGTTGAATGATAATATCCTTAAAGTGGATGCAAACCCCCACATATACCCTGTGAAGTGAACAGCCTCAGATGCAGAATTGCCACCTTTTCTTCAAGTCAAACCCCAACACTTTATCAGTACACAGTTTTTTTGTTTTTCGTTTTTTTATAGTATAAACAAATTATTCTCTTCGTTCTTCTCAAGACCTCCTGCTCTCCAGCTCTCTCATCACCTCCTCCCATGCTCGTCTCCAAGACTTTTCCAGAGCCTCTCCAAGCCTATGGAACTCCTTACCTAGATCTGTCCATCTAGCTCCTATGCCGTGTACACACGGGCGGACTTTTCGGCATCGGAGGTCCGATGGTCTTTCCGACGGACTTTCGACAGAGTTACGATGGACTTTCGACGGACTTTCTAACGAACGGACTTGCCCACACACGATCACACCAAAGTCCAATGCATTTGTACGTGATGGCGTACACCGGACTAAAATAAGGAAGTTCATAGCCAGTAGCCAATAGCTCCCTAGCGTCTGTTTTCATCCACCGGACTAGCATGCAGATGAGCGGATTTCTCGATAGGAACTGGGTCCGACGGAGTTCGGGCGGAAAGATTTGAAACATGTTCCAAATCTAAAGTCCGTCTGATTTTCGACAGAAAAAGTCAGCTGAAGGTCCGATGATGCTCACACACAGTGGAATTGTCTGACAGATTTGTTCCGTCGGACCAGTCCAGTAGAAAAGTCTGCCCGTGTGTACACGGCATTACTCTATTAGCTTTTAGACGATCCCTGAAAACCCTCCTCTTCAGAGAAGCCTATCCTACCCACACCTAACAACTGTATTTTCATTTTCTCCATCTGATCATCCCCCACAGCTACTACTCTTTGTTCCACTTGACCCTCCCTTCTAGATTGTAAGCTCTAACGAGCAGGGCCCTCTGGTGCCTCTTGTATTGAATTGTATTGTAATTGTACTGTCTTCCCCGATGTTGTAAAGCGCTGTGCAAACTGTTGGCGCTATATAAATCCTGTATAATAATAATAATAATAATACATATATTTTGCAATTAAATAACATTTCTAAGACTATGAAATTAATCACAAGAGTCCCTCTTTACATCTGAACTCACAGTGTACCCTTATGTGTAAGGGGGAACTCTGCAGACTCTGATGTAAGGGAGAACTCTGGGGACTCTAACATAAGGGATGCTCTGGGAACCCTGATTTCAAGGGGAACACTGAGAACTCTGATGTACGAAGAGGACTCTGATGTAAGGAGGAACACTGTGGCCTCTGGTGTAAAGGGGAACTCTGATGTAAGGGGTGCTCTGAGAACCCTGATTTACCTCAGTGTACTCATTTAGAGACAGGAGAGAGAAGGGGGGAGACTTCAGTCACAGACAGAGATGGATGGTGAGCTCATTCACCCCTTGGCAGTCAGCACCTCTCATCAGATGTATCTGGGGCTACTGGACTTCAAATTTCCCACCCCCACTTTCATTTTCTGAGCCACAGCGCCAGGGATTGGAGTGTGGGCAGACAGAGAAGTAGGGGCGGGTGGAAGAGTTAGATTGTTAGCGCTGGCTTTGGGCAGTGTGAAAGAGTCTAACACACACTCTCAGCCTTCACAACTGCAGCCAGCAACCCTGCTGGGAAGCCATAGTCCGGTCTGAACAATGTGTCCGGGTTTCATAGCGGTCTGAAACCCGGATGGATGATTCCAAACCCGAACTGTCCGGGTGAATTCTGGACAAGTGACAACCATACTCAGATGATACACAGAGATGAAACAAATCTCCCTACATATGTTTTACATGTATATCTGCTGTCTTCAGCTTCCTATATTCTTCAGAAAGTGCACACTGTGTTAGAAATGTTTCTTCCGGTTTCAGCAATAGGTGTGGAGTCTGGGCATACACTGTGTGTGAGCTGATTGGAGGAAAGGCACACCTCCCCCTCCACATAGGAAGAGAAATGAAGAAACTTTCAGAGCTGTGCTGTGAATAGACAAGCTCTCTGCTAATCGATTTATAGCACCCACCCTGACACAAATTTTCAGCTGCTTTTATCTCCTGTGTCGGAGAACCTGTCAGAAGTTATCATGCTGATAGCAGAGGACTGGAGCAGCAGAAAGACACAGGACTTAGGGCTTTGGAGGGAGATAAGTAAACACTACAGATATATGAATGGGGTTTACATCCACTTTAAAGCAGAGTTCCACTCAAAAGTGGAAGCTCCGCTTATCTGCTTCCTCCCCCTCTGGTGCCACATTTGTCAAAAACTGGTACCCGTTCCTACTTCTGGGAGACCTCGACGCAGAAAGTTCGGCCCCCTTCCTCTGCCACCGAGCAATTCAGAAAGCTCAGGACAGTTGGCGCATGCGCAGTAGGGAGCCGGATGTGAAGCCGCATGGGTGCCATTCAAAATTAGGGTGCCATTCAAAATTAGCTGCGCAAACTGTTGGTGTTATATAAATTCTGTATAATAATAATAATTGCAACGCAACATCACAGGCATGGTGCAATACTGCAACATGATGGTGTGAAGAGGCACTAAAGCCTCGTACACACGATCAGATTGTTGGCAAACAAAACCGTGGAATTTTGTCCTAAGGGCGTTGGCTCAAACTTGTCTTGCATACACACGGCCACACAAATGTTGGCCAACAATTACCAACGTATTAGACATACTACGTGGTTTTCCAGCTCTTTAGCGCCACCCTTTGGGCTCCTTCTGCTAATTTTGTGTTAGTAGAAGTTTGGTGAGTGTTGAGTTGCGCTTTTCTTTTCGCGTTTTTCATTTCGTGCTTTTCAGTTCGTTTCTCAACGGCCGTTCATCAACCATGTTGAGGAATAGGAGGAGATAACGTGTTATTTATTATTGGCCTTGGAATTATTGCTTTGACACTATTTTTTGGTTGACTAATAATGATTTGATTTGTATATATTTTCTATATTTTTGGATGCATAGAATGCACTTTTTGGATAAGTTCTATTGGCAGATAGCATGTCTAATTTTATTTGTTTTATTTTTTTAATGCACAATAAAAAAAATTGTGTAGAATAATACTTTGTGTTTTACTTCAAATGACAGTTTGGGAGTAGGCGGTTACATTTAAAAAAATACAATGTAAAATTGACAAGGGACACCAACATAGTTGTATCTTTGAGCCTAAAATCTACAGGATAATGGTGTTGTGGTAACTTGCACAAATAAAAAAAAAAAAAAAACATAATAATATTATTCTTGATATCACTAGAAAAAAAAAGCCTTTGAAAATGTGTTTGCAATAACTCCATCAGTATCACCAGCAAAGCAGCTTCATTATTATCCCATTAAAGAAGAAGAGAATTGTGCGCTGCATTTGGAGATTTCATAATTTGTCACGTTACGAATGTTAATTCTCCATTACGAACGCTAGATTACAAGACCGACTGCTTCTGGCTTGTCCTTGCTTCTGAGCATGCGTGTTTGCACTTTGGACTTTTGTCCGACGGACTTGTGTACACACGCTCGGAAAATCCAAAACAGACATTTGTCCGCGGAAAATTTGAAAACCTGCCATCCAACATTTGTTGGCGGAAAGTCCAACAACAATTGTCCGATGGAGCATACACACAGTCAGATTTACAGACAGCCTGACATCACACATTTCCCATCGGAAAGTCCGATCGTGTGTACGGGGCTTAAGACTTTTTGCATAGATTCTTAAGACTGGGAGTTATCTCCATTAACACACAAGAGAATATTGTTACCCCTCCACAAAGGTTTTTTTTTTCCACTCAGCTAATACAGCCTCTGACTGCACACTGCTTACTGGTAGTAGCCCGCATCGATTTGTGTCATTGGGTTAGGCTTGATATTCTATCACAAAGAGCAGCTATTCAATATCTTTTAGCAGTAATAGAAATTGGCTTTATGTTAATTGCATGGACCTTGATGTAAATAGAACAAAATGGAAACCAATTCTCATGCAGAGCTAATCAATTCTGAATTTTCTCTCAGATCATTGCTGCCAAAGGAACGGAAAAACAGCAATCAGACTTCTACTAATTAGACAGAAAATTGACTTCTTCAAGACTTAGCTAACAAACTTTTTTAACCTACAATCCAAACAAAACTAGATTTGGCTTAATTGTTGGTAAGACTTGCGGGTTTGTAAACAGCAAAGGGCAAAGCACAGTCATAATAAGCAATCAGAATTACCAATTTGACAGTAAATGGAGGAAAAAAAATCATAAAAATGGCTACTAGAAGTTTACATGACTGAGCAACGGTTCACCTAATTGTGAAAATATATACTAAATGTATACTAAATATATACGTTCTCGCTAATGGTGTATCAAACAACAAAAAATAAAAATTCAAAATGCAGCTGCTATACACAAAGTGCTAATCACTTGAAAAACATAACATTTTAAATATAGCGCTCGCAAACACAATAAGTGAAAATATGTTGACCAAGAAGGAAACAAAGTCCAAATACAATAAGTAAAAATAAAGTCCAAATAAAGTGACTAAAGGTGCTCCAATCCAAAGTGAAGGAAATATAAGGTGCTTCAGAAAAATTCAGGTGATCAACACCCCCTCATGTATCACCACTCACCAGATCAGAATGACCCCCAGATTTTCAGTCTGGTGGGTCAGTTACAGCTTGGTAAAGAAATCCTGGGATTGCCTTTCCCGTAGTTCCTCTAATGCTCTGTTCAACCTCTGTGGAGAAGAACAACACCTGATATGTGTGGATATGGGGGAGAATATGACCCCTCAGCCCCTTGAGAGCATGACTTTAAGCTTAAAAGAACATGTTTGGTCTTTTTTTTAAAACCTCACCTACCCCAGCCCCAAAATGCATTGCATACTAGCCCATTATGTGCCACTTACCTGCAAACGAAGTACACGATGTCCCCGCTGGTGACCGCATCCATCTTCACCCCTCTTCCTTCCGGGGCCATGGACTCCCGCGCTGTGACTGGCCAGAGTCACGTGATTTCACGCATGCGCGTGGGAGCCGCCAGTCACGGCACGATTTCTAAGGGGCTTGTGCCCTTTTTTTCAGTGCGCATGCGCCGATGACATTGGCTCAAGCGTATATGGTAAATATCTCCTAAAGCGTGCAGGTTTAGGAGATATTTCCCTTACCTACAGGTAAGCCTTATTATAGTCTTACCTGTAGGTAAAATTGGTGTAACTAAATTTCCAATATGACACAATAGCCTTAAAGTTTTTTTTTTTTAAATAACAAACATATCATACTTACCTCCACTGTGCAGTTCGTTTTGCACAGAGTGGCCCCGATCCTTGACTTCTGGGGTCCCCCGGTGGCACTGGTAGCTCCTCCCTGCATCATATAACCCCCTAGGAGAAGCGCTCTCCCGGGGGGTTACCTTGCGGGCGCACTCCCGAGTCCAGCATTTGCATCCATAGATGCAGAATGTCGGACTCGGCCCCGCCCCCGCAACATTGGATTTGATTGACAGCAGTGGGAGCCAATGGCTGCGCTGCTATCAATCTATCCAATCAAGAGCCGAGACAATGAGCAGAGGGGAAGAGCGCGTCTCTGGCATGGGAATTACAGGGCTAAGTGTGAGTAAAACACATAGGATGCATTAAGGTGAAAAAACATGAGGGTTTACAACCACTTTAGGGCCCCTACACAGGATAAGAATATCAGATCCAAAAATAAAAAAAAGCGAATTCTGAGCGATCACCCGATAATCTGTTTGTTAGTACACAGCTTTCGATCACAACAGTGCATGCGAAAATAGCCGAAGGGACAAACGCGAAAATTGTTCTTGTGCTTGAACAGAACAAACTATTTTCATGTAATTAGCATAGTATTTGTACGAAAAAATCATGTGACCAAGACCATGCATGCTGAGAAACAAAAGAATACATTACAATACATAACATTACATTATTTCCAAAGTTGTATTCTGTCTTATGCGAGTTTTTGTAACTTTGGTACCCTATTGGCTTTCAAAATGAGACTAGAATGGGAAAAAATCGTTTGTCCAATATTCTCATCGTGTGTACTAGGCATAACTTTAAAGAAAAACTCTACCTTTAAAAAAAAAAAAAGACATTCCTACCCAGAACCACAGTGAAAAAACAGATTCATCGGGCAGTTTGCTTGTCCTGTTAGCTAGATTTTCCCTAACTGGAGACATTATAGGAAGTGAGAAGAAATCTCCTCTCTTAGGCTGACCATACACTAGTTTTGTTTGAAATGTATAATTTTAACCACTTGCTGACCAGCCGCTGTCATTATACTGCGGCAGGTCGGCACGATCCCGCGAAGCGTCATAGCTATACGTCGGCTCGCGGGATGGGGATAGCAGGCACGCACATGCGCCCGCTGCACAGGGTTGCGATGACCGCCGAGCACGAGCGATCGCGAGCAGGAGGGACAGAACACAAGTGTGCGTGTAAACACACAAATCCGTGTTTTGTTCTGAGAGGAATGACAGATCGTGTGTTCTTATTAGCTAGGAACCACGATCTGTCACTTCCTCTAGTCAGTCCACTCCCCCCTTCAGTTAGAATCACCTCCCAGGGAACACAGTTAACCCCTTCACCGCCAATAACATTTTTACAGTAACCAATGTATTTTTATAGCACTGATCGCTGTATAAATGCCAATGGTCCCAAAAATGTGTCAAAATTGTCCGATGTGTGCGCCATAATGTCGCAGTCACGATAAAAACTGCAGATCGCCGCCATTACTAGTAAAAATAATAATAAAAATGCTATAAATCTACCCCCTATTTTGTAGATGCTATAACTTTTGCGCAAACCATTCAATATACTCTTATTGCGATTTTTTTTTACCAAAAAATATGTAGAAGAATACATATCGGCCTAAACTGAGAAAAAATTAGCTTTTTTTAAAAAAAAATGGGGATATTTATTACAGCAAAAAGTACAAAATATTGTTTTTTTTTCAAAATTGTTGCTCTTTTTTTGTTTATAACGCAAAAAATAAAAACCGCAGAGGCGATCAAATACCACCAAAAGAAAGCTCTATTTGTGGGAAAAAAAGGATGTCAATTTTGTTTGGGTGCAATGTTGCACGACCGCACAATTGTCAGTTAAAGCGATGCAGTGCCGAATTGCAAAAAATGGCCCGGTCATTCTGCAGCCAAATCTTCCAGGGCTGAAGTGTTTAACCACTTCAGCCCCGGAAGGATTTACCCCCTTCCTGACCAGAGCACTTTTTACAATTCGGCACTGCGTCGCTTTAACTGCTAATTGCGCGGTCATGCAATGCTCAACCCAAACGAAATTTGCGTCCTTTTCTTCCCACAAATAGAGCTTTCTTTTGATGGTATTTGATCACCTCTGCCGTTTTTATTTTTTGCGCTATAAACGAAAAAAGACTGAAAATTTTGAAAAAAAATGATATTTTCTACTTTTTGTTATAAAAAAAATCCAATAAACTAAATTTTAGTCATACATTTAGGCCAAAATGTATTCGGCCACAAGTCTTTGGTAAAAAAAATGTCAATAAGCGTATATTTATTGGTTTGCGCAAAAGTTATAGCGTCTACAAACTAGGGTACATTTTCTGGAATTTACACAGCTTTTAGTTTATGACTGCCTATGTCATTTCTTGAGGTGCTAAAATGGCAGGGCAGTACAAACCCCCCCCCAATTGACCCCATTTTGGAAAGTAGACACCCCAAGGAAATTGCTGAGAGGCATGTTGAGCCCATTGAATATTTATTTTTTTTGTCCCAAGTGATTGAATAATGACAAAAAAAAAAAAAATTTACAAAAAGTTGTCACTAAATGATATATTGCTCACACAAGCCATGGGCATATGTGGAATTGCACCCCAAAATACATTCAGCTGCTTCTCCTGAGTATGGGGATACCACATGTGTGGCACTTTTTGGGAGCCTAGCCGCGTACGGGGCCCCGAAAACCCAGCACCACCTTCAGGATTTCTAAGGGCGTAAATTTTTGATTTCACTCCTCACTACCTATCACAGTTTTGAAGGCCATAAAATGCCAAGATGGCTCAACCCCCCCAAATGACCCCATTTTGGAAAGTAGACACCCCAAGCTATTTGCTGAGAGGCATGGTGAGTATTTTGCAGCTCTCATTTGTTTTTGAAAATGAAGAAAGACCAGAAAAAAAAATTTTTTTTTTCTTTTTTCAATTTTCAAAACTTTGTGACAAAAAGTGAGGTCTGCAAAATACTCACTATACCTCTCAGCAAATAGCTTGGGGTGTCTACTTTCCAAAATGGGGTAATTTGGGGGGGTTTTGTGCCACCTGGGCATTCCATGGCCTCCGAAACTTTGATAGGCAGTGAAGAGTGAAATCAAAAATTTACGGCCTTAGAAAGCCTGAAGGCGGTGCTTGGTTTTCGGGGTCCCGTACGCGGCTAGGCTCCCAAAAAGTCCCACACATGTGGTATCCCCGTACTCAGGAGAAGCAACAGAATTTATTTTGGGGTGTAATTCCACATATGCCCATGACATGTTTGAGCAATATAACATTTAGTGACAACTTTGTGCAAAAAAAAAAAAAAAATTTGTCTCTTTCCCGCAACTTGTGTCACAATATAAAATATTCCATGGACTCGACATGCCTCTCAGCAAATAGCTTGGGGTGTCTACTTTCCAAAATGGGGTCATTTGGGGGGGTTTGAACTGTCCTGGCATTTTATGCACAACATTTAGAAGCTTATCTCACACATCACCCACTCTTCTAACCACTTGAAGACAAAGCCCTTTCTGACACTTTTTGATTACATGAAAAAATTATTTTTTTTTGCAAGAAAATTACTTTGAACCCCCAAACATTATATATTATTTTAAAGCAAATGCCCTACAGATTAAAATGGTGGGCGTTTCATTTTTTTTTTTTTCACACAGTATTTGCGCAGCGATTTTCAAACGCATTTTTTGTGGAAAAAACACACTTTTTTAAATTTTACTGCACTAAAACACACTATATTGCCCAAATGTTTGATGAAATAAAAAAGATGATCTTAGGCCGAGTACATGGATACCAAACATGACATGCTTTAAAATTGCGCACAAACGTGCAGTGGCAACAAAATTAATACATTTTTAAAAGCCTTTAAAAGCCTTTACAGGATACCACTTTAGATTTACAGAGGAGGTCTACTGCTAAAAATACTGCCCTCGATCTGACCTTCGCGGTGATACCTCACATGCATGGTGCAATTGCTGTTTACATTTGACGCCAGACCGACGCTTGCGTTCGCCTTAGCACGAGAGCAGGGGGGACAGGGGTGCTTTTTATTTATTTATTTTTTTTCTTTATTATTTTTTTGCTTTTTTATCTTATTTTTAAACTGTTCCTTTCATTTTTTTTTTTTAAATCATTTTTATCTCAGGGAATGTAAATATCCCCTATGATAGTAATAGGTAGTGACAGGTACTCTTTTTTGAAAAAATTGGGGTCTATTAGACCCTAGATCTCTCCTCTGCCCTCAAAGCATCTGACCACACCAAGATCGGTGTGATAAAATGCTTCCCCAATTTCCCAATGGCGCTGTTTACATCCGGCGAAATCTAAGTCATAAAATGCTCGTAGCTTCCGGTTTCTTAGGCCATAGAGATGTTTGGAGCCACTCTGGTCTCTGATCAGCTCTATGGTCAGCTGGCTGAATCACCGGCTGCATTCTCAGGTTCCCTGTTGAGACAGGAGAGCCAGAGAAAAACACGGAAGACGGTGGGGGGGGGGGCATTCCCTCCCACTGCTTGTAAAAGCAGTCTAGAGGCTAATTAGCCGCTAGGATTGCTTTTATATGAAAGCCGACCGCTGGCTAAAAAGAATGATACCAAGATGATACCTAAACCTGCAGGCATCATTCTGGTATAACCACTCAAAGTCGTGAATGGCGTACCTGAAGACAAAAAAATGGTTAACAATAAAGCACAGTAAACGGTAAAGTATAAAAAATTGCATACCTGAAAAAAAAACATGATAAAACATAATAACAATAAAACATTGCAGAATAGAATACAGTAAAAAAGAGCAGAACAATAGAGAGAGAATAGAGAGAGAGAGAACAATGAAACGACAACTATTTTTTTTTATTTTTGTTTGTGTTTTTTTTTTTTTTTACACTTTTTTTTTGTAACTGTAACTTTTATAACTGTAACCGGTCCAGGTTCGGGTCTCTCAAAATGCGATGGCATCTTGGGAGACCCTGTGAAAGTGTGCCTAGTCTGTGCAATGCTGTACCCTACGCTAATACTCAACTAGTGAATGGTAGCGTTCAAAACATTCACCAATGCAAAGACCAGGATTGTCGGGACATGAGGGACAATAATAGCCTATATCCGCGCTTGCTGCAGACACAACATCTTTTTTGGGGGGGTTCGTTGTGTAGGGGTACTCGGGAGGACATATAAATGCCTCTCATGCAGCCGACTGCATTTGGTTGGGGATGTGAATGGGGGAAGTACGGGCGCTGCAGAAGCGGTGGGTTCCCAATTAGGATTGGCGAATGCAGCAGGAAGGGCACTATGGGCACGACGGGCCTGTGTTTGTCTTTTTGGTGGCAGCGGGACACTACTTGTGCTTGCCACCTCACCAGCTTGAACTGCACTTATGGGACTCGCCACGTCACCAAGTGTTACTGCAGTGCTGGTTTGACTACGACCGGGGTGTACTAGGCCGCTGGTGCTTGCCAGTTCACCAAAACGCTACAAAAAAAAGTGACAGTGATCGATCGCTACTGCACTTGGGTGGGCTGGGCTGGGCCGGGCGGAGGGGCAAAACGCAGGTGTTAGCAGGTATCTGGGCTGATCCCGCTAACACTGCGTTTTTGGGAACCCTAAACTGCTGGGGACGCTAGTATAGATCTGATCGGATCAGATATTGATCCGATCAGATACTATACCACTAAGGGAGGTGTACGGTGCGTGTGTGGGTGTTAGCGGTACTGGCGCTAATCTGACGCTGCCTGGGGCTGGTGCTTGCCAGTTCACCAAAATGCTACCAAAAAAACTGTTAGCGATCGCAGGGATCAGGCCTGACTCTGCGAACGCTGCAGTTATGCGTTTAGTGTTTTGTAAGTGACAGTGATCGATCGATACTGCACTTGGGTGGGCTGGGCTGGGCCGGGCGGAGGGGCAAAACGCAGGTGCTAGCAGGTATCTGGGCTGATCCCGCTAACACTGCGTTTTTGGGAACCCTAAACTGCTGGGGACGCTAGTATAGATCTGATCGGATCAGATATTGATGCGCTCAGATACTATACCACTAAGGGAGGTGTACGGTGCGTGCGTGGGTGTTCGCGGTACTGGCGCTAATCTGACGCTGCCTGGGGCGACGCATATCACCGCCGGGCGATTAGGGGGCTAAACCTTTATTCGGTAATAAACGGCGGGTGCCCTGACACTATAAAAAATAAACGAACTAACCAGCATCACCCGTAACACTTATACGGTGATCAGTGGTGAAAGGGTTAACTAGGGGGCAATCAAGGGGTTAAAACATTTATTAGGTAGTATATGGGGGTCCCTGTCGCTATAAAACACTGACGGCGAACCTAAATATTTACGTCCCTAACTAGCGTCACCAGCGACACTAATACAGCGATCAGAAAAATGATCGCTTAGCGACACTGGCGACAGGGGGTGATCAAGGGGTTAAAACTTTATTAGGGGGGGTTAGGGGGGTATCCTAGACCTAAAGGGGGGTAACACTCACTGTCCCAACACTGTAACTGTCACAAACTGACACTATGCAGTAATCAGAAAAAATAAATAAATAAATAAAAAACCTGCTTGGTGTCAGTTTGTGACAGGGGGGGGGGTGATTGGGGAGGGATCGGGGGGCGATCGGGGGGGGGGATCGGGGGTGTTTAGTGTGCCTGGCATGTTCTACTGTGTTGTGTGTGTGTTTGGTGCACTTACATGTCATCTCCCCTCGGCGCTGGAACGGAAACTGGCCAGCCGAGGAGAGATGACATCACATCCTCTGCCTCTGTGTACTATACAGAGGCAGGGGATGTTTCTCATTGGCTGGGAGCGATCGCGAGGGGGGGCCACGATCGGATGGCCTCCCCCTCGTCTCTCAACTCTCCCAGCCAAATGCCGACCGCAGCTGGCACCGGGGGGGGGTCCGATCGGACCCCCCACCCGCGGGAAGGCAATCACGTTCCAGGTACGTGATTTTGCCTGCCCGTGCCGCTCTGCTCACGTATATAGGCGTGAGGCGGTCGGCAAGTGGTTAAGAATGTTCATATGATGTTCAAATTTGAAGTAAATACAGAGAGGGTGCAGGGGGGGAAGATGAGTCCAAAATGCCAAGACCCCATTAGGCACTGGAATATTTAATCTTAGTGGCACCCCGCTTACTGCTGATGAGACATTGGTCCTCGATAGAGGTTTAAAGTTTGCCCCAGTCCGTAATTTAAATACGTTTCAGGCCTATATTAGCATACAGAAATATATTCGTAATTTAAACATTAAGAAATATTTTCTTTCTAACCCAGTACAGCGGAATACTACTGAATCTGATATTGCTTCTAGGCACTCTAACCTTCGTAACCGATCTGTCTTTAACCCCCTGTGTAGTGATAATAGGCACTTGGAGGTTTTTAGAAATATGGTTTGTCATGATCTTGATCAACTTAAGATTAAGAAGGCCAGAGATTCTCACGCAATCAAAAGGGGCATATCCTCTCTTGTGCAAAGGAAGGATATAGTGATCCGGCCAGCGGATAAGGGAGGTGGGTTGGTTGTACTTAGTAAAGCGTATTACCAAGCTGAAATGTTAAAACTACTGGACGACCAGAGCACCTATCAAATATTAAGGGGTGACCCTATGTTGGCTTTTAAGAATAATTTACATTCCCTAGTAGAAAAAGGTAAAAGTAAGGGAATTTTGAATCCTAAGGAGGCTGCGTATCTTGATCCATTTTATTGTAGAACTCCTATTATTTATATTTTACCTAAGTTACATAAAAATTCTGAGCATCCACCTGGTCGCCCAATCGTGAACGGAATCGATTCCGTCACTTCCAGGTTAGGCCAATATCTAGATTTTTTTCTTCAGCCATTGGTCACTAAAACTAAAGCCTATCTACGTGCTACGAAGCAAATCCTTCAAATTTTATCCACCCTTTCTTGTACTCCTTCCAGCATACTGATTACTGCTGATGTAGGCTCTCTATATACGATTATTGATCACAAGCAGGCCTTGAATTCTGTCAAATGGGCTTTGTCAACCACTGACCTCCCAAGGGATCATATTGCTTTTCTATTGGAGAGTCTAGAATTTTGTTTGCTAAATAATTATTTTTGGTACAATGGGGAGTACTTCTTGCAGACCTGAGGTGTAGCTATGGGGGCTCGTTTTGCTCCCAGTGTGGCCAATTTATTTATGGCCCACTGGGAGGAAGAGATAATTTTTCGCGACCCCCCATCACAGCTAACGTGCTACAGAAGGTACATCTATGATTTAATTATGGTGTGGGAGGGTGATTTAGCAAGTCTTCAGGTCTTTATGGATAAGTTGAATGACAATAACAAAAACATTGAGTTAACATGGACGATTGATCATCAACAGATCACGTTTTTAGATCTTGAGATTTTTAAGGGTGAATCATTTTAAAACAACGGATAGGAATGCTTACATTCCACTGACTAGTTGCCATCATAAGTCATGGCTCTGCAATATTCCGAGAGGTCAATTTATTTGTTTACGTCGTAATTGTACTAAAGAAGAGGATTTTTTATCACAATCACAAGTTTTAGCAACCAGGTTTAAAGCGGGGGTCCACCTATCTATAGTTTTTTTTTTTTGGAGTTCATTCACAAACTTTTCTTCTCATGATTTTCTACTCACATGTTCTGTGTAATAAGTCCGCCTGTGTCCGATTTAGTTGTAAAGAATAACTTATAAAATTCACTGAAGGCGGTTTCCATCTTCATTGTGGGCATTTGAAGCCCACAAGCATGTATTTCCTGGATGCGGTGAATGCTGTGCTCCCAGCATTTACTGAGATGTTGTGATGACGCTGTTGCACAATGCATGCTGGGAAGCCTGAGACTAGCTCCCAGGGGACTGTGGGAGGTCTGGGAGAGGCTAGAAACACGCTTACTCCCATGGGAGGAAAACCAGGAAGTGCTAAGATGATTAGAAAATAAAAGGTAATTACGGCGATTTAACTTTTTTTACACAGCATGTCAGCATCTAGGCAAGGAAGAGAATACATAGAGATAATGTTCAAAATTTGGGTGGAACCCCACTTTAAATAGAAAGGGTATACACAATCTTTGGTGGACTCTGAGATTGGTAAAGTATTGTCCACTGAAACACTATTGTGGCAGATAGGGTTAAAACTACAGAAGTGGAAGATGATACTACTAGCTATCGTGTTATACTGGATTATAATATTCAGTATAAAAAACTTGAGCAAATCATAGCTAGACACTGGCCAATTTTAAAATGTGACCGTACCTTAGGGTCTGTCCTACCTCAGTACCCACGGTTTATTTACCGCAAAGCTCCCTCCTTACGTGACCGGTTGGCACCAGGGGTTATAGACCCCCCTAAGACTACGGTGAATAAGCTTTTTGGCTTTCTGTCTGGATTCTATGCATGTGGCAAATGTGCCACTTGCAGAAATGCCAGCAGAAATATTAAAAGGCGTAAAGAATTTGTTTCTAATGTCACTCATAAAAGCTATCAAATTGATAGCCTAATTACATGTACGTCGATGCGGGTTGTCTACATGTTAGAGTGCGATTGTGGCCTACAGTATGTAGGCCGCACTTCAAGAGCGTTGCATGTAAGAGTGGGAGAACACATTAGTAACATTAAATGTGGGGTCAAGACTCATAGTGTGTCTAGGCACTTTCGTTTATGTCATCAAAGGGATCCTAAATGCCTCAAGTTTTGAGGGATAGAAAAAGTTCCCCGCCACTGGAGAGGTGGCCATTATATAAGACAACTGAGCCGTAGAGAATCCTTCTGGATTTATGAGACCAAGGTCCTATCACCGGCTGGAATGAATGTGGACTTTGATTTGAATTGTTTTATTTCCAATAGATAATTTTTATATGATTTTTTATATACAAATTTTAATTTTAATCTGTCTACATGCATGTTTTTGTATATTTAACTATTATGTTTTGGTATACTTAACCAGCATGTTTATCTCTCTATGGTAAAAGGATGACCGCGGTCTGACGTCAGCGTTTTTTAAAAAATTTGATTTTTTTTTAAAAAAATTTGATTTTTTTAATGCGATTTTTATATGTGATTTTGTTATTCCTTAGTCTGTTATGGGCAATATGGTTGCCAATTGTTTGATTAAAGGCTTATTTTTATGTCTCTGACTTGCTTTAGAGATTTGTTTCTCGAGAGGTTAGGTTAATGACAAAGTTTGAGACTTAAGGAGGCATACAAAGTAGAGTTATGATCTACCAATCTGCTTGTACCTTTGGTGGGGGCAGAGCATAATTGCTGATGATTCATTTTTTGCAGTCTATGAGTTGTTTGGGTTTCCGTGACCGCTGCATCTAACCTCTGATTGGCACATCGCGGTTGCTATGACAATATATATACAAAGCGGGCCGTCTATGCGTATCCAGCCCCACGCTGAGGAAGTCCCGCCTACGGACGTAACGCGTACGGGGGCCTGGAGCGCATGACGTCACCCGCGGTCTTCTGCTACTGTTAGGAATACATGCTGTTTCGCCGGCACTCGGGACTGAGTGCCGTTTTTGTAAGTGTATTTTCTGCTTTTATACCAAATAAATGTCCATACAGAGAGCACTATATGTGTTATCCTTTATTACATATATATCATCCGTCCACCTTGATGAATATTGAAAACGGGATTGCCTGGATTGTTTTACCCATCGCGTGGTGTATTAGCTGTGTGACCTGTCTCAGGTCGAATCTATAAGGTGAGAGGCCATCCATGTGCGGTGAAGGAATTGCAGTCACTGAAGTTATTATTCCTGTCATCCTGAGTGTTCACCGGGGGTCTCACCTTCTGACTCTATCTGTTTATTTATAGCATCTATTTAGGGACATTTTTTATTTGCGCAGCACTGTGTGTTTATGTCTGTATTTGATAGGTATTGTTGAATTTGCCTTTAGTGTCTGCTAGCATTTATCTTATTATTTTGTCCTTGTGTTTGTCAGCGCTGAATACATCTTTATTTTTTGCATTTGCTTTTGACCGCAGAGATGAGAAAATTTGAAGGAGCAGGATGCAAACTTTTTCTCAAATGAATGAATTTCTAACAAAGGGCCAAGGATGCTTGTGACATTATTGACCTAACATGGTCACATGGCCATTTTGACACATGCTCCTTTGTGTACATGCAGCTGGGGAACTTCCCACCCAAAGCTCATTGGCCCAATGCTTACAGCTGACTTCCAGGATTGGACCAAACCCAGGCTCATGTCCTGCCAAACAGCACATTGGTCCAGCACTAACAGCTGACTTCCAGGGTCAGATTGAACCTGGAGCCGAAACCCAGGCTCATCCCTAATAGACACCCAGGGCCAGTGCTACCACCAGGCAAACTAGGCAGCCGCCTAGGGCGCCCTGTTGCCTAGCGCACCACTGGTTTTCCTACTCTTTTGTCTCTATAGCAAGCAACTAAGTCTCAGCATCAGCAGGCAGCCTCACACCGTTCACACATAATGTCAGAGGCGCAGCGGTGGCGGAAGACTGTGTCTGTGTCCCGACTCCCGAAAGAATGGAAGCAAGAAAACATTCATTAATGGGCACTGGTAGGCTGCATTGATGGGCGCTGATAGGCTGCATTTGATGGGCGCTGGTGAGGCTACATTTGTTGGGCATTGGTGAGGCAGGCTGCATTTGATGGGCGCTAGTAGGCTGCATTGATGGGTGCTGGTGAGGCTGCATTGATGGGCGCTGGTAGGCTGCATTTGATGGGCGCTGATGAGGCTGCATTGATGGGTGCTGGTGAGGCTGCATTGATGGGTGCTGGTGAGGCTGCATTGATGGGCAATGGTAGGCTGATTTGATGGGCGCTGGTAGGCTGCATTGATGGGTGCTGGTGAGGCCGCAATTTAATGGCCACTGGTGAGGTTGCATTTGATGTGCGCTGGTAGGCTGCATTGATGGGCGCTGGTGAGGCTGCATTTGATGGGCGCTGGTGAGGCTGCATTTGATGGGCGCTTCATTAAATAGGTGGGGTTTACATGGACAGGGAAAAGGGGGTGGAGTTAGGGGTAGAGCCAATGGGGGGGTGGGCGGCAAAATGAGGTTTCGCCCAGGGTGTCAAAAACCCTTGCACCAGCCCTGTGGACACCAGTACAGAAGAGAAGGTAAAACAATCTAATGGGGACAGACCACCAGTGAAAGCATCACAAAGGCTCTAGCCCTATTCTGTTTTATCTAACCTGAAAAAGTTTTGTCTTTTATTATACTTTTAGTTCATTGGTCCTTTAAAAGGGTCTGAATTGATAACTGTCCTCTAGGAATCAATAAACACTCTCTCTGAATGACATATAGCTTTTGTTCCGTTGCCATAGGCAGTCTTTTAGATATATATTTGTAACAAATTACTTTTTTTTTTTACACAGTCGCTACTTGCATTTTTATTCAAGTTCTCCACTGAAGACCAAGAGGATAATTAACGTTAATGTTAATTGGTTTTATACATCATTTTTCATTCTAATATCTCACTTGAGCGAATCAGAGAGCTCTTAATGAATGTTTTGTAGAAAGTGACATATGTCAGCAATTTTTGCAGGTAGTCTTTGAAAGCCAGACAATTGACTGCCACAGAAATGTGTTCTAAGACTCAATGATGTAGTCTTATGATCATTCTGTCTGCAGCAGAAAGATAGATATTCGCTGCATTTCGTATGGATGCTGTCTGGGGGCTCAGCTGCCTATGAGGTTCTTAATTACTTAGCGGTTTAAACTAAAAAGGGACCCTGTTGCCAGACCATTCACTTCAACAACATTTTTCCCATAGAATTATGTGCACGCTTTTCATATTTTAAGCATGGTATTTACCTACAAAAACCTCCCTTGTGTAGATCAGAAGTCCTGAGACTGCTGCTATATTGGATGTGCGGTCAACAGCCAGAGCACACTCAGAGGTATCAATCAAGTAAATAAAGTAATAAGACACTCCCAGAAAAGAGGACCACTATGACATGGCAGGAAAGGGAGGGATTTGGGCTGTGCTAGGGAATTGACTCTTCCTGAATAGGTCAAAGCTGCTGGCACAAAGGGACATCGCAAGTGAATAAAGCGATGCAAGAAACACATTTGCAATACTAGACTTTTCTGTGCTTTTTCAGCAATTTTTTTATGTTGGTGACATTGTCTCTTTAACACCTTGTTAACAACTGCCTTATCTGTAATACATGGAGATCACTATGTTGAAATTGTTGTGAGTGCCAAGAAGAAGTAAATCTCATTCGACTAGGTGACTAAAATTCCACATATTACATGTAGCACATCAAACCTCTTTTTTATATAAAAAGCATCTTTATTACATACAGTGCCTCATATCTCTATATGACAAACAGTGTCTTACCCCTCTCCAATTTTCAGAGAAGCCCGCAGCTGAGAAGGGACGCAGTCAGCGCAGGGGAGACATGACAGGGTGATAAGGCAAACCAGCAAGGTCAGGGTTAAAGGTGTGGTCATAAAGGTGTGGCATATGGCTGTAATTAAGTGGTCATTATTGGCCGGAATTTGGTGCAAAGGGGGGGAGCTAATAGTTAATAAAGTAATGTAAATGGGGTGGGGCTGTAACAGTTCGAGTGGAACCTGTTGAGAACATCATCTTTGCAGTGGAGTGCTACTTTACATGATGAGTGAACTTGAACAACTTTTATCCCAGCTGAGGGCTGCTGCTGGGATACATGGAGCTGATTGGATACAGAGACAAGTGACAGAGTCATTGCAAGGAGTCCAGCAGGGTCCTTCACAAGCAGGACCTGCCCCACAGCGCGCTAGGAGGTCTAAGCCCCCTGAGCGGTTCACCCCTGACAGGACTCCTCAGGCTCAGCGCCGCAATGGGAGCCCGCTTGCGGAACCTTCAGGCCCCCCTGCTAAACGATTGCCTGCGTTGGCCAGGGGAGAGCCTGGGAGGAATCCCCATCCTAGGCGGAGCCTGAGGGGGATGGGACCCACAAGCCAGATGGTGACTCACCCATCCTCCTCCGACCGGATTCCGGAGCGTGCGGCTGGCGTGGATGGCGATGTTCCGGTCGTCACGCCAGCCCGGCGGGGAAGAGAAGCTGGAGCGGGCATCGGCAAGGATCGGGAGGCGGCCGGTGGCTCCGTCAGCCGAAGGGAGGAGCGGCGCTGCGAGAGGGGCACGTCTGCCCGAGGAAGGGATACGACGGCGCGCACCTCCGGACCACAGGTGGCGCCTGCGAGCCTGGGTAAGGCCGGGGCGCAGGCCGATGACGTCAGAGCGGTCGGACGCTCGGAGCGGCGCAGGCCGGCGAGCCTGTCTATATCCAGAGGAACGGCGGCGGCTGTGGGAGAGAGAGGACGGCCGGATCACAGGCGGCTTTCGGTTCCCGTGACGCCAGCGGAGAGGCGAAGAGAAGATGCCAGCAGCATGGAGGATGGAGAAGTGGAAGAGGACGTCGGTGACGCCGTGGTGGAAGTCGGTCCGGCGGCTGGGGGGGTCCACGGCCCCATGCAGCCTGGTGAGTGCACTCCTGTTTTGCTTCCTCTATTTTCTCCTTCTGTGTGGTCAGGTGTGGGGGCCCAAGGTCAGGTTGGGGGGGCTCCTGGGAGTGTGGGGTCAGAGGGGCTCACGAGGGAGGTATTGCTGGGCTTGAGAGAGCTGCTGCAAAAGCTAGGCAGTGGGGGGGCACCTGGGGGGATGGCCGTGGTGGGGGACAGTTCAGGGAGACAGGTGCTACCAACGGAAGTCCCCTCCGCTCCTCAGGCTGTGGTAGTAGCGTCGGATTTGCCTCAGGGACCAAGTGGAGAGACCTCGGGGGAGAAGCCGCCGGACAAAAGTGACAAGGAGGTGGATAAGGTAAGATTGGCGGATGCGGCAAAGTGCGAGGTGTACGTGTGCTTTGAAGTTCCTTTGGGGGCGCACCTGAAACAGGAAGTGAGGGAACGTATTTGGAAAGGGGAGTACGTGGAAATATTTTCCCTGCTCCCCCTTGAGAAATTTAACTTGGACCGCGTAAAACCTGACGAGAGTAAGAAAGAGGATGAGGAGAAACGGCGGTATCGCCTTATTCCTCGCACATTCAATAATTGGTTGCAGGCTTTCGCAATCTTAGCTAGCGTTGTTGGTGAAAAGGAGCCGGCGAGCTGCTCGGCTTTGTTTTGCTATTTGGACGCAATTGGGGAGGCATATAGGGTCTATGGCGGCATGGCATGGTTACGCTACGATGAACAGTTTCGTCAGCGGAAGGCGGTCAGGCCAGCTATTCGATGGGATCACAAGGACATAGGGCTTTGGATGAAGCTGATGACCCCGGCTAGGAGCGGGAGTCAGTTTTTTCCAGGAGGGGCTGGCGGTGCTTCCACCTCAGGCTCGTCGGCCGTTAAGAAAAAGGGGGTTTGTTGGCAGTTCAATGACAGCTCGTGCCGATTTGGAGGGTCCTGTCGCTTCAAGCATGAATGCTCAGGATGCGGGGGCAGTCATTCCTTCAGTAGGTGTTTCAAGGCAGGAAAAAACAGGGCCGGGGATGGATCTGAGAAAAGGGAAGACTCCAGTGAGGGCGGGAAGGATGTTGCCTTTCCTAAATAGGTACCCGGACCAGGAGTCGGCTAGACTCCTGTGGGAGGGATTCTCGGTGGGTTTCCGAATCCCGTGCTCTTTGACTACGGTTCCGCCGATTTCCGATAATTTGCAGTCGGCTAGGCTTTTTCCGGGGGTTGTAACGGAGAAACTGCAAAAAGAAGTTTCTTTGGGCAGGATGGGCGGTCCATTTTCTTCCCCGCCCATTGAGGGCTTAATTGTGTCTCCCCTGGGGGTGGTGCCCAAAAAGGAACCCGGTAAGTTCCGTTTAATTCACCACCTTTCGCATCTGAAAGGGTTGTCTGTAAACGATGGTATTGATCCGCAGGCCTGTGCGGTCACATACACATCGTTCGATGCCGCAGTAGTATGGGTGCGCAGGTATGGACGGGGAACTTTGTTGGCGAAAGTTGACGTGGAGTCGGCTTTTCGTCTACTTCCGGTCCACCCGGATAGCATGCACCTCTTGGGTTGCAGGTGGCAAGGGTCGTATTTTGTCGATCGTTGTCTACCAATGGGGTGCTCCATCTCGTGCGCGCTTTTTGAGACCTTCAGTTCCTTTGTGGAATGGGTAGTGCGGGATGTGTCCGGGCTTAATTCTGTCATCCATTACTTGGATGATTTTTTGTGCATAGGCCCTGCGGGTTCTAACGCATGCGCGGTACTGCTGGGCACGTTACAGCATGTAGCGGATCGTTTTGGCATCCCCTTAGCTCCGGAAAAAACGGTTGGTCCCACGACAGAATTGGTTTTCTTGGGGATCACGATCGATTCAGTAGCCATGGAATGCCGTTTGCCGGAAGCAAAGCTTGCGGCTTTACGGCAAGAAGTCAGGGACATGGGGGGCAGACGCAAGGTTCGGGTCAGGGAGCTGCAGTCCCTTTTGGGAAAATTAAACTTTGCCTGCAGAATCATTCCAATGGGAAGGATATTCTGCCGCCAGCTTTCGTTAGCCATGGCGGGGGTCAGTAACCCCAGACATTTTGTTCGTTTGACTCGGGATCACCAAGCTGATCTCAGGGTTTGGGATGAATTTTTGGGAACTTACAATGGGAGGTCAATGTGGATGTCGGGCCCTGTTAGCAATGCGGACATGGCGTTGTTTACGGATGCGGCCGGGTCCGGTGGATACGGAGCATTCTTCCAGGGTAAGTGGAGCGCCGGTGGTTGGCCTGATACTTGGAGGGAGGCCGGGTGGTTGCGTAACTTAGCGCTGTTGGAATTGTTTCCAATTGTGATGGCGGTGGAAATTTGGGGCGAGGCGTTTCGGAACACAAAGGTGCGTTTCCATTGCGACAACTTGGGAGTTGTCTCTGCCATTAACACCCTGTCGGCCTCCTCCCTTCCGGTGGTGCGCTTGTTACGGCACTTGGTGTTGTTATGTCTTCGCCTGAATGCTTTTGTCTATGCAGTACACATTCCGGGGGTTTCTAATAGGATTGCGGATGCCTTGTCTCGTTCGCAGTGGAAAGAGTTTCGGAGATTGGCGCCGGACGCGGAGCAGCACGGCACCCCCTGTCCTCCAGGGTTATGGACGATCGCATTGGAGTCGCCGCTGGACTGATCCGGAAATCCCTGAGTGAGGCGACATGGGGCGCATACGCTGGTGCGTGGAGGGAATGGAATGCGTTGCTGGAGGAGGTAGGGGGGCTTGAGCCCCGAGACGACGTGTCAGCATTGGTTCTGTATTTCATTGTTCAAAACTTTCTGAAAGGGGCATCGGTATCGTCAGTGGATCGTAAATTAGCGGGTCTGGCCTTTTGGTTTAAACTACAGGGAGGCGTGGATGTCACAAAATCTTTTATCATAAGGCAGGCTATGAAGGGATATCGTAGGGGGAGCAAGTCCAGAGATCTGCGGCGCCCGGTTTCATTCCCCACTTTATGGTCGATTATGGCTCACATTCCGGTGGTATGTGAGGATGGGTATGAGCAACTCTTGTTTCGGGCGGCTTTTCAGTTGGCCTTTTTTGGGGCTTTACGCATAGGGGAATTGGTCAGCCCTGCCAAACACGTCGCGGGGGGACTTTTCAGAGACGAGGTGACTGTAACAGAAGTGTCAGTAAGCTTAGTGATTCGTAAGTCTAAAACGGATCAAGCTGGAAGAGGTGTAGTACTGGAGTTGTTGCGGGGTGAGGTGGCCGGGCTGTGCCCGGTTTCAGCGGTGTCACAATTTATTGCGGTCAGGCCTGCCAGTGCGGGACCTTTCTTGATGCACAGGAATGGCTCGTATTTATCGCGCTTTCAGTTCATTGCGGTTTTTCGTAAATGTCTGAAAGCGGCAGGTCTGGATCCCAGGCAATTCGGATCTCACTCTTTCCGAATCGGAGCCGCTACGGAGGCATCAAGATGGGGGTTGGGAGCTGAGGTGATAAAACGCATCGGTAGGTGGGAGTCGAATCGTTTCAGGTTGTATGTTAGACCTCATTTAATGTGAAGATGAGAAGGTGGGGGGGGGTCTTTGTCGTCACGTTTGTGTTGACTCTCATGCTCACTCTTTTCTATGTGTTGGTCTTATTGTTTCAGTTTTTTCATATGTCCAGGTTGGTGGGGCAATTTTTTTTCTCTATTTTGTTTTCAGGTCGCAGATGCCTAGTTTGGATCCTCGGGCATTCATTTGTTTACTGAAGGGCCAGGAGGGCTGAAGTTAGACCCGATGCCAGGCAGTTAGGTCTTTCATGGGAAGAAGGTAGTGTCCGCTGGATAGGGGTTAGGGGCATGTTGTGGAACAGAGTGGTTCCCGAGGTGCATAGATTTGCACGCTGGGACAGGGCCCCGGATATTATGATAATTCACGCTGGGGGGAATGATTTGGGTGTCAGGCGTTCCAGAGAACTGATCAAAGACATTCGGTTCGATTTCCTCAGGCTTCGCTGTGACTTCCCGGGCACTGTTTTGGTTTGGTCCGAGATCGTGGCTCGCGCGGTTTGGAGAGAAGCCAGATCTGTGGACCGAATCAATAAGGCCCGGATTAAAGTCAATAAAGAGGTGGGGCGGTTCTTTGTCAGGAATGGGGGCCTGGTAATTAGGCATCAGGATTTGGAGTCCGAGACGTGGCGTTACCTCAGGGGCGATGGTGTTCACCTTAACGCAGTAGGGACGGACATGTGGTTTTTGGGCCTGGAGGATGGAGTACACAGGGCTCTTCGTGTGTGGCGGAGCGCTCAGGTATAAGGAGTCATACCTGTGCGCTGTGGCATGTTAGGATCCTTGGCGGTGGTAGAATGTGGTGCATTCTGGGTAAACGGTGGGGAACCATCAGGTATGGTATCCTCGAGTGGGAA
This sequence comes from Lithobates septentrionalis, assembly GCA_037952835.1. Lineage (NCBI taxonomy): Eukaryota > Metazoa > Chordata > Amphibia > Anura > Ranidae > Lithobates > Lithobates septentrionalis. The sequence goes on along the minus strand of JBBDGP010002569.1, from coordinate 116,748 downwards.
CGGTTCACTGGCTAGTGACCGTGCAGCTTAAGGACCCTGGGGTGGCTGAGGTTAGCTGGGTTTAGGCCCTGAGTCTTCATATATAGCGGCTGGGGTGGCAACTCAGTTAGACGTGCCTTTGACACAAAGTAAGAGGGTAATGGTTACATTGGTACCGCCTTGGATCTTAAAAAGATAGATAGTTTTATATATATACAGTTTAGTGAAATAGTATAGTTAGGTGGGTTCTTACAGTGTGTATTGTAACAAAAGTTGTTTTATTAATAAAAGGCCATGTTGGCCATTTAACCCACCTTAGGTGTTGAGTGTTTATTCTAAAGCATAGTAAATTTAAGTTAAAGTTCAAATGGGTAAGGGTACTGTAGGGTAAGCTCTTAGCTACCATTGTCATGTTAAATGTAGCTCCCTGCACCTTAACTCTTTCCTGTTACACATAGCATTTCAAGCCTTGTCTTTTTGCCTTTGCATTACATGCAGTGCATCATAATTTATTTTACATCTACTTCAGGAGCTACATCCAATCTCTATCGAAGTCTCACAGCCCTCACTTCCGCAACATTTCAAAAATATGCCCCTCCTCAACAAACAACATCACAAAGCTGTTAATTTACTCCCTTGGTATTTCTTGCCTCGACTATTGCAACTCCCTTCTTGTTGGCCTACCTCTACACTGGCTGCCCCCCCCCCCCCTTAAGTATATTATGATGCTGCTGCTAGAATTATCCAACCATTTAGTGGCGGCCGCCCTTCTCTGCAATCTCTCCACTGGCAATAATATTCAAAATACTAACTACAATCTACAAAGCCCTCCACAGCTCTGCCCTGAGCTACACCATCAACCTTGTTTAAGCTTTACATTTCACTCCTCCCAAGACCTCCTGCTCTCTAGCTCCCTCATCAAGTCCTCCTATGTTCGCCTCCTGGACTTCAGAGCCTCTCCTACCTCTGGAACTCCCTGCCCCAATCTGTCTGGCTATCTCCTACTATATCCACCTTTAGGTGATCCCTGAAAACTTATCTCTTTGGGGAAACCTATGCCGCCTCTACTTGTAGGCAGGCTTCTTGTTGCTGCACTAGTTAGCGGCTGACCCAGGCTGCAGGAGAAGAGAGTTTAGTGTGTGTGCTCAGTTCCTGGGCTTTTTGAATCCAGCCAACTTGCCAGTAATATCAAAAAGGGAGAAGGCTGGGTTCGGGACTATCGCCGGCTTTTTGACAACTCTCATGGCAAGACATGATGTGAAATCGTGTGGAGAAGCCACTGGGGTTCTGGGGATTATCCAAGCATAGAAAACGATAGAAAGTGACTATTACCTTGCAGAGGTATGCCTGGGCAGCCATTCAGTTTTAGTTAGGGTTAGAAATGAACTCACATTTCATATGGCTCACATTGAATTGTATCGCTGAAGAACTTTTAAGTAAAGTTGCATCATTTGTTCTGAGCCCGGTCTGAAGTTATTCATAGGGGTCCATGTTGGTTCTGGCATGTCAAAAGAACCAGGGTCTGTAAAGAATAAAGCGGTATGAAGCTCAGCTACTGCAAAAGGGTTAACTCGGCAAGGCAAGGAGGAGGAATGTAGTTGCTAAGAGTAAACAAGTACTAGTTCAAGACACAAAGCAACCAGTCATTAGGCGTGGTACCTGGTAAAGGTGAAAGGTTCTGCAGTAGCGAGGGGGTCGATGTTCTGGCTCCCTCCCTAGCAGTTGGCTACCAGTAGCCACTGGAATCGGACCCACATTACGGAGATCCATGTTCTGGTCACATGGGTACAACAGTGAAGAAGTTAATAAGTGCATGCATGAGATCTGCACTAGGTACATGGTAGGACCCCATTCTGTTACTGGGAGTGAGGTAACAGAGGTACGCTGGACAAGTGGAGAGGGCATGGGCTCAGCCCTGTCCCTCCTAATGCAACCTACATTAGGTTACAGTGTGTAGTCACATAGGACAGTACTTTCAGAAGAATTCTGTACTTTTACAGCACAGTGTGGAAGCTTATCTCTAAGTCGGGGAACTGCCTTAATGTTAGACTTTTCACATGACCACAGTCTCTGCCTTGGTACTGGGCATTGAGGAGGGCAGTCTGAGTGAAAGGTGCCCCCACATGCAGGACAACGTGACCCCGTCCATATACAACTCATCCCTACACAATACTTCTTGTATCGCTTGCCCCTCCCTTTAGACTGTAAGCTTTCATGAGTAGGGTCCTGCTAATTTTCTTGCATTGAGTTGTATTGTAACTGTACAGCCTCCTTTTACTTTGTAAACTGCGACATAAATTGTTGGTGCTATGTAAATCCTGTATTATCCACTTGCTGACCGCTCCATAGCAGATATACGCTATCCTGCACTTCCGGGTATCTGGAGTGAGTGCACACCGCCGACATTTCCCTCCCACTATGATTTTACACAGCGGGAGCTGATCAGCAGTTCCCATGGACCAGATGTCCGCCAGTAACCGCTGATCGTTCTATACACAGGCAGAACAGCAGTCTGCCTATGTAAACAAGGCAGATTGCCGTTCTGTCAGTACAGAAGGCATGGATCCTGCAGAAGCAGAAACACTGATCCATGCCTTTCACTACCGTGTTTTCCCCGAAAATAAGACCTACCCCAAAAATAAGACCTACTGTGATTTTCGGGGAGGGCTGCAATATAAGCCCTACCCCGAAAATAACCCCTAGTTTAAGGTGGTTGTGGGATCCTGGAGTGCACTGTATTGCAGTATTGTAGTATTGTATGGTGTGGACTGTGTTGTGTGTTTCTGTGATCTATTTGTGCCAGGTACACTGACCTCCCGCTGCTCTCCTCTTCTGCCAGCTTTTAGCAGGGGATCTCAGGCTGCCCTCCCTCTGCAGTGCTTGGAGCGGGAAGGAGTGCTTCAGCGGGTCATGGGAGCGGCGCTATGAGAGGGTGTTTGGCGCAGGTGGATTGCGGAGACATGCAGTTTTCATTGTGTAGTGCTGTAGTGCAGTGCAATCTAGAGTTTTACAACCACTTTTACTCGGTTCCACTGGGCATTCCTGACAGGCAGGGAGGGAGATGGGGACAGAAGACAGCACATGACAAGCCCTACCCCAAAGATAAGCCATACTGGGTCTTTTATTGACAAAATTTTTATAAGACCTGGCCATTTTTTCGGGGAAAAGTAGTAAAAAGCACCCCCCCATACTACACTGAAACATTAGCTAGGCACACATTTAACCCTTTGATTGCCCCTGATGTTTAACCCCTTTCCTGCCAGTGTCATAAGTACAGTGATGCCCTGTACACACGGTCGGACATTGATCGGACATTCTGACAAAACAAAAACCATGGATTTTTTCCGACGGATGTTGGCTCAATTTTGTCTTGCATACACACGGTCGCACAAAGTTGACGGAAAATCCGATCGTTCTGAACGCGGTGACGTAAAACACGTATGCCGGGATTATAAATGGGGCAGTAGCCAACAGCTTTTGTCTCTTAATTTATTCTGGGCATGCGTGGCACCTTGTGCGTCGGATTTCTCTACACACAATCGGAATTTAACCGATAGGATTTTGTTGTCGGAAAATTTTATATCCTGCGCTCAAACTTTGTGTGTCGGAAATTCCGACTGAAAAAGTCCGATGGAGCCCACACACGATCGGAATTTCCGACAACACAATCCGATCGCACTTTTTCAGTCGGAAAATCCGACCGTGTGTAGAGGGCATAACAGTGCATATTTTTAGCACTGATCACTGTATTAGTGTCACTGGTTCCCAAAAAAAAAGTGTCAAAAGTGTCAGTTAGTGCCCAATTTGTCCGCCGCAATATCGCAGTCCCACTATAAGTCACTGATTGCCGCCATTACTTGTAAAAAATAAATAAATAAAAATACTGCATCGTTTGTAGACGCTATAACTTTTGCGCAAACCAATCAATATACACTTATTGGGATTTTTTTTTTTAACAAAAATTCAGAGCAGAATACATATTGGCCTAAATTGATGAAGAACTTTGATGTTTTACATTTTTTTTTATTAGATGTGTTTTAGAGCAGAACGTGAAAAATATTGTTTTGTTTTTTTTTCAAAATTGTCAGTCGTTCTTTGTTTATAGCGCAATAAATAAAAAAAGCAGAGGTGATCAAATACCGCCAAAAGAATGCTCTATTTGGGGAAAAAAAAGACATACATTTTATTTGGGTACAACGTCGCACGGCCGCGCAATTGTCAGTTAAAGCAATGCGGTGCCGTAGCGCAAAAAATGGCCTGGTCGAGAAGAGGGGTAAATCTTCCGGAGGTAAAGTGGTTAAAACAACAATATTTTACTCTTGTTACACAATTTTTTTTTTCTGTACAGCTCTCTGTAAGTTTCCCCCTCTAACTTTACCTAGGTCATTTTGTGTTGTTCAGCTTTTGTCCAGTTTCATTTGCCATGTTAGAGCCTATGCTGAACAATAGTGCCCATATATGAAAGGACCACGTTCCAATACTTCACCACTTAGCTAAAGTACATATTGTGCTACCCAACGAAACAGGGAACAAGTGCAAGCTTTTGTTTATGGGAACAGACGCATAGTATATTAACATCTTCTGCTCAAAATATTGTACTAACACCGCCAGATGACGGCAGAAACCTTGGCTGGTAACCTTGACTTTCCATTTAGTTTGATTATCTTTTAATTGCATTATCTTATGTGAAGTAGACTAGTAATTGAAAAAAGGCTATTTAGCAGAAATCAGGGCCCTTTGCTGCTCTGCGCTGTTTGCTTTTTTATTCAGATGTAAATTTCCTTGTGTGTTATTGAAGAATGGAAAAGTAAGTGGCCAAATGGAGATGTCAGGAGCAATTTCTGACATCCGTCGGGAGTCTTAGTACTGGCTGCCAGCTCGCACTTGTTAGCAGGTTCGGGAGAAGTGAGAATTAGCCGAGTGAGAAGGGGAGATATGGGAGGTGAATAGGGGGAACTTAGCCGGATCCTCGGGGTACGGGCCGTGGCGGTGAAATATCAGCCCGCAGTCAGCTGAAATTGTGTGATGGATGACTCCATCACTTTCCGTTTGGAAAAGTCAAAATGAAGGATGTTATGCAAATAGGGAGGATGGCATTTTGTTCCAGGAGTGAATGTAATTCATTAGTTAGATCTCATGGCTGCATATCACAATTTGTAGAAGGCAAATGATTTTACCTGCCTGAAATTTTTTTTTTTTTTATACTTGTATATAGTTTTTCAGTTGGTTGTCTAATGTTTATGTAAATCATAACAATAAAAACCTCTTAATAGCTTCCTTTTGGTCAGTTATAGTACTTTCACACTGGGTCGGTGAGGCGCCGCTAGTTTTACCAGCGTTTTACCGTCGTTTTAGCGGCACTTTTTGGCCCCGCTAGCGGCCGAAGAAGGGGTTAATAGCGCCCCTGTAGCGCCACTGCTGAAGCGCTTTGCAGGGGATTTGGCAGCGCTGCCAGGGCCGCCATCAGGAGGTACAGCCCATACACTTGTAAGGGGCCCGAGCTTCTAGAAGGGCCCGGCTGTCTGTACCTGTGTACACGTGTGTGTCTGTGTACACATGTGTGTGTGTGTGCCCGTGTACTTGTGTGTGCGTGTGCCTGTGTACATGTGTGTGTGTGTGTGTGTCTGTCTGTGTACATGTGTGTGTGCCTGTGTACATGTGTGTGTGTGTCTGTGTACATGTGTGTGTGTGTGTGTGTGTGTGTCTGGCTGTGTATGTGTGTGTGATATATACACATGTGAGGGGGGGCTAAGACTGTACAGGCGTTAGGGTGCTGAGCGTACAGGTGTGTGGGGGGCTGAGAACGTACAGGTGTTAGGGGGGCTGAGAGCGTACAGGTGTGAGGGGGGCTGAGAGCGTACAGGTGTGAGAGGGGCTGAGAGCGTACAGGTGTGAGAGGGGCTGAGAGCGTGCAGGTGTGATGGGAGCTGAGAGAGAACATGTGTAAGGGGGGGCTGTGAGCGTACTGTTCATTTTCATATTTGACGTTGTAAGAGTGTTAAAATTAAAGCGTGTGCACTGAAGGACTTGGTGGGATGGCTAGTGGGCGGATCCGGTGGGACAGCCAGTGGGCAGGCCCTGGGTAATGTTGGTGGTCAGGCCCGGGAGAGGGAGGGGGGGAGCCCAGGCCTAAAACTGTCTAAGGGGCCCCACAATTTCTGATGGCTGCCCTGAGCACTGCCCATTCATTTCAATTGGCAGGGCGTTTTAGGAGCGGTGTTTCACACTGGAGTGACAGGAGCTTTACAGTTGCTATTTTTAGGGCTAAAAGGCCTGTAAAGTGCCTTAGAGCCCATTCACACAGGGGCAACACGACTTGCAGGTTGCCTCAGCGAGGCGACCTGCAAACGACTTCCGCGGTGACTTGCAAAAGACTTCTGTATAGAAGTCTATGCAAGTCGCCCCAAGTCGCCCCCAAAGTCGTACAGAAACCTTTTTCTAAGTCGGAGCGACTTGCGTCGCTCCGATTAGAACGGTTCCATTCTACAGAACGGGAGGCGACTTGTCAGGCGACTAGGTGTGTGAATGGGCTCTTAGTGCGAAAGTGGCTTTAAAGTGGAACTAAACTCATTGATTTAATAGTTTAAAAAAAACTGTTACATAGACTAAACTGTCAAACCATCAAATGGATAGAGTCATAACTGATCATATGTGCAGCACCATGGCAGTTGCAGATCAAACAAGGGGCTAAGATGGCTGAAAAGGATAGAAGCGTTTAGTCTAGCTTAGAGCACTTTCACACTGGGGCGGTTTGCAGGCGTTATTGCGCTAAAATAGCGCCTGCAAACCGCCCCTAAATAGCCTCTACTGTTTGTTCAGTGTGAAAGCCCGAGGGCTTTCACACTGAAGCGGTGCGCTGGCAGGAGAAGAAAAAAACTCCTGCAAGCCGCATCTTTGGAGCGGTGAAGGAGCGGTATATTCACCGCTCCTTCACCGCTCCTGCCCATTGAAATCAATGGGGCAGCGCGGCTATACCGCGGCAATACCGCGGCTATAGCCGTGCTAAGCGAACGGTTTTAACCCTTTTTCGGCCGCCAGCGGGGGTTAAAACCGCACCCCTAGCGGCCGAATACCGCCGCAAAGACGACGGTAAAACAGCGCTAAAAATAGCGCTGTTTTACCACCGACGCCCCCACCGCCCCAGTGTGAAAGGGGCCTTAGAGCTGCACGATTCTTGCTAAAATGAGAATCACAATTTTTTTTTACTTACAATAAAGATCACAATTCTCGGTGTAACATCATCTTTTACACTATACAAAAAAATTGGGCAAACTTTACAGTTTTGTTTTTATTCATTGAAGTGTATTTTTTCCCAAAATACAGTGTGACATAAAATATTGCAACAACTGCCATTATATATATATATATGTAGCAATAACTCTCGGTGGAGCTGCTGGTTTAAAGCGGGCTGTTACCGTCACCTTCGTTACCTTAATTTCACCAGAACCGGGTCTAGGGTCCCGTTGAGTTTAGTACCAGACAATGTAGGCACCGGACACTTGAGTATCTTTTCCAATGCTTTAATAAACGTAATTGAAGGAAGAAGCAGGAAAGAGGTAGAAGAAGAGTTGCAGGGAACATCAAATACCTTTTCTTAGCACAGTATTAGAAATTGGAATCTTGTAGGTGAACGTACTCTCTTTAAACATGTTCAATCTTTGCCCGCCTGGATAGGTTTCTCTCACTAACCTAGCAGCCAGTACGCAGCACGAACAAAAGTCTCTGCCACAGACTTGATTGGAATAGAAACCCGTACGACCTCTGCCACAGGATGTAATGGTTTATGATGAATAGCAAACACAGCGCTAGAACCTTTAAGCCGACCCTGCAGTACTATGCAGTAAGATTACTTTAGGATACGTCCTCCAACTGAGTCACCAGGCCCCTCTTCAGACCAGCACTCTGCATGATCCTTCCATGACGGGTCCTCCCCTGGGATCTTCTCAGTTGTCCAGCTTCTTCCCGTAAGACAGACAGCCGGGGACCATTCCCTTGCCGCTGTGGTAGGCCCCAGACAGGCTTCTGGGCCCACCCACACGCTGCAGCAGCGTGGGCCTCCCGGTAGTACTCCTAACACATACCTGTCAGCCAGGAGGGCCAGCAGGTGGAACGAAAAGAACCCCAAAACATGGCTTCTGTCCCATAAATATCCTCTCCCAGAATGCAACTCGGAGGACCACCTCCACCGAGTTATCTCCGGGACAGAGGAGCACTCATATGCTTCAATTTGTTGCCTTTCCAACACCGACCCATGGTGACAACGACACCCACAGGCACAGTGCGAAACTACATGCAACTCAGCCAAGCTGGAACAGAGGCAAATCTGACTATGTATGAACAGATAACCCACTAAATTAACCTGTAAGCAGTAGATTGAAAATCTACCAGTGCTACATATACATATATATATATATATATATATATATATATATATATATATATATATATATATATATATATATATATATATATATATATATATATATATAATGTTTGGGGGTTCGAAGTAATTTTCTAGCAAAAAATACTAATTTTAACTTGTAAGCGACTAGTGTCAGAAAAATGTTTAGGCTTTAAGTGGTTAAACTGCCCTCATTTACAGACCGAAGTTCATCCCTTTAAACTAAAACAGGGGTCTCAAACTGGCGGCCCTCCAGCTACTGCGAAACTACAAGTCCCATAAGGCAGGGCTCAAAATTTCAAATCCTGAGTTACTAGCCAGGCCTCAAGGGTTACTCGCCACCAGTTGCCCCACCCAGCCCGCCCTGCCCCTAATCACACCCTCATAAATTATCTCATGAAATGACACTTAAATGTATTATGCAGAATTAAGTTCTAAAAATAAATATTAACAACAACTGTATCTGTGCCCACCAATGCAGGCTGCGTGTGTCCCCCATGCAGCCTTGTGCCCACCAATGCAGCCTTGTGCCCAGTGCCCACCATGCAGCCTTGTGCCAACCAATGCAGCTTTGTGTCCACCATGCAGCCTTGTGCCCAGTGCCCACCAATGCAGCCTTGTGTCGACCAATGCAGCTTTATCCACCAGTGCAGCCTTGTGCCTAGTGTCTACCAATGCAGCCTTGTGCCCAGTGCCCACCAATGCAGCCTTGCGCCCACAAATGCAGCCTTGTTTCCACCATGCAACCTTGTGCCCAGTGCCCACCATGCAGCCTTGTGACCACCAATGCAGATTGTGCCCACCAATGCAGCTTTGTGCCCACCAATGCAACCTTGTGCCCACCAATGCAGTCTTGTGTCTACCAATGCAGCCGTGTGTCCACCATGCAGCCATGTGCCCACCATTCAGCCTGTGTCCACTATGCAGCCCTGTGCCCACCAATGCATCCTTTTGCCCACCATGCAGCCTTGTGCCCACCAAAGGAGTTTTGTGTCCATCATGCAGCATTGTGCCCACCAATGTAGTTTTATGTCCACCATGCAGCCTTGTGCCGAGTGCCCACCATGCAGCCTTGTGCCCACCAATGCAGCTTTGTGCCCACCAATGCAGCTTTTTGTCCACCAATGCAGTCTTGTGTCCACCATGCACCCTTGTGCCCACCAATGCAGCTTTGTGTCCACCATGCAGCCTTGTGCCCACCAATGCACCCTTGTGCCCACCAATGCAGCTTTGTGTCCACCATGCAGCCTTGTGCCCACCAATGCAGTCTTGTGTCCACCATGCAGCCTTGTGCCCACCAATGCAGTCTTGTGCCCACCAATGCAGTCTTGTGTCCACCATGCAGCCTTGTGCCCACCAATGCAGTCTTGTATCCACCATGCAGCCTACCTGTGCAGGGGAGGAGAGGAACAGGAGAGCCGCCCAGGTGTTAAGAGCGTAGTGCGGGGAACACAGCGATAACAGCTTTTCATTTCAATTGCTGTGTTCCCACCGCGCAACGTCATATTCAGCCCCTCCTCCTGGCCGGGGAACGTTGATTGACAGATCACCCGTCACTGGAATTGGGCGGGTGATCTGTCTATCAAAGTCCCGGGAACAGGAGGAGGGGCTGTATCTGACAGCGAGCGGCGGGGAACACGGCTATTGAAATGAAAGCGGTTATCGCTGTGTTCCCCGTGCTGCGCTCTAAAAACCTGGGCGGCTCTCCCTCTCTCTCTCTTCCCCTCCGTGATCGCTGTGAGAAGGACTCCCATTCCACACAGGCTGCCGGCTCGCCCCCCACTCCCAGGCAGCCCTTCCTCGCCAGCCCTCAAAATCCACTCGCAAAATGCGAGCAGGCGAGTGGATTTTTTGAGGGCTGCCATAAGGCATTGCAAGGCTGACTCTCTTTAGGCAGAGGCATAATGGGACTTGTAGTTCCACAACAGCTGGAGGGCCAAATCCGGAGGAAGAAAGGTTCGGTTTTTTAGATGTAAGAACAGAAGATATCTTCTACACTACTTAGACGTGACTAGTGAAATTAGGAAAGATTCCCAACTACTGATTACTTTTAGTGGCCCCAAAAAGGGTTCCAAGGCTTCCAGAGGTTCCATTTCCAGATGGATTAGAGAAGCTATATGTGAGGCCTACAAATCTTAAGGATAATCCCCTCCTTCCAGAGTTAGGGCTCACTCTACTAGGTCACTAGCTGCCTCTTGGGCAGAAAGAGCGGGTGCATCATGGGAAGATATTTCCAAAGCTGCTGTCTGGGCCTCCTCTCATGCATTCGTCAGGCATTATAGAGTCCAGATGCTCTCCAGCCAGGACCTCTACTTTGGAAGGAAAGTACTTCAGGCTGTCGTCCCTCCCTAAGGTATGGATCTTGCTTATCCTCTCAAGTAGCTGTCCTGGAAGATGAGGGGGGAAAACCCCTGTTAGACTTACCGGTAACGGTATTTCCAGGAATCTTCCAGGAAAGCGTCTATATTCCCCCCCTATTCTTGTTTCACTGGTCCCCTTATTTTAACCTGGTGATGGTGTATTTATGAGTCTCTGTTATTCCTCTTCCGAGTTCATTTTGGTGGAGGTTTACTTGATCTTCATACAACTGAGGGTCAGGGGAAAGGAAGGGGCCTTTTAAATTGTGTCTGATTTATGTTTCCTGTAGAAGGCAGACCCAATCATCTCTCAAGTAGCTGTCCTGGAAGATTCCTGGAAATACCGTTACCGGTAAGTCTAATGGGGGTTATTCTGAACGACATTTGAATGTTCTGGGAAAAATGAACAAGTTTTCCCTTTCGTTCAAAATTCTAATCATCTATGGCCAGCTTTGAGTTGAATTTGGACATTCACTGATCCGGTTGGAGTTGATGTGATTTCATCAGTGCTGGCTGAAGTTAAACTCAGTGGCGGCTGGTGATTTTTTTTTGTGGGGGGGCGCAAACAATGCACCCAGAGCACTGCGCCCCTAGCCCACCCAACATGGAATCTGTGGATAACCAAGCCTCAGTGTGGTCAGCACATAAGTGCTTTATTAGAGGCATACAAATTAAACACTGCCGTGCGGCCAAGCAGCGTCACGCTAAGACTCTGTCTGACCTCCTGGCTCAACTTCACATTTTGGAACGTCAACACAAGAACAGGCCAGATGGTGCTACCGAAGCGGAACTGGTCTGCCTATGGGAGGCTATACGGGATCACTCCATGTACGAGGCGAAACATGTACTGCTGAAGGCCTGTCGCTCATTCTACGAATATGGTGACAAGTGCGGTCGTCTTTTGGCCAATGCTTTACACACAAAACGTTCTCAGACGTACGTGCCCGCTTTTCTCACGACATCGGGCTCCAGAGTTAATTCGTCCCCAGAACTAGCGGATACTTTCAGCGCTTTCTACTCCAAATTTTATAATTTAGACCCAAATTCCACCTCTCGGTTGATTCCCCAAAATGCTTTAGATATTCGCAATTATCTTTGAGAAACCGACCTTCCTACACTGACGGCAGAGGAACGAGAAGACTTGTCTAAGCCTATCACTACGGAGGAATTTGCATCCGCCATAGCCGATACTCAGTCCGGTAAGGCCCCCAGACCTGACGGATTCACCCTCTCTTATTACAAAACGTATAAGGACATTCTGGCACCTTCCTTTCTTGCGGCTTTTAATGCGGCGACCAACGGACACAACCTTCCTGCAGACATGTTGCGCGCCTCTATATCGGTGATCCCTAAACTGGGTAAAGACCCACTATTATGTGCCAGTTACAGACCCATTTCGCTCCTGAACTCTGATGTGAAACTATTCACAAAAATCCTTGCCTCTAGGATGAATGCTCTCCTACCACGTCTAATTAGAACAGATCAAGTCGGCTTTATCCAGTCTAGAGAGGCCAGAGACAACACCATTAGGACACTGAATATAATTGAAAAAGCAAAATTATCCCGTGTACCCCTGCTGCTCCTATCTACGGATGCTGAGAAGGCTTTTGACAGGGTGGACTGGTCTTTCCTACAGGAGACACTTAGTATGCCAGACCCAATCCTGTCATGGATATCGGCCATCTATAATAATCCCACAGCGACAGTCCGGGTAAATGGCTACGACTCCAGCCCTTTCTCTATCTTGAATGGCACCAGACAGGGCTGTCCCCTGTCTCCTATGCTATTCATCCTCTCTCTAGAACCTTTCTTGCACCATGTCAGAGGGAATCAGTCCATTAGAGGCATCCAGTCAGGCCAATATCAACACAAGGTTGCAGCCTATGCAGATGACCTTTTATTCTACATTGCTGAATGCCTTACCTCTTTACCCTCCCTGCTACAGGAGCTGAAGCGTTATGACACACTGTCCAATTTTAAGGTTAATCTACAAAAATCAGGGGCCCTGAGCGTCTCCTTGTCAGAATCTACTATTTCTAACCTACGCCCCTTTTTCCCGTTCAAATGGGCTGCTCGCTCAATTCAATACCTGGGAACAAAGATTCCTGCAAACCTGAACGACATTATCACACTGAACTACCAACCCCTCTTATCCACGCTCACGGCTGATCTCAAGAAGTGGGACTCCCTGGCCCTTTCCTGGTTTGGCCGTTGCAATATACTTAAAATGAATGCAATGCCCAGACTGTTGTACCTAATGCAGGCATTTCCCGTCAAGATACCTCAGACGTTCTTTCACGCCGTGCGCTCAATATTTATCAGATTCACCTGGTGTGGTAAACACCCACGTCTCTGCAGAGTGCTACTACTACGGCCAAAGACTAAAGGCGGTATCGGATTCCCAGATCCAGCCCTATACCACACTGCGGCACATATGACCAGGGTGTCGCTGGAACAGGAGGCCGCCCGGGCCCGACTAGCGGGTCTACCTTGGGCAGGGAAAACTCCTACCACTCACTTGACTACTCACCCACTTATTGGACCAACTCTCATGGAAATGAAAAGGTTTTTCCCTCTATCCTCACTAAGTAGTTTTCCATCCCCAATGACGCAACTCATTGGTCACCCAGACTTTATACCTGGCCTCACTGACCCATCCTTCCTCTCGCAGGCTCCTCAAGGACTCATGAGGGCCTCCTTGTTCTTACATTCCTCCGGGTGGCTAACTACGGAGACTTTGCTCTCAGGCCGGGCTTCACTCTCTTTAGACTGCTGGAGGGTCAATCAACTATCTCATTTTCTTGGCTCGTTGCCCAAACCAACCCACTTTGTCAGAAAGCACCACTCTTTTGAGGAACTCTGCTTGGGAGAGGGACAGACCCGGAGGTCCTTATCAACCTCCTACAAGTCCCTGCTAGACCTTCATGCCACTGGAGACCCCCCATTCTTAGCAAAATGGGAGAGAGATTTACAAGTCACCTTCACAGAACCCCAAAAAGAATTCATACTCTTTTTCACATAGAAATCTTCTCTTTGTAGCAAATATCAAGAGAATTCGCATATAAAATAGTGACGCCCTGGTACAGAACTCCTTCGGTGCTGGCTAAGATATATCCTCTACAAACTGATCGCTGTTGGCGTTGCGGCCTACACTCAGGCACCCTCTTACACATTATTTTGGGATTGCCCCGTGCTCCAAACTTTTTGGCATCCAGTGATTAAGATCTTTCAGAAACTCACAGATATATCCGTACATGATAACCAAGCGGCAGTCTTCCTTAACCTTACCCCCTTATCAAGGAAATATTATCATAATTCCCTTCTCAAACAACTCCTTAATGTAGCACGAGCCTGCATTCCACACCTTTGGAAACAACCATCTGCACCAACGATGGCCTAATGGTTCGCGAGAGTGAAGGACATTGAGCAAATGGAAGATCTGACCTCCGCTTTGCGAGATAAATCAGAGGAACATAAGTCCAGATGGTTTCATTGGAATCTGTTTCGCTTCTCTGACGAATTCCACCAATACATGTTAGGATCCTCCATCTAGGATCCCCATCAACTGTTCAGTATTATAGGCCTTGGCTCTCTGAGGGTAATTGCCCCCCTTATTTTTTTCCCCTCTCCTCCTCTTCCCTCTTCTTCACTTTCTCCTGCCTTCTCTTTTTTCTCGTTCCCTCCCCTTTTCCATTTCTCTTTTTCAATTAAAAGACAAAAGTGATGATCACAGAAGTTTTTTTTTACCCTGTATTAGACTTCAGCTAAAGGAGTGAGCTTGATCAAGTAGTTCCCTCCACTCACAAGCAATTGATATGTATGATTGATGTACTTGATGCATTAGTAGCAACCTTTATGCAATACGAAGTTGTCTTTTTATTTATATCTGTGTCACATCTTTAAATAGAAAATTAAAAAAAAAAAAAAGAATGGAGGCTAAAGAGAAAGTAGCAGCAGATATTTTTATTTTGAATAGAGTAAGGGAGGGTCATAACCCATCAGTTGCCATCTGTGTCCTGCTGGGGACATTTTCATTCATTGCCAAAACAGGAAGTGAGAGGAAATCACTGGAAATCCCCTGGTTGTTACCAGAATTAGTGTCACCATTGGAAGATGTCCCCTCTGTTCATGTTCTAATGACAACACAAAATTTTACATTTTCTTTCACTTTCACACTTAGCCATAATGGCAAGCAAGACAAACAATGAGGGTGAATCTTCCTGATAGGGGTACAGTACATACTGCTATAAAAAAAAAAACTTGACAGGGGTTCTAATGCCTCAACACTCTACCCAAAACTAAAAAAAGTTTGTGTTGCATACGTTAATAAAACGATTAAAGAGAAACTATCCTTTAGGCATTTTTATTTTTATTTAAAGATTGGGCAACTATATATACACTTACAGTAGCTCACACTTGACCTTAGCTCAGGTATATGTGTTAGTCTATCTGTGCAACAATGCGATTTCCAGCTGTGAGCTATAGGTGTGAACCAAGCTGTCAATCACAGCCTGCACTGACCCAGATCCTGCAATGCATCTGGAAGCTGCTGGATGTTCACTCAATCAGAAATGTATGTTCCTTACGCAATCTACGCAGTCCTGGGATAAGATAATCATTACAGTATGAGGATCTTGATGTCTGCTCTGATCCCTGGTCTTCAGAAAATCTCAGGCATGCTGCTTAGCGCTGTGTGAAAACAGAGCAGTCAGATGGCCATTTAACCATAAAGTTGCTGGACACCATTGCTTCATGCAGACTTCAGAGGTGCGCTGTTTATATAACTGAATATGACCATTTCTTTTGATAGCACCAGTTAGATTAAACCTATCAGAATGGAGACCAGTTAAAGCCAATGTAAACCCTCACCTTTTAAAACAACTTATTTAGTTTCAAATAGAAATGAAAGGCAAAACATTTGTGTATAGATATAAAAAAAAACAAATAATAAAAAAAAAAAAAAAAACACATTATAATTATAATGTTACATGGCTGTACAGTGGGGATGTGTGAACAGAAGTCTGATCACTGCAGGAGAGCAAGCTGAGTTCCCAGCACAGCTAGAGAACTGACCACGCTGTGTTCTCCTACGTGTGGTCAGTTTTTAAAAAGGAAAGCAGAGGGACTGACAGGTACACCAGGGATTTTACATAAAGGAAGCAATGCAAACAGAACAGGATACATTTTCATACTGGTACATGGTACAGCAGACACATATTAGGAACAATATATGTTGGGTTTACATACTATTTACGCCTAGAAGAGTGCTTGAAATACAAGCTACAAGTATGGTAGACTCCTACCTTACAAGCCCACTCATTTAAAACTGATTTCCGGGTATGACAGTTTTTGCATTTCATTTGTCCAGCTTGGATGTAAGTATGTACAGTATCCCACATAAGTGAGTACACCCCTCACATTTTAGTAAATACTTTATTCTATCTTTTCATGTGACAACACTGAAGAAATGACACTTTGCTACAATGTAAAGTAGTGAGTGTACAGCTTGTATAACAATGTAAATTTGCTGTCCCCTCAAAAAAACTCAAACACACAGCCATTCAGTGGCAGCTGGTAAAGTTTTAGGATGGGGGGGGGGCGCCAGACCCCGCCCTTCCTTTTTGACCCCTCCCACTTGGTGAAAATGGGCGTGGTTTCAGCAAAATAGTGGGCGTGGCTCTAAGGTGGTGTGGTTAGCATCTGAGATGAACGAGAGATGGAGGGAGAGGGAGAGAGGGACAGCAGGCCCAGATCCTACACAACAATAGAAATATGTGTATTCTAGAAAGTTTAACAATAAGCAGATAAGAAAAATGGGAAAAGGTCCCCCAAGCGGGGTTTTTAGGCAGCTAACTATAGATGTGAGCAAGGCAGTAAATAAAATATTAAAATGCTTTATTGAAGGGTAATGAATGAATGTAACAACATATAAATATAAGTTAGGAGCTCCAGTGGGAAAATACCCATACCAACTACATACAATAGCAAACATAGGTTATACACAGCATGTGATAAGGCTATTGCATAACAATCCTGACGCGTTTCGACCCATGAATTTTGGGGTCTCTTCAGAGGATGAGTTTGCACTGAGTTTGGATGTACCCCTCGATCAGAGCCTCCCCACATAGCAGCCCAACCATCCAGTGTGCCCGCACGCAGCAGCACCCCGGAAGAAGGGGGAACAGGTATCCACTTGATATGGCTTGCAAGGAGTCACACGTATAATTGCCCCCCCACCAACACGCCACTGGGGGATGGGGCCGGAACTCCTACTGTTGAGGAAAAAGAGTCTGGCCGTCCAAGGAGGAAGTGGAGGGTTTTTTTTTTTTTTTTTTCTAAAAAAAAAAAAATAAAACACTGAGTTTGGATGTACCCCTCGATCAGAGCCTCCCCACATAGCAGCCCAACCATCCAGTGTGCCCGCACGCAGCAGCACCCCGGAAGAAGGGGGAACAGGTATCCACTTGATATGGCTTGCAAGGAGTCACACGTATAATTGCCCCCCCACCAACACGCCACTGGGGGATGGGGCCGGAACCTACGAAAATTGTCAGAGCGTTAGCTCATGAATATACCCATATAGGTTAATGGTTAGATTTAACTGTAGGGCGGTCAGAAAGTGTTGTAATAATCTATTACAGCTTGAATTGATCATATGAAGGATAATAAAATGAGTAAAGTGACTATATTGGTATAACTAATATAATATATGTCAGGGATGACCTTGTCTTTAAATACTGACAATGGCAGGGATTGGAAGAGAAGTGAGGGATGTGCACAGTGAATAATGACATGTAAAATATATGTGAAAAAAGGAATGTGCATGAAAATGATGCGAGTGAGTGTTTTAAACAGCAAAAAAAAAAAAAAAACAATAAGCAGATAAAGATACTCCAAACACCTGGTGTTAGCACTTCAATCATCCCAGCACCATGGTTGTTATGGTGTCAGGATGATTGAAGCGCATTATTTCTATTATTACATTGTAATATAAAATTAAATCATTCAACTCACCATAATGCAGAATCAGTGGGAGCCCTGAGCGTGTCACCTGCCACGTCGCCTACAACCAGATGCCATCAGGCGTCCCCAGCAGTCTGTCCTTACATCAGGCGTCCCCAGCGGAGTCCCTCCTTACATGCAGCCTGTGTCACATCAAATGCAGCCTCTGTCACATAAAATGCAGCCTCTGTCTCCCCAAATGCAGCCTCTGTCCCCCCCCTAAATGCAGCCTCTGCCCCCCCCCAATGCAGCCTCTGCCCCCCCCCAAATGCAGCCTCTGTCCCCCCCAAATGCAGCATGCCTGTGTCCCATTAAATGCAGCCTCTGTTCCCCAAAATGCAGCATGCTTGTGTCCCATTAAATGCAGCCTCTGTTCTCCCAAATGCAGCCTCTGTTCCCCCCAAATGCAGCCTCTGTCCCCCCCCCAAATGCAGCCTCTGCCCCCCCCCCCCAATGCAGCCTCTGCCCCCCCCCCCCAATGCAGCATGCCTGTGTCCCATTAAATGCAGTATAACTGTGTCCCATCAAATGCAGCATAACTGTGTCCCATCAAATGCAGCATGCCTGTGTTCCATTAAATGCAGCATCTGTTCTCCCAAATGCAGCCTCTGTCCCCCCCAAATGCAGCCTCTGTCCCCCATTAAATGCAGCATGCATGTGTCCCATTAAATGCAGCATCTGTTCTCCCAAATGCAGCCTCTGTCCCCCCCAAATGCAGCCTCTGCCCCCCCAAATGCAGCCTCTGTCCTCCATTAAATGCAGCCTCTGTTCCCCCAAATACAGCCTCTGTCCCCCCCAAATGCAGCCTCTGTCCCCCCCCAAAAAAATGCAGCCTCTGTCCCCCCCCCAAATGCAACCTCTGTCCCCCCCAAATGCAGCCTCTGTCCCCCCAAATACAGCCTCTGTCCCCCCCAAAATGCAGCCTCTGTCCCCCCAAATGCAGCCTCTGCCCCCCCCCAAAATGCAGCCTCTGTCCCCCCCCAAATGCAGCCTCTGTCCCCCCCCAAAATGCAGCCTCTGTCCCCCCCCCCCAAAATGCAGCCTCTGTCCCCCCCAAAAATGCAGCCTCTGTCCCCCCCCCAAAATGCAGCCTCTGTCCCCCCCAAATGCAGGCTCTGTCCCACCTCCAAAATACAGCCTCTGTCCCCCCCCAAAATGCAGCCTCTGTCCCCCCCAAAATGCAGCCTCTGTCCCCCGCAAATGTAGCCTCTGCCCCCCCCCCAAATGCAGCCTCTGTCCCCCCCCCAAATGCAGCCTCTGCCCCCCCCCAAAATGCAGCCTCTGTCCCCCCCAAATACAGCCTCTGCCCTCCCCCAATGCAGCCTCTGCCCCCCCTTCTCCGCACAGCGGTACTTACCTTGGGTCTCCTGCGGTGTCCCCTTATACTGGCAGCAGCATTCTTCCTGTTTCCTCTCTCGGGCGCAATGAGAGATAGAAACAGGAAGTGACATCTAACTCAGGGCAGATGTCAATCAAATCTGAAGCGCTGAGTAGCTTCCGCCCGGCACCTGTAGTATCTATTACTATGGCTGGGCGGAAGCAACTCGGCGCTTCAGAAAACGCCACAAGGCGGGCTAAACGCCCACAAATGCAGCGCCACGTCTGCAATCTCGTGATTGCATAGACGTGGCGCTTCCCATAAGTGCACTGTGTCCGGCGTCGCACTGTGTCCGGCGTCCGAACACAGTGCACTTAAGGACCTTTTTTTTTTCTTTCTTTTTTTTTTTAAAGGGCCAGTAATAAAAAAAAATTTTTTTTTTTTTTTTTTACTTTTTTTTTTGCTGCCTGGAGGGGGGGCGGGGCCCAGGCGCCCCCTATGGACGGGTCACCACTGCAGCCATTAATGTCTAAACTGCTGGCAACAAAAATGAGTACACCCCTAAGTGAAAATGTCCAAATTGGGCCCAAAGTGTTAATATTTTCTGTGGCCACCATTATTTTTTTTTCCAGCACTGCCTTAACCCTCTTGGGCATGGAGTTCACCAGAGCTTCACAGGTTGCCACTGGAGTCCTCTTCCACTACTCCATGACGACATCACAACATCACTCAGCATGGGGCCATTCAGGAAAATCTTTGCATTCTCCTAATAAATGCAAAGCATTTTCTGATTGGATAAGGTGGGGTGCTAACATCAAGATCTTTACCTCATCCAAACAGAGAACACTTTGGGGTTTTTACAAAAGCTGGAGAGTGCAAAATTAGGCTCACTTCTGCAGAGAAACCAATCAGCTTCCAGGTTATATTGCCAAAGCTTCATTGAACAAACGGAGAATAGAAGCTGATTGGCTATTGTGCACAGCTGCACCAGATTGTGAGTGCTTCAGTTTTAGTAAGTCTCCACCTTTGCCTTCATTTAGAAAATGGAAAGTGTTGTCTGATTGGCACCTGTGCCGAGATAGCAACCTCCTATGTTCATTAAGCAGCAGTGCACCCACTTGGCACAGTACTGGCAAATTAATGGTAACCACTGTAGTAGCACTGTAATTTCGAGTTTTCACTGGAACCAACAAGCATGGTACAGCCATTGGTCCAAGCTGGATCAGTGTAACTATGTAAAAAATTGAAAAAAAAGAAAGAACCCGCGCTATGGAAATAAGGAATATGTAATAGTATAATAGGGCTGCTGCGAAAAGGGGAAAGACCCCAATTAATGCAAAAAATTAAAAATCAAACTCAGCGCTGCTCCTATAGCTCAAACCAGTATAGTATTAGGCAAACCTATATCAACATATGCATGATATGGCTTAACGACATAGTAAAAAGTGCTCAGTGCAAATATAAAGTTCAAAAAAATATAATATATATAAAGTGCAATCATATAAAGTCCATCCAATATGGTGTGCTGAACTTGTAAACAGTTGCAGTGGTGGTTCACAGGTGACTATTCGTGCTCCTGTCCTGGGTCCCCACTCACCAGAAAAAGGCTGTAAGTACGCCTGTTAGTATCTCCAGATCAGCTTCTTCCGTCACTGGTAACTGGATTGTATGGACACTACATAGGGATAATTCCTACCTTCCACCAGTATGATTAAAACATATGGATATCCTGGATCCTTCCCATCTTTTCTCAGTGATCAGGCATCCAAAGGATGTATGACAATGAAGGGAAAGGAGTATATATAGTGTAATACTGTGAGGTTTATTTATAAAATCCAAAAGAATTACACTTACATCAAAAAACATTAAAACGTGCAGAGAAACGCCGCCTTGGAGTGCAAACAATAGTCACTAGGTCTCCTCAGCTTGACGCGTTTCGCCCCTCCCACTGGGCGTCATCAGAAGCTTCTGAATAACTGATCTGGAGATACTAACAGGCGTACTTACAGCCTTTTTCTGGTGAGTGGGGACCCAGGACGGGAGCACGAATAGTCACCTGTGAACCACCACTGCAACTGTTTACAAGTTCAGCACACCATATTGGATGGACTTTATATGATTGCACTTTATATATATTATATTGTTTTTTCCACTGAGCACTTTATAACATGTCTTTAAGCCATATCATGACATTGCATATGTTGATATAGGTTTGCTTAATACTATACTGGCTTGAGCTATAGGAGCAGCGCTGAGTTTAATTTGTAATTTTTTTTTTGTATGTAAAAAAATTGCCATACCTAGAATTCAGGGTGAAAGCTGAAGTGTGAGCAAAAACTTTATTGGGGCATTAGCTGGGTACCAAAAAAAAGGACCTCTAATGATCTGGGCCCCAATGGTGGCTGCTGCTTCTTTCTTTAAAAATGTTACTTACCTGCAGCCTCTGATGGTGATGTCGCTGCTGAAGTTCTGGTGGTGAAACTGACAATCGCAACTGCAGCACAGTGTATGCTGGCTGCGAAGCTCCCCCATTCAGAAATCATTTTGTATTCCTTTCAAAGAATACAAGTACATTTAAAAATAAATAGGACATTTTCTGAATGGAGGAGCTGCATAGCAAGCGACCAGCTCTACTCCATCCCTGACTGTTAATTTCACTGCTAGAACATTAGTAGTCACTGTCAGGAGCTGCATGTAAGTAATATTCTTCAAAAAAGAGGCAGGAGCCACCTGTGGTGCGTTCATGATTAGATCTGATATTTGGTATCATTGCATGCACCACACTGACACATGGACCAAAAAAAGGAAAAGGAGACATTTGTCAAAGATCAGAAAAAAGGTTATGAACCAGAATGTCAAAAGGTAAAGACTATAAGACCATCTCCAAGCAGCCTGATGTTCCTGTGACTACAGCTGCAAATATCAAGAAGTTTAAGGTCCATGGGAGTATAGCCAATCTCCCTGGTTGTGGTAGCAAAAGGAAAACTAACCCCTGATTGAACAGAAGGATGGAATAAACAGCACGTGGACAAGTCAGAATTCTTCTGGGAGAACGTTCTTCAGAAAGGTGAGATAAAGATGGCAGCTTTTTGGCAAGTCATATCAGCTCATTGATATCTGTTCACAGATTAAAAGAAATTAAGCATTCAAATAAAAGACCAACATATCTACTGTGAAACATGTAGGAGGTTTGTATGTTTTGGGGCTAATTTTCTGCATCTAGCAAGGGGTGCTTTGAAAATGCACAGAGCACAATGAAATCTGAAGACTATCAGAGAATTCTGGAGTGAAATGTTCTGCCCAGTGTCCACAATGAAATATGAAGACTATGAGAGAATTCTGGAGTGAAATGTTCTGCCCAGTATCCACAATGGAATATGAAGACTATCAGAGAATTCTGGAGTGAAATGTTCTGCCCAGTGTCCACAATGAAATATGAAGACTATGAGAGAATTCTGGAGTGAAATGTTCTGCCCAGTGTCCACAATGAAATATGAAGACTATCAGAGAATTCTGGAGTGAAATGTTCTGCCCAGTATCCACAATGGAATATGAAGACTATCAGAGAATTCTGGAGTGAAATGTTCTGCCCAGTGTCCACAATGAAATATGAAGACTATGAGAGAATTCTGGAGTGAAATGTTCTGCCCAGTGTCCACAATGAAATATGAAGACTATCAGAGAATTCTGGAGTGAAATGTTCTGCCCAGTATCCACAATGGAATATGAAGACTATCAGAGAATTCTGGAGTGAAATGTTCTGCCCAGTGTCCACAATGAAATATGAAGACTATGAGAGAATTCTGGAGTGAAATGTTCTGCCCAGTGTCCACAATGAAATATGAAGACTATCAGAGAATTCTGGAGTGAAATGTTCTGCCCAGTGTCCACAATGAAATATGAAGACTATGAGAGAATTCTGGAGTGAAATGTTCTGCCCAGTATCCACAATGAAATATGAAGACTATCAGAGAATTCTGGAGTGAAATGTTCTGCCCAGTGTCCACAATGAAATATGAAGACTATGAGAGAATTCTGGAGTGAAATGTTCTGCCCAGTGTCCACAAATTTGGCCTGATTATGGGTCCTTCAACAGGATAATGACCTAAAAGCACCCAAGAATAGCTAGGAACAAAACATTGGACTCTTCTGAAGTGGTCTTCTATGAACCCTAATCTGAATCCTATAGAACATCTATGAGATGAAACACGCAGAGAGCTGGAGCAGTTTTCTCAAGAAGAGTGGGCCAAATCACCTTTTGGCAAGCACAGAAGTCTCATTAAGCCCTTGTTTACACTGAGGGTGGGTTTGAAATTGTGCAAGTTCAGCTGAAGCACAATTTCAAACCCGTATTTAAGTGCGAGCTCGGGAGCGATTTGAAGGACATCTGTGTGGGTTTATGCACAGATGTCTATTGAAATCGCCCCCGAGGTCGCCAAAAGTAGTGCAGAAACTATTTTGGGAATCAGTGGCGGCAATAGGTTCCGATTTGGCATGCAATTTGACAGGTCAAATCGCATGTCAAATCGACCCGATGTGAACGGGGGGCAAAGGGTGAATTAACACACAACGGAGAGCTGCCTTTACCGCTGTGACAGCTCTCCATTGCCAGCTGCAGTAGGGGGCAGCATAGAGCGCAATTCAACGCATCACGCGGTTCCCTTTTTCTTATTTGTCCCAATGCATAGCTCCCAACTGTCCCTGATTTCGAGGGGACTGTCCCTGATTTGGAGCAATGTCCCTCTGTCCCTCCTTCCTCTTCATTTGTCCCTCATTTTGGTCTGATCCATATAGTTGTATATAAAATGCACTTTTTATCTTTCAAAAAGCGTTTCCCAGCGCTAAAACTTTAATCCAATTTCTAAATTGCTGCATTTGTAAATTTCAAAAGCCAATATAAAGGAATAGTAGCGGTAAAAAAAAAAAGCACTAGTGGGTTTAACCACTTCATTACCCGCCCATAGTCATATGACGTCCACAGATGGGATCTCCCATCCTGGGTGGGCGTCATATGACGTCCTGGGACTCCCGGCCGCCTAGGGGGCGCGCGCGCGCCGCCGGGAGCGCGCGCGCGCGCCCGCCGCGTTCCTCGGGACCCGGTGCGTGTGCCCGGCGGCCGCGATGTCCGCCGGGCACCCGCGATTGCCGGTTAACCGGACCGGCATGTGGATCTGTGTGTGTAAACACACAGATCCACAGCCTGTCAGCTCTGAGGAGACCGATCTGTGTTCCCAGAACGGAGGAACACTGATCGGTCTCCTCCCCTAGTGCGTCCCCTCCCCCTACAGTTAGTAATCACTCCCTAGGAAACATATTAACCCATCCCAGCCCCCTAGTGGTTAACCCCTTCACTGCCTGTCACATTTACACAGTAATCAATGCAATTTTATAGCATTGATCGCTGTATAAATGTGAATGGTCCCAAAAATGTGTCAAAAGTGTCCGATGTGTCCGCCATAATGTCGCAGTCACGAAAAAAAATCGTGATCGGCGCTAAAAAAATAAATAAATATATATTTTTTTAAAACGCCATAAATCTATCCCGTATTTTGTAGACGCTATAACTTTTGCGCAAACCAATCAATATACGCTTATTGTGATTTTTTTTAACAAAAATATGTAGAAGAATACGTATCGGCCGAAACTGAGGAAAAAATTAGTTTTTTAAAAAAAAAATTGGGATATTTATTATAGCAAAAAGTAAAAAATATTGTGTTTTTTTCAAAATTGTCGCTCTTCTTTTGTTTATAGCGCAAAAAATAAAAACCGCAGAGGCGATCAAATACCACCAAATGAAAGCTCTATTTGTGGGGAAAAAAGGACGTCAATTTTTTTTTGGGTACAACATTGCACGACCGCGCAATTGACGTTTAAAGTGCGACAGCGCTGAAAACTAAAAATTGGCCTGGGAAGGAAGGGGGTGAAATTGCCCTGTATTGAACCGGTTAACTAATAATTTTTTTTGTATAATTCTCCTTTAAGGGGGCGTGGCTTTGGGGAGTGTCCTATGCTTACGTACTTTTGCTAATAGGTGACCCTCATTCCCATCTCAAAAAGTTGGGAGGTATGCCAAATGTTATTTGAAGTGTACAAAACATATACATTATTCATGGCAATGCACACCAATGCGATGCCCTGCATTGCTGTGCGATTCGGCACGATGCGCTTTAATAACATGCAGCATGTCTGCATTTTATCGCAGCCAGAGGCTGCGTTGCAGTGTGAATGGTATACATAGGAAACAATTGTTTCCTGAGTGTCCCTGCAGTGACAGACATTTTACCATGCAGTAAAACATCTGTCCCGCATTTAGTGTGAATTCACCCTAAGAGCTACAGAAATCGCTTAGTTACAGTACTTGCCTCTAAAGGTTGTTCAACAAAATTTTAGGTTATAGCTAAACTCTGTTCACAAAGACTTTCATTTAAAAAGCACAAAGTCTTTCATTTATCCTCAATAGCCAAAAAAGATTTCAATTCACTTTGCACTAAATGCCTCTGTAAAGCCAGATATTACCTTGTAAAAGTAGCATCATCATTGTACATAACCTGTGCAGGGAGCAGAGCTGTGGGAGGGGCCCAGCAGGCCCTACTCACTAAAGAATTCCTGCAGAAAACTACAGAAGGGGGCGGAGACAAGACCAGTCACCCTGCACAAGGAGAGAGAGCAGCAGTGACCGGTCTTTATCACAGGAAGCTCTTGCACAGGAAAAGTCTCACACTGGATTACTGCAGAGATCTGGAAGAAATACACAAAGCACACCAAGATTTAAGTAAGAATTCACATGGCTATTGGAGGCAATAGTTTCTTATTCCAGAGCACAGTATTAAGAGTCCAATCACATTTTTGTCCATGCCACTTTCATTGGTTTCTATTTTTTAAAATATTCTATTCAATCAAAAATCAAAACGCGAGTCTAATTTATATTACAATTTGGAACAAACAATAATGGATGCTAATTTCTTTTGTCAGATTCAAGTTATTTTAGAGAAAATTGTGGGTTCTTTTTTCTTTGTGAAAGGGTACCAATTTGTTTAACCACTTCAGCTCCGGAAGGTTTTACCCCCTTCCTGACCAGGCCATTTTTTGCAATACAGCACTGCGTTGCTGTAACTGACAGTTGCGCGGTCGTGCGACGCTGTACCCAAATAAAATTGATGTCCATTTTTTTTTTTGTCCCCACAAATAGAGCTTTCTTTTGGTGGTATTTGATCACCTCTGTGGTTTTTATTTTTTGCGCTATATACGAAAAAAGACCGAAAATTTTGAAAATAAACCCTAATATTTTTTACTTTCTGCTATAAAACATATCCAATAAAAAAAATGTAAAAAATCTAATTTCTTCATCAATTTAGGCCAATATGTATTCTGTTACAAGTTTTTGGTAAAAAAAAAAAAATACCAAAAAACGTATATTGATTGGTTTGTGCAAAAGTTATAGTGTCTACAAACTATGGGATAGATCAGTGTTTCTCAACCTTTTTCCAGTCGGGGCACCTTTAAAAAGTATTTTCAGTCTTGAGGCACCCCAGTCCAAGGCTTAGTTCACGTTATTGTGTGTCGCGGAACATGCGCAAAATAACACTCATTCCTGACACACAGACAAATGCTCTGCTCTTTAGGGGTGCCATTAATTCTTAATGGTACCTCACACATTGGAAAATGTGCTTTTGGTGCAGTGCAATTTAAAAAAAAAAAAGGTCGGGATTTCCTTCCCTGAATTTTTGTGGTTAGGGAAGCCCATTGAAATGAATGGGCTGCCCTACACGCAGCACGCAGCCACACAGATGTGAACCAAGGGCTTGTTCACATGTCAGGTTGGAGGGGTGGTAAAAGCACATGGTTAAGCTGTTTTTACCACCCCCAACTTCTTCCCCTTTAGCTGCAGAGACAGCAGCTGGGGGTGTACACATGCTGTGGCTGCAGCTGGAGGTATACCCAGGGTGAATGGGGCTGCACTGCAACTACCCTGCAACTGTGTTCATTGCACAGTTGCGGTGTAGTGATGCTGCATTAAAACAGGTGGTGAGGAGGCAACATAATGCCTCTTTACCGTCTGTCAAATGCCTCTGAAAAGCAATCTGTGCATGGGTTGCTTTTCAGAGGAGAAGCAGTCCTTGCTGCTATCACAAACAAGACCTACAAAAGCAGTTCTGATGGTACAGGAATGGAGGGGGGGTGTCCGGATAAAAAGATATATACACACACACATATACAGACACATACATGTGCACACAGGCATACAGACACATACAGGCACTTGTACACACGCACATGCAGACACGTGCACACACACATGCAGACACGTGCACACACACATGCAGACACTTGCACACAGACACATACAGACACATGCACACACATACAGACACATGCACACACACACATGTACAAACACACATACAGACAGACACTCACATGCACACACACATGTACAAACACACATACAGACAGACACTCAAATGCACACACACACACATGTACAAACATGCATACAGACGTACACACACACATACAGACAGACACTCACATGCACACACACATACAGACACATCCACACATACATACAGACACATGAACACACACACATACAGACACATGCACACACACACACATACAGACACATCCACACACACATACAGACACATGAACACACACACATACAGACACATGCACACACACACACATACAGACACATCCACACACACATACAGACACATGCACACACACACACATACAGACACATCCACACACACATACAGACACATGCACACACACATGTACAAACACGCATACAGACGTACACACACACACATACAGACAGACACTCACATGCTCACGCACATACAGACACATGCACACACACACATACAGACACATTCACACACACATACAGACACACACAGACACATGCACACACACATACAGACACACACATACAGACACATGCACATGTACACACACACAGACACATGTACACACACACACAGACAGTCAGACACTAGCATGCACGCACACACACACACAGACACATGTATAAAGCCCTTTTAAAACAAATCTAGCTTCTAGCACAGTACCTTTCCAGTTTCCTCATTCAGCCAGGTACTGCACTGTAGGGGGAAGCAGAGAGCACAGCACACTCCCCTGCACTTTACTTTCACTTTGCTGAGGTTGACAGAGCTTCTCACAGTGCCGATGTACAGTTCGGCAGGGGATCGGGCTCATCTGACAGCCCTTCTCTCCCCTGATCCCGCGGCACACCTGAGAACCTCTGACGGCACACTGGTTGAGAAAGGCTGGGATAGATTTATGGACTTTTTATTTTGTTTACTAGCAATGGCGACAATCAGCGATTTTTAGCTGGACAGCGACATTGCGGCGGACAAATCTGACACTAAGTGACACTTTTTGGGGACCAGTGACAGTGATCAGTGCTAAAAAAAAAATGCACTGTCACCGCACTAATGACACTGGCAGGGAAGGGGTTAACATCAGGGGCGATCAAATGCCGAACCGGCATTGCTTACTGCCGCCATCTTGAGACCCAGTGTTTTGGTGACCCAATCCAGTCAAGTGGTAAGTACGAGGTCGTCTTGTTACAGACCTCTCGTGCCAACCATCGTGTTTACCCCGACTTATTTAGTTATTTACACACCCTCACTATTTTCAATATCTTTTGTTATAGACATATAAATTATGCATCAGCCCCTGATGAGCGAGAGGAGACTCACGAAACGCGTAGGGCACCATCGATGCCACATGTATGCCCATTCTGCTGGGTATTTGAAGTTGGTCATATCATGGTCATATACTGCTGCTATTCATGCATGTGTACTGTGTATTTTACAAATTCAGATGACGTATGTGTATTTTTTGCTTTTTAGCGATTTACTATGTATAATACCTTTAATGGATGTACAAATCAAGTGTAATGAATTGTATTTGTTTGTTACTCATGCATTATACTAGGCCACTATGCCGGGTAATGCACATTTATTGCTGATCCCATTTGTTTATTTAGCATTCTGTGATCAATAAAACATTTTTTTGCACTTATTTTGGAAGTGTTCCAAATCTCTCCCACCTCATTTAAAGTCCCAGGGCCATCCTCCCCTTCTTTTAAAGGATTAACTATGTTCATTGGGAGTACTTTCTAACTGTGTGAGGGATGGTTTAACTGAAGAAAGACAGAGATCCATGTTCCTGCTTAGCAGAAACACAAGATTCCTGTCCTTTTTACTAGCAGAACATCGATCTGCCTTGTTTACATAGGCAGACCGCTGTTCTGCCTCTCTCGGAACGATCGCCGCTGATTGGCTCCAAATCACAGCAGTAGTGGGGCTCCGGTGGCGCGCCCGAGACCTGAAGACAACAATCACGTACAAGTACGTGATTTTGCAGGTTAAGGGCCGCCCTGCAGCAGTATATGTACGCGGCGCGGTCCGGAAGCGGTTAAAGTTGTACATCCTGCTTGCCACAATACACTTAACACCTTATTTTTAAAAAGTGGCTGAAAGAATGAACAGTCTGTGTTGTTTGTAGTAACCAGCTTAATTCAAAATCCTTAAAGTGGCTGTAAACCTCAGACATTATATACAAAGAATATCGCTCTATAGCAGTGATGGTGAACCTTGGCACCACTGATGTTTTGGAACTACATTTCCCATGATACTCAACTACACTGCAGAGTGCATGAGCATCATGGGAAATGTAGTTCCAAAACATCTGGGGTGCCAAGGTTCACCATCACTGCCCTATAGTGTGTATGTGACAGAAGCACTAGGGCCCATTTCACACATGCGGACCGTTCATTTTATCAGTTCAGCCACATTTTACAAGGGAAAAACGGATGAAGTTTACATCAATTTCTCATCAGTCTTTTTACATCCACTGTACAGCTGCAAAAATGGACAGTTTGTCAGTTTACATCTGCTTTTCGTGTGTTCCGTTTTTTTATTTAAAAAAAACGGATGTAAACTGATGTAAATGGATGATCATGCGTTTACATCGTTTTTTTCATCGAGATGCATTGATGTCCGTTTTTCAGCCGTCAAAGGATGGATGAAAAACTAACAAACAGTCCACATGTGTGAAAGGGACCTAAGTGTCATTTCTGTCTGCTGCTTTGTTCCTCTGCTATCAACATTAACTTACTTATGACAAGTTTTCCTGACACCAAGAGGAAAATGATGACAGGGGAGGGACCTTCAGCACACAGCCTGTGATTGAAAGCCTCAGCTCTGTTCCTGTGTGCAGGGGGGCGGTGTCCCATCCCTCCAATCAGCTCTCAGACCTCTCCTCACTGAGCTCTGCAGTGTGTAATTTCAGCTTTCTGCACCCTGTTTTCTGACATCTCAGACAAGTTTTATAAATACAGGATGTTGAATGGCTGTAGGGAAGAGAAGACTGCAGATAAACTGCTACAACTTATGTCGGAGGATTTATTTAATCTCTGTGTATCACCTGAGGCCAGTTACATCACTGGGTATATGTAAGAGTTTACAACCATTTTAATGAAGTTTTCGGCCCAGGTTCAGAAGTTAAAGTGTTACTAAACCCACAACAGTAATATCAGTCTGTATATGCAGCAAAACATGCTTGGTATACTCACTATGGAACCTGTGGTTGATCTCTGCATTGTGTAAAAAGGCTGTTTGATCCTGTCTCCTCTGATCATCTCCTTCTACCACTGACTCCAATATATTTCCTGCTAATACAGAGCTTTGGGGACAAGCTGCACATGCTCAGTTTGGTGTAAATGGCTAGAGAGTTTTTTGGCGCAGGGTCAATCAACACTGTCCAAACAGAGGGTCAGGGGCCCTGCATTCTCATAGGACAATCGTGGGAGAATAAAAACTTCTCCTACATGCTTTAACCAAAAAATGATAGTGTGAAGGGGAATGATTAATGCGCTACCCAAAAGACAATAAAAAATGTGAAAAATGGAAAATGAAAAACAGCTGCTACAATACCATGTGACAAAAAAGGAAGAACAAACGTAGAAATAAATTGCAGCGCTAAACACACATATACAGTGTAAATGATAAATAAAGTTCAAAAGTGCATATAGACGTAATGTCCTGGGAGGAGCAGATATGTGATCCAAAGGAACATAAAAGTCCACAATAAGAATGGATGATCCGTGTATCAATCCTGTCTGCTTCCCAACTTTCAGCTTATGTATCATCAATTAAAGCGAGTAGATGGAATATGCTTACCGGAGGAGTTGGATTCTACTGCCGTAAGCATAGAATCAATGGAGCTTAATGCCACCCAGGGCGAAGTGGTGAAATGTTGGAGGCAAGGGTAGAGCCTCTACCAAACCGGGACGTCCCCTCTCTATCAGCAGGAGCCAAGCCGGAAATGCGTTCGGGAAGATGTGGTGGTTTCTCAGTTCTCCAGGGTATGTGGAAAAAAGAAAAAATGCTCCCACATAGTGTAACTTCTGGGTGTTTTTATTTTAAAAAAACGATACATATAAAAATTGTGATCACAAAGATAAAATGAAAAGCAGTGTATGGGGTCTGTAAAAAGCCGCCCTTCTTACGCGTTTCGGTCCAATGACCTTCAACAGGGGCATGAAAGGCCCTCATAACACTGCCCAAATTTATAAAGTACTGTATATCATCTAAAATAATCAAGACCAATAGGCTGTAAGTAAGTGAACAACAATGGACACCATTGGGCCCAGAGAACATCACCTGTTGCAGTATGTCACACCCCCTGAGAGTATCCAATCAGTGGACCTATAGCATAAGGTTTGCCATGTCTCCTGGGCGAATGGGAATGTGGCATTCTTCTATGTCCTTAACTCAGTTTATAGCTGTAATGGGCATCCTCGTGTGAAAAACCCGGGAAACCCTGTTAAACGTGTACGTGTGACGTCAGTGGCTGAAAGGTGCGGGCCGTGCAGGCAGGTTGCCTAGCAACTATACACGCTGTGTCTCCGAAAGCCCGCGAAATCGGGAGGCGTGCCCATACGGCCGTCACTCGAGGCAAAATGCCGGAAGTGTGCGAACCGCGCAGAGGGGTTGCCTAGCAACCCTGCACATGACCGCCCGAAAGCCCGCGAAGCTAGAAAACGTGTCCGCGCGGCTTCACATGGTGCCGAGTCGTCCATCATGTGATGACTGACGTCATCCACGTATGGACACTCAGGGAGGGTTGCCAGGCAACTCAATCGCGGGACCGAGAATGCTTGCAAGCCATCACATGACCCTGGAGGGTATGTCACGTGGTGACCAGCTGACCCTGGGGATGGGTTGCCAGGCAGCAAGAGACACAGTGCTAGGAATGTCCGCGATGATGCGGACGTGCCTGCACTGTGATCACTCCTTCTTAGTACTAAAAAGTGAATCAGTGAGCTGGAAGGATGACATTGTGAAAAAGGCGCCCTGACGGAGAACCTAAGGTCCCTTAAAGGGCAAAGAGAAGGGCATCAAAAAAAAATGTGGAGATGTGAATGGAATAAGGATGGAATAAAAATCCCATTGTGAAGTATATGGATGAAATGTATGCTAATAATAGAAAAAATGGCAATTAGAATGGAAGGGTGAAGGACGCTGGGGTGAATGAGGTCGGACTTACTCAACTCACTAGACCCCATGGAAATGGGAATAATGGTAATGGTGATGTATGTCATAACCAGAAATCAAAAATGAAAGATCTATGGATATGATAGGATGTGCGTGACTATAGTAAACAGTGCATGTATAATAAAGCACATAAAAGAAAAAAAGGTATATGCGAAAATGTGAAAATGTATACAGGGTCGTATAAGAAATACACGATCCTGCATACACTATATTAAATGAGGCTGATTAGGATAACTGAAGAATTATGGTGTTGAAGTGTACAGTGAGGTGTATATGTAAAAATGGTATGTTATGCTAGATTGATAAACGAGTTCAGATCCCATTCTACATTGAGTCCAAAAGGAAAATAAGATCTGAGCTGGTGTATCCAGTAAGTCTCAAGCTTAGACACTCCGCGTAGGCGGGACTCACCCCGCCAATGGGGAACAAATTTGTCTATCACTTGAAACGTACTGCCCGTGGGATCCTTGTTGTGATGGAGTAAGTAATGTCGGGGTACTGAGTGTTTATCCTTGCCACCTTTTATATCCGCAATATGTTCATTTACACGTATAGTAAATGTTCTAATGGTTCTGCCCACGTATTGTTTCTTACATGGGCAGGTAATCAAATAAACCACGTGTTGAGTGGTACAGGTGGCAAATTCTTTCATGTGATAAATACGTGAGGTGATGGTGGACCCAAAGGTATCCATTTTTCGTCCCCTTAACACATTGTGTGCACATACATTGCACCTACGGCATGGATAATAGCCTTGACATTGTTGGAAAAAAGAGATTTTCTTTGGGGGGTCTATGATATTGGGAGCAATTTGTCCCTGTATAGAACGGGCCCCTCTGAATATAACTCCAGCGTTATCCGGTAATGCTGGGCCTAGGAATCTATCGCTCTTAAGTACTTTCCAGTGTTTTCTAAAATAGCCCTTATTTCTTTGAACTGGGTGGAATATGTAGTGAAGAAAGACCATTTGGCTCTGGAATCAGAGGTATCAGAGGGCCGTTCTATGAGAGTCGAGTTCCTATCAATCTGTGACACTCGATTGATCTCTGCATCCAGGTCTCCTACACTGTACCCCTTAGCTATAAATCTATCTTTCAAAATCTGAGATTGGGCATAATAATCACTGATTTGAGAACAATTGCGACGCAATCGTAAAAACTGGCTGCGTGGAACGGACCGTAACCATTGGGTGTGATGACAACTGTCAGACGGGATATACCCGTTACGGTCCGTGGGTTTAAAATAAGTTTTAAACTCCAAGTGTCGATCGACCACCATAATTTCTAAATCCAAGAAATGGATGGAATGCAGACTGGCCTCATAGCTCGGGGAGATTCCGCGGTCGTTGGCATTCAAGAATGTCATAAAGGCATCCAACGACACCCGGTCTCCGTGCCATAGGAGGAGGATGTCGTCAATGTACCTGACCCAGAGAGCCAACTCTGGCCTCTGGCAGGCATAGACGACATCCTCCTCCCATTGGGCCATAAAGAGGTTGGCCAGACTGGGGGCAAACTTGGCCCCCATGGCCACACCCTTTTGTTGTACGTAAAACTGGTCCTGAAACCAGAAATAGTTGTGGCCGGTGGCAAACCGTAAGAGCTGCATAATAAAATTGCGCTGCAATATTGGTAAAGTGTGGTTTCTGGATAGATGTTTTTCGACCGCACTAAATCCCAGCAAGTGTGGTATGCACGTATATAGTGCAGCCACGTCGGCTGTGACCAAATACGTTCCCTCTTCAAGTTTGACCCTTTCCAGACGTTGAATAACATCCCTCGTGTCTTTGAGATAAGAGGGAGTGGATTGGACCAACGGTTGAAGGAAAAAGTCCACATATCTTCCTATCCTAGAGGTGACCGAGTCAAAAAATGATAGAAGTCACAAGACTGCTCCAACTGTTGATGAGAAAAGGTATTTAGCAGTTTATAAGTATAAAAGAGGGGGTAGAAGTGGTGCTGTTCTAGGGTGCAGTATCACACTCCCTATGTAGCTTTCAAGAAATCCCAAATGTATTATATCTTAGAATTAGGCCTAAAAAATAGAAACAAACACAAAACCAAGAGTAAAATAATTGGTGAGAACCTGATATATGCAAATGTGACCGGTGTGCTAATACAACAATCTGGTGTACTTTTGTTTAAAGCCTCAGTGTGGCTCATAAGGTCAAATACAGAAGAATAAATTAGGTATGTGAAACACTGTGCATTAGCTTATTATATATAAGAACATATATAAAAAACCGATTCATAAAGTGACTGGTGCAGTTTAACCACTTGCTTACTGGGCACTTAAACCCCCCTCCTGTCCAGACCAATTTTCAGCTTTTAGCGCTGTCGCACTTTGAATGACAATTGCGCGGTCATACAACACTGTACCCAAATGAAATTTTTATACTTTTTTTCCCACAAATAGAGCTTTCTTTTGATGGTATTTGATCACCTCTGCGTTTTTTATTTTTTGTTAAAAAAATTGAAAAAGACTGAATTTTTTAAAAAAAAATTATATATTTTTTATATTTTGGTATAAATTTTTGCAAACAGGTAATTTTTCTCCTTCGTTGATGTACGCTGATGAGGCGGCACTGATGGGCACCGATAGGTGGCAGTGATGGGCACTGATGGGTGGCGGTGATGGGCACTGATGGGTGGCAGTGTTGGGCACTGATTGATGGCAGCACTGCTAGGTGGCACTGATAGGTGGCACTTGTGGGCATTGTTGGTGGCACTTGTGGACATTGTTGGTGGCACTTGTGGGCATTGTTGGTGGCACTTGTGGGCACTGTGGGCACTGGCAGGTGGCAATAACAAATGGCACTTGGAGGCACAGATGAGGCATCTGTGCCTCCTTCCTCTTCGGGACCGATGTCCCTTTCACATAAGCCGGTGATCGGCTTTTTTTTCCTCCTCACGCTCTCAGCGTGAGGAGAAAACGAAACCGATCACCGAGTCTTGTTTACATCATGTGATCAGCTGTCATTGGCTGACAGCTGATCACATGGTAAGGGGCCGGGACCGTGTACAGGGGATGACGTCCTATGACGTCCTCCCGGAGATTGAGGTCCGCGCTGTAGCAGTCATTCGGCTATGGCCCGGACCTCAAGTGGTTAAATGCGTGCCTAAGTGATACTCCCATGTATCAATTAACAAGTTTGAATACTATACACTGTGTTCAAAAATAGTCCATGTGCCGTTGTGATGCAAAGAAAAAAATGAATGAAATACAAATAAAAATATATATCAAAAGTAACAGGTGCTCTTCAAGACTGTGCACAGTGCTTCTTATGGGGTGCCCTTTAGGTAATGCACTCACCGGAACCATTCGCAACATGCAGGGGTATTGCGCTTTCACAGTATCTGCCACTATGTAGCAAACAAAAGGCTTTTTCCTGTGTCAGCTGTTTGTTTCCATGCTTGCAGTATAAGGGTCTCCTTTAGCTTACCTTTAGTAGCTCCCACATGCAGAAAAGAGACATATCCATAGTGTATTACCGTTTAAAAAGTAGAATTTATTGTATAAAAGTGGAAACGTACTCGCATGTAATGCAGTAATACAAAGCTTTAAACTACAGGAAACTGGGGCGGTTTGCGTTTCTACGGCTCAAAACCGGAAGTGATGCAGAGACGCTGGTAGCTCCACCCTACGCATTTCGTCACTGGGACGTCATCTGGAGCTGCTGCCTTGTATTATTATAAATTAATTTAGGGCATTCTCAGACTGGATAAGGTAATGTCACTACCCTGCGTTTTCACCTCATCCAACCAGAGAACATCTTGTATTCATTGATAGAAATACAAGGGGTTCTGTAAATGGTGGGAGTCCAAGTAAACCATTGCTCCTGTTGTCCCTGCAGTCACCTGGCACAGGACCTGGAAGACAGCAGCAGGAACTGTAGTAGTAGTAGCAGCAACTACTGACTTGAAGTGATTGTAAAAGTTTTTTTTTTTTAAATAACAAACATGTTATACTTACCTCCTCTGTGCAAGTGTTTTGCACAGAGCGGCCCCGATCCTCCTCTTCTGGGGTCCCCCCCCACGGTGCTTCTGGCTCCTCCTCTTCTCGAGTGTCCCCACGGAGAGCCGCATTTAATGGGAGCACTCGTGCGGGCGTGCTCGTGTCCTGCTGCTGTGTCCATTGACACAGACAGAAGGACTCGGCCCTGCCCCCTGGCACCCATGTCACTGGATATGATTGACAGCACTATCAATCTATCCACTGAGGACCCGAGACCGCGGCTGGAGCTGCTGCGCTTGTCCCCGTCGCTGGAGCGATTGGGCTCAGGTAAGAAAAAGGGGGGCTCTGGGGGGGGGGGGGGGTGCTGCAGCAGAAAAGGTTTTTTTACCTTTATGCACAAAAAATGCACAAGAATGCATAAAGGTAAAAAACCGTCAGGGTTTACAACCAGGGCCGTCTTTAGCGCAGGGCAAACGGGGCACTTGCCCTGGGCCCAATCTTTGTTGGGGGGCCCGCGCTAGCCGTGAATTGGGGCCCCGATGACAGCTTTGCAGAGCGCACAGAGGACACGGGAGGATGTATTCCTCGCTAGCCAGCTGAGAGGGGGCGGGGCCGGGAGCTCCACTGACGCTCCGACCCCGCCCACGTGCAGCCTGTGTACTCGGAAAAGAGCTTCTGTAGTGAGAGCCAGTGATCGGAGTGCGAGTGTCAGTGGAGCTTCCGGCCCCACCCCCTCTATACTGGCTGGTGAAAACAGAGCTCCGGGGGCGGGGCCGGGAGCTCCAATGACACTCCCACTCCTTTTACTGGCTCACACTACAGGCGCTCTATTCCCAGTACACAGGCTGCACGTGGGCGGGGTCAGAGCGTCAGTGGAGCTCCCGGCCCCGCCCCTCTCAGCTGGCTAGCGCGGAATACATCCTCCCATGTCCTCTGTACGTTCTGCAAAGCTGTCATCGGGGCCCCAATTCACGGGTGATGTGGGCCCACCCAACAAAGCATCAGTGGAGCTCCCAGCTGCTTTAGTGAGAGCAGAGAGTGGAAGCCCCGCCCACAGTCCTGAATGTATGTAGTGAGTTTGGCTGGCCAGGTATGTCCTTACAACCATAAAATGCCTGAATGTTTAAACCCTGAGCTGTGTTATTTAACTGTAAAGCTGTGCATTGCTGAAAGTTCTCTGACCATCCCCTGTATAATGTCTGCAGTCTCTGATTGTCTCCTGCAGTATGTCCGCAGTCTCTGATTGTCTCCTGCAGTATGTCCGCAGTCTCTGATTGTCTCCTGCAGTATGTCCGCAGTCTCTGATTGTCTCCTGCAGTATGTCCGCAGTCTCTGATTGTCTCCTGCAGTATGTCCGCAGTCTCTGAGTGTCTCCTGCAGTATGTCCGCAGTCTCTGAGTGTCTCCTGCAGTATGTCCGCAGTCTCTGAGTGTCTCCTGCAGTATTTCCGCAGTCTCTGATTGTCTCCTGCAGTATTTCCGCAGTCTCTGATTGTCACCTGCAGTATGTCCGCAGTCTCTGATTGTCTCCTGCAGTATGTCCGCAGTCTCTGATTGTCTCCTGCAGTATGTCCGCAGTCTCTGATTGTCTCCTGCAGTATGTCCGCAGTCTCTGATTGTCTCCTGCAGTATGTCCGCAGTCTCTGATTGTCTCCTGCAGTATGTCCGCAGTCTCTGATTGTCTCCTGCAGTATGTCCGCAGTCTCTGATTGTCTCCTGCAGTATGTCCGCAGTCTCTGATTGTCTCCTGCAGTATGTCCGCAGTCTCTGATTGTCTCCTGCAGTATGTCCGCAGTCTCTGATTGTCTCCTGCAGTATGTCCGCAGTCTCTGATTGTCTCCTGCAGTATGTCCGCAGTCTCTGATTGTCTCCTGCAGTATGTCCGCAGTCTCTGTCTCCTGCAGTATGTCCGCAGTCTCTGATTGTCTCCTGCAGTATGTCCGCAGTCTCTGATTGTCTCCTGCAGTATGTCCACAGTCTCTGTCTCCTGCAGTATGTCCGCAGTCTCTGATTGTCTCCTGCAGTATGTCCGCAGTCTCTGATTGTCTCCTGCAGTATGTCCGCAGTCTCTGATTGTCTCCTGCAGTATGTCCACAGTCTCTGGTAATCTCCTGCAGTATGTCCGCAGTCTCTGGTAATCTCCTGCAGTATGTCCGCAGTCTCTGGTAATCTCCTGCAGTATGTCCACAGTCTCTGAGTGTCTCCTGCAGTATGTCCGCAGTCTCTGATTGTCTCTTGCAGTATGTCCGCAGTCTCTGATTGTCTCCTGCAGTATGTCCGCAGTCTCTGATTGTCTCCTGCAGTATGTCCGCAGTCTCTGATTGTCTCCTGCAGTATGTCCGCAGTCTCTGGTAATCTCCTGCAGTATGTCCACAGTCTCTGAGTGTCTCCTGCAGTATGTCCGCAGTCTCTGATTGTCTCTTGCAGTATGTCCGCAGTCTCTGGTAATCTCCTGCAGTATGTCCGCAGTCTCTGGTAATCTCCTGCAGTATGTCCGCAGTCTCTGGTAATCTCCTGCAGTATGTCCACAGTCTCTGAGTGTCTCCTGCAGTATGTCCGCAGTCTCTGATTGTCTCTTGCAGTATGTCCGCAGTCTCTGATTGTCTCCTGCAGTATGTCCGCAGTCTCTGATTGTCTCCTGCAGTATGTCCGCAGTCTCTGATTGTCTCCTGCAGTATGTCCGCAGTCTCTGATTGTCTCCTGCAGTATGTCCGCAGTCTCTGGTAATCTCCTGCAGTATGTCCACAGTCTCTGAGTGTCTCCTGCAGTATGTCCGCAGTCTCTGATTGTCTCTTGCAGTATGTCCGCAGTCTCTGGTAATCTCCTGCAGTATGTCCGCAGTCTCTGATTGTCTCCTGCAGTATGTCCGCAGTCTCTGAGTGTCTCCTGCAGTATGTTCGCAGTCTCTGATTGTCTCTTGCAGTATGTCCGCAGTCTCTGGTAATCTCCTGCAGTATGTCCGCAGTCTCTGATTGTCTCCTGCAGTATGTCCGCAGTCTCTGATTGTCTCCTGCAGTATGTCCGCAGTCTCTGATTGTCTCCTGCAGTATGTCCGCAGTCTCTGATTGTCTCCTGCAGTATGTACGCAGTCTCTGATTGTCTCCTGCAGTATGTACGCAGTCTCTGATTGTCTCCTGCAGTATGTCCCCAGTCTCTGATTGTCTCCTGCAGTATGTCCGCAGTCTCTGATTGTCTCCTGCAGTATGTCCGCAGTCTCTGATTGTCTCCTGCAGTATGTCCGCAGTCTCTGATTGTCTCCTGCAGTATGTCCAAAGTCTCTGGTAATCTCCTGCAGTATGTCCACAGTCTCTGGTAATCTCCTGCAGTATGTCCGCAGTCTCTGGTAATCTCCTGCAGTATGTCCGCAGTCTCTGAGTGTCTCCTGCAGTATGTCCGCAGTCTCTGATTGTCTCTTGCAGTATGTCCGCAGTCTCTGGTAATCTCCTGCAGTATGTCCGCAGTCTCTGATTGTCTCCTGCAGTATGTCCGCAGTCTCTGAGTGTCTCCTGCAGTATGTCCGCAGTCTCTGAGTGTCTCCTGCAGTATGTCCGCAGTCTCTGATTGTCTCTTGCAGTATGTCCGCAGTCTCTGGTAATCTCCTGCAGTATGTCCGCAGTCTCTGATTGTCTCCTGCAGTATGTCCGCAGTCTCTGATTGTCTCCTGCAGTATGTCCGCAGTCTCTGATTGTCTCCTGCAGTATGTCCGCAGTCTCTGATTGTCTCCTGCAGTATGTCCGCAGTCTCTGATTGTCTCCTGCAGTATGTCCGCAGTCTCTGATTGTCTCCTGCAGTATGTCCGCAGTCTCTGATTGTCTCCTGCAGTATTTCTGCAGTCTCTGATTGTCTCCTGCAGTATTTCCGCAGTCTCTGATTGTCTCCTGCAGTATGTCCACAGTCTCTGATTGTCTCCTGCAGTATGTCCGCAGTCTCTGATTGTCTCCTGCAGTATGTCCCCAGTCTCTGAACCTCTCCTGTAGTATGTGTATTAATGTGCCCCTTTACTTGCTTAATTATTTGGGATTGCTCCACTGCTCAGTGAGAGGTAATGATGTGCATGAACCTCTAGCAACCAATCAGCAAACAGTAGTGATCTGCTTTAATCTCTAGCAACCAATCAGTAAGTGCTAATGATGTGCTGTAACCCCTAGCAACCAATTAGTGAGCGCTAATAATGTACATTAACCTCTAGCAACCAATCGGCAAGCAGAAATTATGTGTTGTAACCTCTAGAAACCAGCCAGTGAGCAGTTATGATAGGCTGTAACCTCTGGCAAACAATTGCAATTGCTGCGTGATCTGCTGCAGTAAACTGATTTTGAGTCTACCTGCTATTTTTTGTATGTCTCAGAATGGAGGGGGGGGGGGGGCCCAAGAAAATGTTTGCCCAGGGCCCAATCAAAATTAAAGACGGCCCTGTTTTACAACCCCTTTAATTCTCTGCTTCCACAGCAGTCCCACAGGTATGGAATATGTATCATTACATTGGTTGAAACTAAATCAATGTAACTATGCAATAAAAACCATACCTGCCCATACATGCATAGATTTTTTTCTTCTAGTCTGCAGGCTGAACGAAAAAAATCTAACAGATTTCTCCATCCACACTAAACAGTGTGGATGGACAAATCTCCCCTGTGGAATATGGTAATACTGATACTTGTGGTTGTCAGTTACCAGAACAATGTGCCTGCAAGTGACTGGATGCAGGCGCTGATTGGCCAACAACTTTTTACCCAGCTACTGTGGCAAAAATTGCTTTTTTTACTTTTTTTATGATGAGTGTTGCCAACAGGGTTACCAACAGAAGGAATTTCTGCCGATTCAGCAGGAATCGGCTAAAATTCAAACTGTGTATGGCAGCCATATTAGACACTTTAGCAAAGAGGGCGCTTTGCTTTTATTTGTTCCTTACTAATTTTTTTTTTCTGAACATTTTCTTTCACTTCTTATATTTTATATCTTTGTGTTAAACAGATAAGGCTTAGAACTAAGAATGCTGGGCCAGAAAAAGAAAAAAAAAAAAAAGACAACATCGCCCTAAAAGTCTACGCTGACATATAAATTGTTATTACAAATGGAAACATATCAGAGGTTATGAAGACCTCATTTGTCCACACTGCTGAACAGATTAATATTTCAATGCTTCAATGGGTAGCCAAACACTGCCCCCTGCTGGTCACACTATAAAAATTCGATGGTTTTGGATGATTGCATTCATGTCTGAAAGGATCATTGTGCACCATTTAATTCACTTGATAACTGAAGTTTTATGTATTTTTCATTCAAACCATATGCAAACTAAAACCAAAATAATGACCGAGTGCAGAGCAGTGTAACTAACATTTCATTCAAAACATAATCCAATTGGCTGTGGTGGGAATACATTCTACTTTCCTTTAGTTTCCACAATTCAGACCGAATAGCTTTTAAAAAGTATTAGGCAAACTTTTTTTTTTTTTTAAATAAAGCGTAGGAACCCTGGTCACATTTTTTTTTTAGTTTTTTTTTTTTTTTAGCTGTCTGTGTCATTGTTGCAGCGATGAAGCCCTCATATCGGTCATGATGTTATTATAAACAGGAACACAGCATAGGAGAATTTGCAAAAAGATAGAAACATTTTTATACAAACACTCATACACCAAAATGATGTTTACAAAAGCCCTATCATATACACAAGTACAATGGTACACAGCCATTCATGTTAGTGACAGGCTGTATGCTGCACCTACAGTGCCTTCCAAAAGTATTCACCCTCCTTGGCTTTTTACCTATTATGTTATATTACAGCCTTTAGTTCAGTGTTTTTTTTAATCTGAATTATATGTGATGTATCAGAACACAATAGTCTAAGTTGGTGAAATAAAATTAGAAAAATATATACATAAAACTATTTTTCAGAAATAAAAAAACTGATAATTGGCATGTGCGTATGTATTCACCCCC
Organism: Lithobates septentrionalis; assembly: GCA_037952835.1. Taxonomy (NCBI): domain Eukaryota; kingdom Metazoa; phylum Chordata; class Amphibia; order Anura; family Ranidae; genus Lithobates; species Lithobates septentrionalis. Next base: position 74,200 of record JBBDGP010002569.1, on the reverse strand, counting down.
TTTGTTATGAAGACCATAAAAAGCTCTGGTGCAACCAATTACCTTCAGAATTCACATAATTAGTGAAATGATGTCCACCTGTGTGCAATCTAAGTGTCACATGATCTGTCATTACATATACACACCTTTTTGAAAGGCCCCAGAGGCTGCAACACCTAAGCAAGAGGCACCACTAACCAAACACTGCCATGAAGACCAAAGAACTCTCCAAACAAGTAAGGGACAATGTTGTTGAGAAGTACAGTCAGGGTTAGGTTATAAAAAAAATATCCAAATCTTTGATGATCCCTAGGAGCACCATCAAATCTATCATAACCAAATGGAAAGAACATGGCACAACAGCAAACCTGCCAAGAGATGGCTGCACACCAAAACTCACAGACCGGGCAAGGAGGGCATTAATCAGAGAGGCAGCACAGAGACCTAAGGTAACCCTGGAGGAGCTGCAGAGTTCCACAGCAGAGACTGGAGTATCTGTACATAGGACGACAATAAGCCGTACGCTCCATAGAGTTGGGCTTTATGGCAGAGTGGCCAGAAGAAAGCCATTACTTTCAGCAAAAAACAAAATGGCACATTTTGAGTTTGCGAAAAGGCATGTGGGTGACTCCCAAAATGTATGGAGGAAAGTGCTCTGGGACAGGAAGTGGAAAAAAAATTCAATGGCAGGGAGAGACTGAAAAAAAAAATAATGGGAATTAAAGCCCCTTTCACACTTGTGCGACTTGTCCTGCGACTTGGAACTGCAAAGTTGCCTGACAAGTCCTTTCAGTTAGAGAGCTGGAGGAGTGTCAATGGCCTACTAGTTCAGTAATCATCGCATGTGTATTCTACTAAGAATTGCACGCCTGCGGCAGATAGGATTTGTAGTTTATTCTGTCATAATTCTATGTGAATGAATGATGCAGCTGTGGAGAGTGGGGTTAGTCTTTTAGGCTGGGTTCACACTTATGCAAATTGTATGTGGGTTTTCCCCGCATCCAATTCGCATAGCAGGAGATTATGACTGGCTCTCTATGGAGCCGGTTCACACATCTCCGCTGCGGCTCCGGTGCGAATTGCACAGGAGTCGTGTGCGTCTTTTGGTCCATTTCAGGCCAGAATTCAGCCGAAAAATTCGGGCTAAAATCGGACCTGAAACAGTGAATGGGAGACGCACCGGACTCCTGCTGTGAACCACTCTGTGTTCCAGTGTGAACCCAGCCTAAATATCTTCTCTTGATTTCCCTAATTCCTCCTATCCAGACCTGGTTCACACTGGTGCGGTAACCGCATACGATTTGAAAAGGAATCGCACCGCATTCCTGTTTAACCACCTGCCGTATAGTAAAATGACGTCGGACCAGATCCCCTCTTGTTCTGGGACGACATTGCCCCAGTGTCACAGATCTCACATGCTCGTGGGGGTGCACAGCGTGGCAATCGTTGGCGCGTCGTGTTCCTGGGACAGGACGCAACCCCGATTATGGTAAAGTACTGATGATGCGGATCTTTACCCATGTGATTGGCTGTGTCCAATCACAGTCGAGCACATGTAAACAGGGAAGTGCTCTTAATCAGCTCTCCTCGCCTCACACTGCAAGCCAAACAAATGCATTATGGTGCTGAAAATGATGACATAAGCGGACATTCTATGAAGGCAGTAACCCCAAACCAAAGAGTGCAGGAGCCATCAGAGGACATCATGCTGTGGAAGAAGGCTGCCATAAGACAACGGCCCTTCGAGCACAGGGCAGTAGCTTTACGTTTTAAAATCTGGAGTTTAGCGGGTTTGTAGTAGACCTAGTGGAATCATTTAAAGGGTAGCTCCACTTTTGTGGGCAAAAAAAATAGCAAAGGAAAAATAATATAGCGCATATAATTGCCACACTAATCATATTGTAATTGAATGTTATTAAAAATTACCTTTCCTTTTCAATCTGCAGTCAATGTAATTTTCTGAGAATACATTGCAATATGGCTACCTGGAGATTTCTGCACACGGAGTGTGTATTGACCACTCCCCAGAAACATCATTTTCTGCTTGTGTGATTGGCTCACCAATTTTCCCAGAAGTCTGCCTAAGACACAAGTCAGATTTCAGGCATCCCTTGCAACAAAAATGTCATTTTTTGAGAGATACTTTCAATAGGAACCCTTCTAAAGGGATGCAGGCCCAGCAGCTTTCTTCATTAGTGCCCTGCAGCTCCACACCTGACAATTAATTATGAAACCACTCCCATTACACTCACTCAGAACAGAGGCACAGAGAAACACACATGGATTTCTTCAGAATAACAAAAAGGTAGGAATTCCCAGAGGGGAATGTTTTTTTTTCTAAACAAAAGTGGAGTTATGCTTTAAGTTTTATTTTCCTATCTCTAGAGAAAATCATCAGTCACATACAGTATGTCTCCTCAAATACAGCCCAGTTGGACTGCTTGTTGAAGAAACCTTTATTAATCAGCCAGACAGGGGATTTTTTTTCTTCGAGGAAATGAAAAAGTAGCTAAGAGGATGGAGCCAAGAAAGGGGACACTTCTGCTCTAAGGCCTCATGTACACTGGATGTTATAATAATGTTATAAAAACGGCAGTAGCTTTGCAGTGAGTTTTTCAACGTTTCTCAGAGTTTTTGCAATAGCGTTTTTCAGCCTCTTCTAAGCCTCTTTTTTTAAATCGATGGGATCAAAATGGTTGAAAAACTCTGGTGAGCTGCGTTTGAGCATTTATCGGTCTTTTTTGGCGTTAGAGCGTTTTTACAGCTGAAAAACTAAGCCTATGTGCACATGGACACATAAGATAACATGATGGGGAGTTTGACTGTAGAAAAAAACTTCTGATGCCAAAAACAACAGCAGCTGTAAAAACGTCCAGTGTGCATGAGGCTTAAAACTGGCATCCTATAAATGTTGATTGTAAAAATCTGAAAAATTTTTCTAACAATGTCAAAAACCTTTCCATACTCTGAAAAATGCAGTCACAAGAATCAGCTGTAGGTCACAGGAGTGCAGTTCATTCTGCACTCCTATGACCTGTTTTCAGCTGACAGCGAGCTAACGTCTGCTGTTGGCTGACGTCACTCAGCCAACAGGCAGACTTTAGTCCAGTTCAGGCTTTCAGCAAGGCGCTGAGATCGTGAACCAGATCCTTACTCCCCACCCCAGCCAAGCACTCCAGTGAGCGCTGGAGGGGCAGAACAGAGAGCCGGTGACTGGCAACTATCCATGGCGATGTATGAATTTCTGTCAGTGGACTTAAAAAAAGTAGAGGTAACAAACAAGCCCCCCTAAAAGAAATATTGCGATCCAAAAAGTTAATCTCCTTATGGCTCGCCTCATAAATGAGATGTATGTTATTCATATTAGGTGAACACATAAATTCAGAGAGGTCAGTCTCATCCCCATCCCATAGGAGGAGGATGTCATCTATATAACGTGCCCACAGGACCACTTCTGGTTTCCGCTGGGCATAGATGACATCCTCCTCCCACTGTGCCATAAAGAGGTTGCCAAACTAGGGGCATATTTGTCCCCCATGGTGACACCTCTATCCTGGCAAAAATATTGAGACTGATGAGACTGAGATTCTAATCTGCCCATACAGCAGATTGCCTTTATCATGGAACTTTTGGAGTACGCTGCTGTCCATAATTCTTCAAGTGTCGCCATGAGGGCCAAATATGCCCCCAGTTTGGCAAACCTCTTTATGGCGCAGTGGGAGGATGTCATCTATGCCCAGCGGAGACCAAAAGTGGTCCTGTGAGCATGTTATATAGATGACATCTTCCTCCTATGGGATGGGGATGAGGCTGACCTCTCTGAATTTGTGTATTCACTTAATATGAGAAACTTGGATCTCAAGATTTCTTTTAGGGGGATTTTCTTGTTACTTCTACTTTTTTTTAAATCCACTGACAGAAATTCATACATCCCCATGGATAGTTGCCACGCTTCTTGGCTTAGGTCAGTACCTAAAAGCCAGTACATGAGGCTGAAACACAATAGTACCAAACAGGATGAATTTTTAGTACTGGCAGAGACCCTTACACAGAGATTCCTGGTTAAATTGGTAGACAGGGCAGACCTTTTGTAGGAGAGGCCTTTGAACCAAGAGAGACATCAGCATCAACATATCAAGCATATTGTTAGAAAACACTGGCACATCCTGGGTAATGATAGGATATTGAGTACTATCCTGCCAGCTAGGCCCCAGGTAGTATTAAGGGGCGTTCCTTCCTTAAGAGATAAATTGGCCCCTAATGTTCCCAGTCCTCCCAGCATTAAACCCAGTTTTTTCACTGAACTTATGGATTACTATTAGTGCAGAAAATGCCAAATTTGCTCTCTTAGTGGGTGCAAAACCAGGAGAACGACTAGGTTCATTTCTAGCTGTACCCCTAAGCAATATAAAATAGAACCCTTCATTACCTGCTCTACCTTAGGGGTAGTATACTTACTGCAGTGCCCTTGTGGAGTGCAGTATGTGGGCAGGACCAAACGTCCCCTCCAAGTACGCTTGAATGAGCACATTAATAATATCCGGAAGGGGTTCACCAAACACTGTCTCCAAACATTACCTAACAGTACATAATAGAGACCCTACCAATACCATCTTTTTAGGGATTGACAAATATAGGCCCCAGTGGATGGGCAGCTCCCTTGTTAGAAGTATTTCAAAATTGGAGATGTCTTGGGTTCATAAGATCAACTATTATACCCCCCATGGTTTGAATATCACAATATAACACACATTTCTTTATTATGGTTTTTGTTAGCAGTTTTAATCCCATATATTATGTGAACTCGGTCTGAGTCTCGGATAGTTTTTCTATGGGAGGTTATTGGCCATTTAATGGAGTATCAGTGCCCTGTGTTTTCGATTACAAGCCAATATATTTCCTATAATGTAAAGATATTTGCACTTTTTGGGTGATATCTATGGGGATCACCTATTGGACACCAGGATGCTCTTATGAGATTGGTATCTTTTAGGTGTCCAGTATGGTTTCCCTATGGATATATGATATCCAATATATCAGTTTTGGCTTTGGATGTCATATGAGACATGAGTCTCAATATATTCTTCATTTTGTGATATCTTCCGACTTTTATCATTTTATTTTTATAATTTTTTATTTTTATTTCAATTTTTCTTATTGATGTATATTGTTTACAATTAAATGTTCTTTATAAATAAAATAATATTTAATATATAATATTCTTTATTAATAAGGAAGAGAGTTTATGGCAGCGTCTTCTTTGTTAATATTAATTACGGGTTCATGCCTGCCATCCTAGATTATCTTTAGGTCTAGCTACATGGAATATGCATAGGGTTAAAATAATGTCCTTAAGTGCTGGATGTTATATATATTTTTAGGGGCTATTTACCTATTCAAATATAAATGTATAACTGGGCTCGATCATCAGGACAGTTGCGATGTGTGCGACGGTGTGAAAACAATTTTGTGGCTGTTGTTCCCATCACTGTCTACTATGTCCCTCGGTGAATGTTTTTTTTTTCTTAGACTTCCCACAATCAAAATGGTCCTAACAGCGTCAACTACTCGAGGTTCAGACCAAGGCTTGAGTGGGTATATAGACTATTTAAGCACAAATTTTTTAATTGAATAAAATACCACCCGGTTTTACCAATGGCGATTCCTCTTTGTGTTTTTGGATTGGTATGAAGACTTACACCGAGCTGAATCCAGTGGCTGGCTGCTGACCGTTGGCCACATCCATAGACTCCAGGAACGCTTGGCTCATCGGCTATCGGAAGTGCTGGGAGGATTAAAGGCTGTGACTGGGAATTAGCCACAAGCTGGTAAGCTCGCACTCTATGTGGTGGTGGATTCCCGTTGTCTTACAAAAGTCATGGAAGATTTCATTATACTGTGTTTCTACAATCACTTTTCCACTTACTATTGAAGGATTTAAGGACTGTTGATATATTTCACAGATTTTTATTCTCTTTTTATCTTTATATTCACTCCCATCGGTTTATTCATCATAAACATGGGACACTTACCATGAATACATTTTTTCCATATATGCATTTACCAATTGCTCTTTTTTTATTTTTATTTTTGATTTAATATATATTCTTTTGGATCCATTTATCAGACTGATCCATTCACTTGCACATTATTCATTTACTTATAAGGAAGCTCCTTTTGTTTTGTATTTGTGCTGCTATCTCATACCTGCAATACCTCATAAACAAAGTGAAGCTAAAGCTGAAAAAAAGCCTTTCAACATCTTCAGGTGCGTCAAGCGAGCTTTGTCATAGATTTCTATGGAGGCTTTGAAGCACCACTACAGTGGGAATGGAAAGTATTCAGACCCCCTTAAATTTTTCACTCTTTGTTATATTGAAGCCATTTGCTAAAATCATTTAAGTTCATTTTTTTCCTCATTAATGTACACACAGCACCCCATATTGACAGAAAAACACAGAATTGTTGACATTTTTGTAGATTTATTAAAAAAGAAAAACTGAAATATCACATGGTCCTAAGTATTCAGACCCTTTGCTCAGTATTTAGTAGAAGCACCCTTTTGATCTAATACAGCCATGAGTCTTTTTGGGAAAGATGCAACAAGTTTTTCACACCTGGATTTGGGGATCCTCTGCCATTCCTCCTTGCAGATCCTCTCCAGTTCTGTCAGGTTGGATGGTAAACGTTGGTGGACAGCCATTTTTAGGTCTCTCCAGAGATGCTCAATTGGGTTTAAGTCAGGGCTGTGGCTGGGCCATTCAAGAACAGTCACGGAGTTGTTGTGAAGCCACTCCATTATTTTAGCTGTGTGCTTAGGGTCATTGTCTTGTTGGAAGGTAAACCTTCGGCCCAGTCTGAGGTCCTGAGCACTCTGGAGAAGGTTTTCATCCAGGATATCCCTGCACTTGGCCACATTCATCTTTCCCTCAATTGCAACCAGTCGTCCTGTCCCTGCAGCTGAAAAACACCCCCACAGCATGATGCTGCCACCACCATGCTTCACTGTTGGGACTGTATTGGACAGGTGATGAGCAGTGCCTGGTTTTCTCCACACATACCGCTTAGAATTAAAACCAAAAAGTTCTATCTTGGTCTCATCAGACCAGAGAATCTTATTTCTCACCATCCTGAAGTCCTTCAGGTGTTTCTTTAGCAAACTCCATGCGGGCTTTCGTGTGTCTTGCACTGAGGAGAGGCTTCCGTCGGGCCACTCTGCCATAAAGCCCCGACTGGTGGAGGGCTGCAGCGATGGTGGATTTTCTACACCTTTCTCCCATCTCCTGACTGCATCTCTGGAGCTCAGCCACAGTGATCTTTGGGATCTTCTTTACCTCTCTCACCCAGGCTCTTCTCCCCCGATAGCTCAGTTTGGCCGGACGGCCAGCTCTAGGAAGGGTTCTGGTCGTCCCAAACGTCTTTCATTTAGGGATTATGGAGGCCACTGTGCCCTTAGGAACCTAGCAGAATTTTTTGTAACCTTGGCCAGATCTGTGCCTTGCCACAATTCTGTCTCTGAGCTCTTCAGGCAGTTCCTTTGACCTCATGATTCTCATTTGCTCTGACAAGCACTGTGAGCTGTAAGGTCTTATATAGACAGGTGTGTGGCTTTCCTAATCAAGTCCAATCAGTATAATCAAACACAGCTGGACTCAAATGAAGGTGTAGAACCATCTCAAGGATGATCAGAAGAAATGGACAGCACCTGAGTTAAATATATGAGTGTCACAGCAAATGGTCTGAATACTTAGGACCATGTGATATTTCAGTTTTTATTTTTTTAATAAATCTGCAAAAATGTCAACAATTCTGTGTTTTTCTGTCAATATGGGGTGCTGTGTGTACATTAATGAGGAAAAAAATGAACTTATATGATTTTAGCAAATGGCTGCAATATAACAGAGTGCAAAATGTAAGAGGGTCTGAATACTTTCGGTCCCCACTGTAAAAGCAACATGGGGTAGAATTCTTGAAGCAAAGCAAACACAAGATGCAAACAGGACTGTAAGCTAACCATTTAATGACAGGAGCTTTGACTTGCGTTCAGAGAGCTTTAAAAAAAGCGAGTTCAAAGCCATGTTTTGAAGCAAGTGTAAACAAGCACTTAGTGCTTTGAGCAGCAGCGGTCTTTAATAGATTAACCACTTGCTTACTGGGCACTTAAACCCCCCTCCTGCCCAGACCAATTTTCAGCGCTGATGCACTTTGAATGACAATTATGCGGTCATACAACACTACCCAAATGAAATTTTTATCATTTTTTTCCCCCAGAAATAGAGCTTTCTTTTGGTGGCATTTGATCACCTCTGCGGTTTCTATTTTTTGTTAAAAAAAATATAAAAAGACCGAATTTAAAAAAAAAAAAAATTATATTTTGTTATAAAATTTTGCAAACAAGTCATTTTTCTCCTTCATTGATGTACGCTGATTAGGCTGCACTGATGGGCACCGATAAGGTGGCACAGATGGGTGGCACTGAAGGGCACTGAGAAGTGGCACTAATAGGTGGCACTGATGGGTGGCAGTGATGAGCACTGATCGGCACTGGTAGGTTACACTGACAGGCAGCACAGCTAGGTGGCACCACTGGTGGGCTTTGATAGGTGGCACTGGTGGGTGGTAATGGCAGTGGCACTGATTGGCACAGATGAGGCAGAATTGCCTCTTCCTCTTCGGGACCGATGTCCCTTGCACATAAGTCGGTGATCGGATTTTTTTTCTCCTCACGCTGTCAGCGTGAGGAGAAAAAAAAACGATTACTGAGCTTTTGTTTACATCACGTGATCAGCTGTCATTGACTGACAGCTGATCACATGGTAAGGGGCCGGAGTCGGCCCCTTACTCGGATCTGTAATCACCCGAGTCTCAGTGATCACAGCGCGCCACGCACCCCTGGGAGCGTGCAAAGGGGAGGACATCTATTGACGGCCTCCCAGAAATTCAGGTCCGCGCTGTGGCTGTCGTTCGGCTATAGCGTGGACGCCAAGTGGTTAACCACTTCCTGACCGGCGCACGCCGATGTACGTCGGCAGAATGGCACGGCTGGGCAAATGGACTTACAGGTACGTCCATTTGAATTCCCCGCCGTGCCATTGCGCGTGCCAGCCGGGAGCTCCGCGAGTCGGGTCGCGGGTCCCGCGGACTCGATAGCCTCGGGGATACCCGCGATCGCCTCACGGAGAGGACGAACGGGAAGATGCCGATGTAAACAGCATCTCCCCATTCTGCCTAGTGACAAGTGTCACTGATCACTGCTCCCTGTCATCGGGAGTAGTGATCAGCGTAGTGGCACAGCTAGCCCATCCCCCTACAGTTAGAATCACTCCCCTAGGACACACTTAACCCCTCCCCGCCCCCTAGTGGTTAACCCCTTCGCTGCCAGTGTCATTTACACAGTAATCAGTGCATTTTTAATCGCACTGATCGCTGTATAAATGACAATGGTCCCAAAAATGCCGACATAACGTCGCAGTCACAACTAGTAAAAAAAAAATTATTAATAAAAATGCCATAAAACTATCCCCTATTTTGTAAACGCTATAACTTTTGTGCAAACCAATCAATAAAAGCTTATTGCGATTTTTTTTTTACCAAAAATATGTAGAATACGATCGGCCTAAATTGAGGAAAAAAAATGTTTTTTTATATATTTTTGGGGGATATTTATTATAGCAAAACGTAAAAAATAAATATTGTGTTTTTTTCAAAATTGTCGCTCTTATTTTGTTTATAGCACAAAAAATAAAAATCGCAGAGGTGATCAAATACCACCAAAAGAAAGCTCTATTCGTGGGAAAAAAAGGACCTCAATTTTGTTTGAGAGCCACGTCGCACGACCGCGCAATTATCAGTTAAAGCAACGCAGTGCCGAATCGCAAAAAGTGCTCTGGTCAGGAAGGGGGTAAAATCTTCCGGGGCTGAAGTGGTTAATAAACTCATTCTGGGCAGTCTCTAGCATGCAATAGCTTGCTGACAATAGCCAACTTCACTTCAAAAAGATTCTATGCTGGAATAGTTGCATCTAGCTCTTATAAACTCCTCAGAAGAGACTGATCAGATAGAATGTGCAGGATGGTAGTTAGTCGCTCTCAGGGTAGAATTACCAGTTGTAGACAAAAGTGATATGTGCTTCAATGCTACATCTCTCTTCAAACTAGGATGAAGAAAATAGATGGCAGTGACATTCCAATAATAGGTAAATTAAATTCATTAGGCCCCTTTCACACAGGCTGTCCAATCAGGTCCACTTGTCAGGTTTTTCAGGCGGACCCGATCGGACACTGAATTGTCCCCTATGGAGCCACCCTCTGATCCTCTCTGCCAAAAACAGACGGATAGGGGACCTATTTCCCATCCATCCAGCGGATCGGATGGAAACGGGCAGGCTGTCTGTTTCCATACAATTTCCCCATAGAGAGCGGGACTGTGTCCCTGTCTGCTCGGCGCAGTGGAGCGGACACAGACTTGTCACCCGCCTGCTCAGCGGGGATCAGAGGAGCGATCCCCCGCTGAGCAAGCGGATTCCGTTAAGCTGATGTTGGACGAGAAGACCTGGCTCGCAGTCTCCGCTTTAATACATCCCAAAGGTGTTCTATTTTATATTAAAAATGAAATAAAGTGTTTTTGGTTTGTGGTGCTCAGATACAGTGAAGATCTGCTTTAACCACTTCCCGACCAGCTGCCACAGTTATACTGTGGCAGTTTGGCTCCCTTGGGCGAGCTATCTTAGCTGTACGTTGGCTCTTTAAGACGTTGTAGCAGGGGCACATGCGCCCGCAGCGTGTCCCCGGAGCTGATGCTCGCCGGGCACCCACGATAGTTTGTGACAGAGCGAGAACCGGGATCTGTGTGTGTAAACATACAAATCCCGGTTCTGTCAGGGAGAGAAGACAGATCATTGTTCCTACTAAGTAGGAACTACGATCTGTCTCTTCCTTTAGTCAGCCACATTCCCCCCACAGTTAGAAACACACATAGGGAATACAGTTAACCCCTTCCCTGCCAGTGACATTTATACAGTAATCAGTGGCTATTTTTAGCTCTGATCGCTGTATAAATCTCAATGGTCCCAAAAAAGCGTCAAAAGTGTGTCTGTCACAATGTTGCAGTCCCGATAAAAAAAAATTAAAAAAAAATTGCAGATCGCCTCCATTATTAGTAAACACACTTTTGATGCGTATATTGGTTTGCGCAAAAGTTATAGCGTCTACAAAATAGGGGATAGATTTATGGCATTATTATTTTACTAGTAATGTGTCCGTCACAATGTTGAAGTCCCGATAAAAAAAAAAAAAAAAAAAAAAAACATTGCAGTTCGCCTCCATTACTAGTAAAATAATAAAAATGCCATAAATCTATCGCCTATTTTGTAGACGCTATAACTTTCGTGCAAACCAATATACGCTTATTGCGATTTTGTTTACCAAAAGTATGTAGAAGATTACATATCAGCCTAATCTGATGAAGAAATTAGTTTTCTTTTCTCAGCGAGCCCTCCAACCCCTCCACAGCTAAGGAAGCAGTGAGGGAGAAGAGCAGAGAGCTGTGACAGTCTACAGTGCTCTGCTCGGGAAACTGTCAGAACCGAGCGATTGGCGATGTTCGATCGCCCGGTTCTCAGTGCAGAGGTGCCGGGGGACAGATGCAGCATCCACTGACGTAGGTATGATTCTTTAAAAAAAAAAAAAAATTGAACCCATACTTCTCTTTTAAGGTTTTGAGGCTGACGTTTGGTAACTCGAACCTGCAGCTCTCTCCACATATTTTCTATGGGATTAAGGTCTGGACACTTGCTATGCTACTCCAGGACCATAATATGCTTCTTCTTGAGCCACTCCTTAGTGTGTTTTGGGTCAAAGTCATGCTGGAATACCCATCTACGACCCATTTTATAAGCCCTGGCTGAGGGAAGGAGGTTCTCACCCAAGATTTGAGGATATATGGCCCCATCCATCGTCCTTTTGATGCAGTGAAGTTGTCCTGTGCCCTTAGCAGGAAAACACCCCCAAAATTATGTTTCCACCTCCATGTTTGACAGTGGGGATGCTGTTCTTGGGGGTCATAGCAGCATTCCTCCCCCTCCAAAAACGTTGAGTTGATGCCAAAGAGCTTGATTTTGGTCTCATCTGCCCATAACACTTTCACCCAGTTCTCCTCTGAATCATTCAGATGTTCATTAGCAAACTTCAGATGGGCCTGTACATGTGCTTTCTTGAGCAGGGGGACCTTGCTAGCACTGCAGGATTTCATTCCTTCATGGCGTAGTGTGTTACCAATTGTTTTCTTGGTGACTATGGTCCCAGCCGCCTTGAGATCATTGACAAGATTCTCCCGTGTAGTTCTGGGCTGATTCCTCACCATTCTCATGATCACTGAAACTCCACGAGGTGAGATCTTGCATGGAGCCTCAGACCGAGGGAGATTAACAGTTATTTCGCATTTCTTCCATTTGTGAATAATCGCACCAACTTTTGTCACCCTCTTACCAAACTGCTTGACGATGGTCTTGTAGCCCATTCCAGCCTTGTGTAGGTCTACAATCTTGTCCCTGATATCCTTGGACAGCACTTTGGTCTTGGCCATGGTGGAGAGATTGGAATCGGATTGCTTGCTTCTGTGTATAGGTGTCTTTTACAGGTAACAAGCTGAGATTAGGAGAACCCTCTTAAAGGGAGTGCTCCTAATCTCAGCTCGTTACCTGTATAGAAGACACATGGGAGCGAGAAATCATGCTGATTGATAGGGGATCAAATACTTATTTCACTTCTTAAAATATGAATCAATTTATGACTTTTTTGAAAAGCGTTCTGGATATTTTTGTTGTTATTCTGTCTTTCACTGTTAAAATAAACCGACCATTAAAATTATAGACTGATCATTTCTTTGTCAGTGGGCAAACATACCAAATCAGCAGGGGACCAAATACTTTTTTTCCCCTCATATATACACACACACACACACACACACACACACACACACACACACACAGCCTTGAAAACCTATTCATACCCCTTGAAATGTTCCATTTTGTCATGTTACAACCAAAAAGACCAACAAAGTGGCATATAATTGTGAAGCAGAAAGAAAATGATAAATGTTTTTTCAAATTTTCTTTCCAAATAAATATGTGAAAAAAGTGTGTTGTGCATTTGTATTCAGCCCCCCTGAGTCAATACTTTGTAGAACCACCTTTCACTGCAATTACAGCTGCAAGTCTTTTTGGGGATGTCTCTACCAGCTTTGCACATCTACAGAGTGAAATTTTTGCCCATTCTTGTTTGCAAAATAGCTCAAGCTCTGTCAGATTGGATGCAGAGCGTCTGAACAGCAATTTCTTGCCACAGATTCTCAATTGGATTTAGGTCTGGACTGTCACTGGGCCATTCTAACATGAATATGCTTTGATCTAAACTATCCCATTGTAGTTCTTGCTGCATGTTTAGGGTTGTTGTCCTAAAAGGTGAACCTGCGCCCCAGTCTGAAGTCTTTTGCAGACTAACAGATCTTCTTTTAAGATTGCCCTGTATTTGGCTCCATCCATCTTCCCATCAATTCTGACCAGCTTCCCTGTCCCTGCTGAAGAAAAGCATCCCCACAACATGATGCCACCACATTTCACGGTGGGGATGGTGTGTTCAGGGTGATGTGCAATGTTAGTTTTCCGCCACACATAGTGTTTTGCTTTTAGGCCAAAAAGTTTGATTTTGGTTTCATCTGACCAGAGCACCTTTTTCCACACGTTAGCTTCTCAAAAACTGCACATGGGACTTCCTATGGCTTTCTTCTTGCCACGCTTCCATAAAAGGCCAGATTTGTGGAGTACACGACTAATAGTTGTCCTGTGGACAGATTCTCCCACCTGAGCTGTGGATCTCTGCAGCTCCTCCAGAGTTACCATGGGCCTCTTGGCTTCTTCTCTGATGCATACTCTTTCCATTTTCGGATGATGGATTGAAGAGTGCTCCGTGATGTTCAAAGCCTGGGATTTTTTTTTTTTTTTATAACCTAACCCTGCTTTAACCACTTCAATACTGGGCACTTAGACACCTTCCTGCCCAGGCCAATTTTCAGCTTTCAGCGCTGTCGCAGTTTGAATGACATTTGCGCGGTCATACTACACTGTACCCAAACTAAATTTTGATCATTTTGTTCCCACAAATAGATCTTTCTTTTGGTGGTATTTGATCACCTCTGCGGTTTTTATTTTTTGCTAAATAAAAAAAGACCGAAAATTTTGAAAAAAAATAAGTTTTGCTTTTGTTTCTGTTAAAATTTTTTGTAAATAAGTTTTCTCTTTCACTGATGGGCACTGATAAGGCGGCACAGATGAGGTGGCACCAATGAGCGGGCACTGACGATGGGCACTCATGGGTGGCACTGATAGGCGACACTGATGGACACTGAAAGGCTGCAAAGATGGGTTTTTATGGGTGCCACTGATAGGCGGCACTGCTGGGCACTGATACGCGGCACTGATATGCATCACTGGTGGCACTGGCAGTGGTAGGCATTGAGAGTGGGCACTGATTGGCAGCTGCCTGGGCACAGATTAGTATTTCCCTGGGGGTCTAGGGGGCATACCTGGTGGTCCAGTGTGGATGGTCCTGGGCAGCATCCGAGGGGGGGCTGTGCTGATAATCAGCACAGATCCCCCCCCCTGTCAGGAGAGCTGCCGATCGGCTCTCCTCTACTCGCGTCTGTCAAACGCGAGTGAGGAAAAGCCGATCACCGGCTTTTCCTATTTACATGGTGATCAGCCGTGATTGGACACGGCTGATCAGAGACTCTACCTAGATCGGTGTTGCAGGGTGTCAGACTCACACCCCGCAACAACGATCGCCGCGATGCGCGCCCCCGGGGGCGTGCAGCGGCTCAATATCCTGCGGACGTCATATGACGCCCAGTTGGGATATTGAAACCACTTTGCCACTGTCATTCTGCTATATGGCGGGCGGCAAGTGGTTAAACTTCTCCACAACTTTATCTCCGACATGTCTGGTGTGTTTCTTGGCTTTTGTGATGCGGTTTGTTCACTAAGGTTCTCTAACAAACCTTTGATATTAAATTACACACAGATGGACTCTATTTACCAATTAGGTGACTTCTGAAGGCAATTGGTTTCACTAGATTTTAGTTGGGGGTATCAGAGTAAAGGGAGCTGAATACATATGCGTGCCACACTTTTCAGATATTTGTAAACACTGTTGAACCATTTATGATTTTCCTTCAATTCCAATTATGTGCCACTTTGTGTTGGGTCTATCACATAAGATCCCAATAAATACATTTATACACATACAGCACATCTCAGCAATAAAGGCTTACGTCTCCCCATGTTTTGCCTCTTTAAAGTGCTGCAAGTACAGAAAATTACCTTGTGATCCTGCCAGTAAGGCACTTGGCTCCTAGCCTTCTGTGATTGGTCAACAACGCCATGCCTTTGCTACACCCAGTTCCCCTTTACAGAACATAACATCACCATAACATAAGGCAGAGGTGTTTTGTAGTGTTTTTCTTAACGCATATTTTTAGGTCAATTTGGTTTGGTCGCTAGCTGGTAAGTTGGAGCTTGGAAATCTTTGTATTTGTTTGACATACGTCACCCTTCCAGCGCTCCTTGCTGCAATAGGCCAATTATAGTTGGGGGCAGTGGCCAGATTAGAGGAACTGAATTTATTCACTCTTGAGAAGAGGAGAATAAGGGGGGATATGATCAACAGGTACAAATATATAAGGGGTCCATATAGTGAACTTGGTGTTGAGTTATTCACTTTACGGTCAACACAGAGGACAAGGGGGCACTCTTTACGACTGGAGGAAAAGAGATTTCATCTCCAAATACGGAAAGGTTTCTTCACAGTAAGAGCTGTGAAAATGTGGAATAGACTCCCTCCAGAGGTGGTTCTGGCCAGCTCAGTAGATTGCTTTAAGAAAGGCCTGGATACTTTCCTAAATGTACATAATATAACTGGGTATTAACATCTATAGGTAAAGTTGATCCAGGGAACATCCGATTGCCTCTTGGGGGGATCAGGAAGGAATTTTTTCCCCTGCTGTAGCAAATTGGAGCATGCTCTGCTGGGGTTTTTTGCCTTCCTCTGGATCAACTGTGGGTATAGTATTTGGTATATTGGATTGTACGATTTTTTTTTTTTTGTTTTTTTTATGGTTGGACTGGATGGACTTGTGTCTTTTTTCAACCTGACTAACTATGTAACTTGTTTTTACTCCATGATAGAAGCCAGCAATAAAAAACTTTAAGCTCATTGATCAATTGCATTTCTTTATCCCTGATCTATATATACACACCCCTATGAAAGCATATTCCAAACAAAAATACTTTACATTTTTTACATACTGAACTAAATTTATTTGGAAAATACCAAAAATAAATCCATGTTAAACATATGAAATCAATTCATTTCTCAAAAAGAGAAGTGGCTGATATTAGAATAAGATGGGCAAGAACAAAAACCAAATAAAAAAGAAGTATTAAAAACCAAAAAAGAAAAGAAAAACAGAAATCAAAGTACACAAGTAGTATTCATGCGCTTAGCGTTGGCTTTTAAAGAGGGAGAAGAAGTTTTATTGACCTTATCCCTCGCTCCCACAAACTTTTCTCTCCATGTGACCAGATTGCTGAAGCTGCTACTCTTCGGCAATCCGTCTGTTGGTCGCACTTTGATGTCATGTACAATACAGGACCAGCAGTCCTGTATTGTAAGAGGACGTCAAGGGTCCACCAACAACCTGAAGCACTGAAGGGAAGCAAAGGGAAAAAGGTAAACAAAACTAGTTTTTAAAAGTTCCCCTACAGAGAAACAAGCGGTACAGTTTTACTATTGCCCAGCTATAACCGAACATACTTCATTTAAAAATAGCTGTGACAAGAAAAAAAAAAAAGAATTCATGGAAGCCCGAGGCTTTTTCCTGATCAATATTCTTTTAAACAGTCTTCAGCAACAGGGAAGTCAGCTCCGCTCCTGCAGAAATCTTCGCTGAACACAGACCACAGTCTTATACCTGTAACTAGGCAGCAAGGCTCCATTTCTCACACCCAGTTCAAGCATGTTTATTACGGATAACTTCCCCTCCTTCTACTTCAATTTGCTCGTAAGCCCACTTGCGATCACACCTGCATTCCACACCGCACTTGTTAGAGCCACACTTTCTGCAGGCATAGAAACAGCCCATACAGTCTTCATCCAGGCAATCGCACAGATCCAGTCCACTGGCTATGAGGATACCTCTACTGTCGTACACTTTGTTCTTTGAGGCTGATTGTCTGCAACATAAAAGAAGCACACCGGTCAGATGTAAGCAATGTATTGCCTGGTAAACCAATACATCTATACATAATACAATGTATGCGATACCAAAACTTTTATTTTTGGCCCCTTTCACACTTGTACAACCTGAAAGTCACCTGCCTTGAAGCAATGGCTGTGTAATCTTGAGGTCTATGGACCACAAGTCGCATCAAAAAGTCAGACCAAAATAGTGCAGGGACTACTTTGAAGTCGCACAGATATGAACGGTACTCATTGTAAATCATGGGGTACAACTTGTGCGACTTAGAACTGGAAAGTTGCATGACAAGTGTGAGAGGGGCCTTAAAAGGCTTTTTTGGATAAAGTAGTGGGATGGTATGAATCTCTGAGGTTTTTATTGCCGCGTCCCTGTTGAGGAAATTGACCCACTTCATTGGTCCTTGTAATCACTTCTCCAGTATTGAAATTGATGGAATAACTAAACTTTTTGCATAACTAGTAAAGGAATACTCCCGCGCTATCACTGGAGGTGAAAAAAAAAAAAACTATGCGTAAAACAACTGCTGCAAACACCGATAGGTGAATCCGTAACCCGCAAGTGCATAATAAATGATGCTGTGCTGTTGTTGAACTGTATTGTAAACAATGTATCACAAGGTAATACAAAAAAAAAAATTATGCTGAAAGCAATACTAGAGATGTGCACAAGGTGGCAGTACAGACCAAACGTGCAGATGCAAAATCTTCAATTAACGAATTCCTCACAAAAAAAAAAAAAGTAAATAAATGATTTCCATCACAAAAGATATATATATATTATAATATTTATATTTTTGTAAATTCAATTTGGGCTTCATGGGTAATACATTTTGAAGGTGTCCATCTGCCTGTAGTATATGCCAGTGTCTCTTTATTATCTTCTCTATCTTCCGATACTGAAAATTATAATCAAGGATAATAGGTACCAAGTCAGGTTTCTGATCTGATGGTATATTATCCCTGACTAGTTTAGTTCTATCCATCTCAGCAACTTCTGTTATTTTCTCTTCTATGAGCTCCCTTTTGTAGCCTTTATTGGCAAATCTGCGACCAATTTTTTGTGAGCTTGGATCATGTAGACTTTCAGGTTGGTACAATTTCGTCTAAGATGCATAAGCTGGCCCTTACGTACATTATAGAGCCAGTTCTTATGGTGGCAGCTTTCCATTGGGAGATAGCTTTTCCGATCTACATTCTTGAAGTGGGTTTGAGTGGTTAATTTGCAATCTTTTTGTGTGATTTCTAGGTCTAGAAAAGATATGTCAGTTTCACTAACTTCCCAAGATAACACTTTAGTTCTGTTAATATTCCATTTATGTAGGAAATCCTCTAGTCAGTTATGATCTCCCTTCCACGGAATGAATATATCAATCGATATGGCATATAGAATATATAAGTTCCATCGGTCTATCAGTGAACATGGATTCTTCCTCCCATTGAGCTATGAAAAGTCCAGCCACATTGGGTGCAAATTTTGCTCCCATGGCTTCTCTCGTATTCTCCCTCTCCTGTCACAGCTAGGGGCCAGCTCTCCTTCCCCCTAGAGGCAAAGTACTCTACAGGATGCCTATTGTGCTGACTGAGATGCTCATTTGCTCTACTACATTGTAAGTAGGGCTGGGGGAAAAAAAAAAAAAAAAAAAAAAAAAAAAAAAAAAAAAAAAATCGATGCTGCGGACTAGGCCGAAGCCGTGGCCTCGCCTAAAAACTCCTGCCCGCAACTCCTTGGGACAGGCCCGGTGTCCACCAAAAAACCCCCAAAAAAACACCCTTGATTTAAATTGTGAATCAAGTTTTTTTTTAGGAAAATCGCTGATTTTTTTTTTTTTTTTTACGAAAATCTCCCAGCCCTAATTGTAAGTGTTTTTAACTGCTTTTTATGAATAAATACTTAACCACTTCAATACAGGGCATTTTCATCCCCTTCCTGCCCAGGCCAATTTTCGGCTCTGTAACAGTTTGAATGACAATTGCATGGTCATGCAACAGTGTACCCAAATGAAATTTTTATTATTTTTTCCCCCACAAATAGAGCTTTCTTTGGTGGCATTTGATCACCTCTGCGGTTTTTATTTTTTGCGCTATAAACAAAAGGAGAGTGACAAGTTTGAAAAAATAAACAAAAAACTCAATAAGCGTATATTGGTTTGCGCTATAGTTATAGTGCCTACAAAATAGGGGATAGATTTATGGCATTTTTATTATTATTTTTTTTACTAGTAATGGCGGCGATCTGCGATTTTTATTGTGACTAACATTGCGGCGGGCAGATCAGACACTTTTTTGGGACCACTGACAGTTAGACAGCAATCAGTGCTATAAAAATGCACTAATTACTGTATAAATGTCACTGGCAGGGAACAAGTTAACACTAGAAGGCGATCAAGGGGTTAAATGTGTTACCTAGGTAATTATTCTAACCATAGGGGGAGGGGACTGACTAGGGGAGGGGACCGATCGGGGTTCATACTTCTGAACACACGACCGGTCTCCTCTCCCCTGACAGGACGTGGATCTGTGCGTTTACACACACAGATCCACGGTCCTGCTCTGTAACGAGTGATTCTGAGTGCCCGGCAGACATCGTGGCCGCCAGGCATGCGCATTGGCTCCTCGGTGAGGCGGCGGGCGCGTGCACGCGCCCCCTATACTGCTGGGAAGCCGAGGACGTCATATGACTCCCGCCCAGGATGGGAGATCCCATCTGCGGACGTCATATGACAATGAGCGGGGAAGGAAGTGGTTAACACTGCACTTAGAAGTGCCTTTTGTTTTTTATTTTACACCTTTAAAGTCTCAACCCTTTTTCTTCTATTATTAGATGTGATAAAAATTATAGACCCTTCATTTCTTTGCAAGTGGGTAAACTTACAAAATCTGCAGTGGATCAAGTAATTAATTTTCCCCACTGTAAAACATGCTCAGAAAAGGTGAACTAAGCATTTTAAGTGGAAGTTTAGTGAAAACCTACTCTCTGACACATTCTAAGCCTAATCTATCTACCCCTGTAAAGGAAGAAGAGGAAAAAAAAAAAAAAAAAAAAAAAAGGGAAAACACACAAGTATACTTACCTGCTCTGCAGCCACTTCTGTCCGGTCTCCAGTGGCGGATGTCACGTGCAGGAGAGAATCGACAACAGCTGTGAAATGCATGGGCTGTGACGTCACCCATAGACTTACTATGGGGCTTCCATTGTCAGCTGCCTCTCCGAAACACTCCCACACACACAATGAAGCCGCCACTGACAGCTCAGCATTGGACCGGACCGGAGCAGCTGCAGAACAGGCAAGTATAGATTTTTTTTCTTTACAGGGCTATATAATTAAGGCTTAGAATGTGGCAGAGAGTAGGTTTAGAGTTAGTTAGGTTTTGACTAAACTTCTACTTCAACAACTCTCCAAATCACCTTTCCCAAGCAGGGTTCCTCAAGCAACTTTTGATTTTCACATAAGCACTGACACCACTGATATATTTACTCATCTAGTGGGGAGAGAGTCTTCTCAATGACCATCATCTGGAAGCTATTTCATGGGGTTCTTCCTTGTTAAAACTTTTTAGAAGTTTAGAATTCCTGCTCTGAGCTCCATCTCTAAACACTTTACTTTGTGTTGTACTGCCATCTAGTGGAATAAATTAATACTTTAGGTAAACCAAATAACCTTTTACAATACCCCAGGCTCAAATTAGAAAAGGTGCATATGTTTCTATTTTTTTTTGTTTTGTTTTATTAATGTTAATTGAAATAAAAACACAATGGAAAAGAACTGACAATGTATACACTTGATTGTCATAACCAAAAGTAACACTGAAATGTGCCTCAAGACTTGACCGATTGAGGGCATGTGTGGACAGGCTTAGGACTTGTCGGTGGTATTAGTTTGACATCAATTTAAGGTCATTCAGACAGGTGCTTTTGACCTGCTTTAAAACTGCTTGAAGTGGGTTTGGCATTACAATAGATGGGAATGTAAAACCCATCTGACTTGGGGGGAGGGGGTTGCATCTGCCTTAGCTGGCTCAGAGAATGAAGCATTTTGGCAGCATGGGGGACACAACCAGCTCTGATAACAGATACAGAAGTGAATAAAGGATTAAGTCAATGTGTACAGGCTGTGCAGTGGAAACTACTTTCTGCCTCCCGGACATGCTTATAGATTTAACCCAGTAAAAATGCTCACATAAAGAGAGTTAACTGGACAAAAGAGGACATAGGAGCTCAAACCTTTCTGACCCTGTGGGTGTGGACTTGGTCAGCCGCCTCTTCTCTCGCGCACTGGTTTCTGGGGTGAAATCCGTCTGTCGTCCTGGGTTGGAAAACTGCAATGATTTCAACGTTTTGGCTGATCGCCCCTGCATAAAAACATAAGCAAAATGTGAACAAACAAATACTGGTTTGGACACTAAAAAGCAAATTAAAGGTGAACTCCAGGAAAAGTAAAAATCCTCCCTTGTAATGGGGCTGCCCCGTCACTGCGAAGGTCAAGTGCTTGTTTAGGTGAAGGAGACAGAGAAAGGCATTTTTTTTGCCTCTGCGCTGCAAGAGCGGTCCTCACAGCCTCTTCTCCTCCATGCTCCGCAGTCGGATGCCCTCCGCCTTCATTAAGACAGATGTATGAGGGACAGTCCACTGTCAGAGCATAGGGTGGCAGAGGATCGGGTAAGTAGAAGTGATTTTCCTTGCAGTGGAGGGGCAGTCCTGCTGAAACCCCTTCCAGCAGCACATACTTTCCTTCCGTCTTCCCCTGCTCTGTTCACCAGCAGCAACCCACGATTCCAGGAGCTCTCTGCGGACCGTGGCTTTTACTGTAGCATGTGACTAAGAAAATGTCAGGAAAGACCTACTAGAAACGCTGAACTTTATTTGGGGTTAATTAGAGGCACTTTAAATGATGGCAGGTGTGTACTGACTCCTATTTAACATGAGTTTGAATGTGATTGCTTAATTCTGAACAGATACATCCAAGTTATAAGAGGGTGTGCTGCACACTTATACAACCACATTATTCTATTTTTTTATTTTTGCTTCCCAACCCTAAAAGATTTCAGCTTGTTTTTCAATGGAGTTTATAAGTCACATTAAAAAGGTGGGAAAAGTTCTGAAATGATTTATCTTTGCCTCATTTTTTTACCTCACAAAAAACTGACATTTTACCAGGGGTATGTAGACTTTTTATATCCACTGTATCTTCAGGCCGGTCACGTGACTCCCGGCCGGTTTACCACTCCGATCCAGAGCTACAGTGGGAGGGGCCGAGTGGCCACGTGACCTCCCCGGCTGACGTCAGAGGGAGATCTCAGCCCCTCCAGCTGCAGATCGGCCGGGAGTCACGTGACCGGCCTGAAGGTAGCTGTAAAAAGTATTTACAAGCTTTGCTTTATTAAAACACTTAGACGTTTTGCAGGTGCTATTGCGCTAAAAATAGCGCCTGCAAACCGCCCCAAAACAGCCTCCGCTGTTTGTTCAGTGTGAAAGCCCGAGGGCTTTCACACTGAAGCAGTGCGCTGGCAGGAGAAGAAAAAATCTCCTGCAAGCCGCATCTTTGGAGCGGTGTATTCACCGCTCCTAAACTGCTCCTGCCCATTGAAAATCAATGGGACAGCGCGGCTATACCGTGGCTATAGCCACGCTATACGAGTGGTTTTAACCCTTTTTCGGCCGCCAGCGGGGGGTTAAAACCGCACCGCTAGCGGCCGAATACCGCGGTAAAACAGCGCTAAAAATAGCGCTGTTTTACCGCCGACGCCCCCTACCGCCCCCGGTGTGAAAGCAGCCTTAGAGGGGCTGGCAGCAAATTCCATTGTTGTGGTTTACATCCACTTTAATTCTTTATGGCATAGTTTCAACAAGGTGTTGGAAACATTCCTCAGAGATTTTGGTCCATAGTGACATGATATCATCACGTAGTTGCTGCAGATTTGTCACCTGCACATCAATGATGCGAATCTCCCATTCCACCACATCCCAAAGGTGCTCTATTGGATTGGGATCTGGTGGCTGTGGAGGCCATTGGAGTACAGTGACCTCATTGTCATGTTCAAGAAACCAGTAGTGAGATGATTGGAGCTTTGTGACATGGTGAATTATCCTGCTGGAAGGAGCCATCAGAAGATGGGTACACTGTAGTCATAAAGGGATGGACATGGTCAGCAACAATACTCAGGTAGGCCGTGGTGTTTAAACAATGCTCAATTGGTATTAAGGGGCCCAAAGTGTGCCAAGAAAATATCCTCCACACCATTACACCACAAGCCTGAACAGTTGATACAAGGCAGGATGGATACATGCTTTCATGTTGTTTACACCAAATTCTGACCCTACCATCTGAATGTCGCAGCTGAAATTGAGACTCATCAGACCAGGCAATGTTTTTCCAATCTTCTATTGTCCAATTTTGGTGAGCCTGTGCGAATTATAGCCTCAGTTTCCTGTTCTTAGCTGACAGGAGTGGCGCCCAGCGTGGTCTTCTGCTGTAGCCCATCTTCTTTAGGGTTCAATGTCTTGTGCCTTCAGAGATGTTAATTTGCATACCTTGGTTGTAACAAGTGGTTATTTCAGTTACTGTTGCCTTTCTATCATCTCGAACCAGTCTGCCTATTCTCCTCTGACATCAACAAGGCATTTTCCTCCACACAACCTCCGCTCACTGGGCATTTCCTCTTTTTCGGACCATTCTCTGTAAACCCGAGAGATGGTGGTGCGTGAAAATCCCAGTAGATCAGCAGTTTTTGAAATACTCAGACCGGCCCGTCTGGCGCCAACAACCATGCCACGTTCAAAGTCACTTAAATCCCCTTTCTTTCCCATTCTGATGCTCTGGTTTGAATTCAGAAAGTCATCTTCACCACATCTAGATGCCTAAATGCATTGAGTTGCTGCCATGCGATTAGCAATTTGTGCTATCAAGCAATTGAACAGGTGTACCTAATAAAGTGGCTGGTGAGTGTATATACTTGATTCTGTGCAAACCGCACACACTATAGCAGCAACGCTAAAAAATAGATAAATAATCCTTTTGGCATTGTTTGAACTTGCTGGCAAAATGCTTGGTTGAGCTGCATTTTTATTACCACTTCAGGTCTGGAAGATTGAGCCCCCTTCCTGTCCAGGCCATTTTTTGTCATACGGAACCGAGTTACTTTAACTGACAATTGTGCGGTCCTGTGATGTTGTACCCAAATGCATGTCTTTTTTTCCCCCACAAATAGAGCTTTCCTTTGGTGGTATTTAATCACTTCTGCGATTTTTATTTATTGCGCTATAAACAAAAAACGTCCATCAATTTTGAAAAAAAAACAAAAAAAAAAAAAAAGAAACAATATTTTTTTACTTTCTGCTATAAAACATTCAATAAAAAAAAAAAAAAAAAAATAACGAATTTCCTCATCAATTTAGCCCAATATGTATTCTGCTACATATTTCTGGTAAAAACAAAATCCCCATAAGCGTAAATTGATTGGTTTGCGCAAAGTTATAGTGTCTACAAACTATGGGATATATTTATGGAATTTTTATTTTTTTTACTAGTGGCAGTGACTTATAGCAGGATCGCGACATTGCGGCTGACAAATTGGACACTGACACTTTTTGTGGGACCAGTGACACCAATACAGTGATCAGTGCTAAAATTATGCACTGTCACTGTACCAATGACATTGGCAGGGAAGGGGTTAACATTAGAGCTGCACAATTCTGGATAAAATGAGAATCACAATTTTTTTGCTAAGACTAACGATCATGATTCTCGCGGCGTAACATCTTCCACATTATACAAAAAAATTGTGCGAAATTATAAAATAAAGAATAAGGCGCTATACATGTTCATATAAAAAAAAACTGTCACAAAGAAAAATACTGCATCAAACTCAAATGCGCACATTAATGAGAAGAGCTATTCACAGCGAAACATATGTCGGGTCGGAGAATCCATCATTTCCAGGTCCATATTGGATGCCCCACACCAGGCTTTGCACCTTCGGAGTGAGACGTGGAACGCACACTACCCCCAGGGATCAGCTGACTCACACGCTGTTTACACCTAGTGCCAGGCCAGGCACTATCACATGTGAGTGTAACTTCTATCATTGCTGCTGTTTTTACTTTATTAACCACTTGACCACTGGGCACTTAAACCCCCTTAATAACCAGACCAAATTTCAGCTTTTGGTGCTCTCACATTTTGAATGACAATTACTCAGTCATGCAACACTGTACCTATATGAAATTTTTGTCCTTTTTTTCACACAAATAGAGCTTTCTTTTGGTGGTATTTAACCGCTTGCTGACCGCCGGCTGTCTATTGACGGCCAGGCGGCGCAGCTCTCGTTGCGGGCGGGCGTCATATGACGGCCTCGCATTCCTAGGCCACCAGGGGGCGCGCGCGCGCCGCCGGCAATCGCGCGCGCCCGCCGTGTCACTAGGCACCCGGTGCGTGTGCCCGGCAGCCGCGATGTCCGCCGGGCACCCGCGATTACCGGTAACACAGCAGGACCGTGGATCTGTGTGTGTAAACACACAGATCCACGGTCCTGTCAGAGGAGAGGAGACCGATGGTGTGTTCCCAGCACAGAGGAACACCGATCGGTCTCCTCCCCTAGTGAGTCCCCTCCCCTACAGTTAGAATCACTCCCTAGCAACACAGTTAACCCCTCGATCACCACCTAGTGTTAACCCCTTCCCTGCCTGTCACATTTATACAGTAATCAATGCATTTTTATAGCACGGTTTGCTGTATAAATGTGAATGGTCCCAAATATGTGTCAAAAAAGTGTCCGCCGCAATATCGCAGTCGCAATAAAAATCGCAGATCGCCGCCATTACTAGTAAAAAAATAAAAAAAAATAAAAATGTTATAAATCTATCCCCTATTTTGTAGACGCTATAACTTTTGCGCATTTATTTTTACCAAAAATATGTACAAGAATACATATCGGCCTAAACTGAGAAAAAATTTGTTTTAAAGAAAAAAAATTGGATTTTTATTATCGCAAAAGATAAAAATTATTGTGTTTTTTTTAAAACTTCTCACTCTTCTTTTGTTTATAGCACAAAAAATAAAAACCGCAGAGGTGATCAAATACCACTAAAAGAAAGCTCTATTTGTGGGGAAAAAATGATAACAATTTCATTTGGGTACAGTGTTGTATGACCGCACAATTGTCATTCAAAGTGCGACAGCGCTGAAAGCTGAAAAATGGCTTGGGCAGGAAGGGGACGAAAATGCCCTGTATTGAGGTGGTTAATCACCGCTGGGTTCTTTATTTTTTGCGCTATAAAAGAAAAAAGACCAAAAAATCTGCAAAAAAATAAATTTTTCTTCGTTTCGGTTATAAAATTTTGAAAATTAGTAATTTTTCTTCATATATTTTGGCCAAAATTTATACCGCTACATATCTTTGGTAAAAATAACCCAAATCGGTGTAAATTATTTGGTCTTTGTGAAAGTTATAGAGTCCACAAGCTATGGTGCCAATATCTGAAAATTGATCACACCTGATGTACTGGCGGTCTATCTCATTTCTTGAGACCCTAACATGCCAGAAAAGTACAAATACCCCCCAAATGACCCCTTTTTGGAAAGAAGACATTCCAAGGTATTTAGAAAGATGCATGGTGAGTTTTTTGAAGTTGTCATTTTTTCCCACAATTCTTTGCAAAATCAAGTTTTTTTTTTTTCTTTTTTCACAAAAGTGTCATATTAGCAGGTTATTTCTCACACACAGCATATGCATACCACAAATTACACCCCAAAAACACATTCTGCTATTACTCCTGAGTATAGCGATATCACATGTGTGAGACTTTTACACCGTGTGGCCACATACAGAGGCCCAACATGCAGGGGAGCACCTTCAGGCGTTCTGGAGCACCCGGGCCAATTCTGACATTTCTCTCCTACATGTAAAAATCATAATTTATTTGCTAGAAAATTACATAGAACCCCAAAACATTATATATGTTTTTTTAGCAAAGACCCTAGAGAATACAATAGCGGTCATTGCAACTTTTTATCTTGCACGATATTTGCGCAGCAATTTTTCGAACGCGTTTTTTTTGGAAAAAAGACTGTTTTTTGCTTTAAAAAAAACCAAAACAGTAATGTTAGCCCAATGTTTTTGCACAATATGAAAGATGAAGTTACGCCGAGTAAATAGATACCTAACATGTCACCTTTCAAAATTGAACACGCTTGTGGAATGGCGCCAAACTTCGCCACTTAAAAATCCCCATAGGCGACGCTTTAAATTTTTTTACTGGTTACAAATTTTGTGTTACAGAGGAGGTCTAGGGCCAAAGTTATTGCTCTCGCTCTACCAATCGCAGCGATACCTCACATGTGTGGTTTGAACACCGTTTTCATATGTGGGCGGGACTTACGTATGCGTTCGCTTCTGCATGCGAGCACACGGACAGGGGAACTTTAAAAAAAATTTATTTTTTTCATTGTTCATTTTACTTTATTTTAGTTTGACACTTTTTTCCAAAAAAAAAATTTTTTGATCACTTTTCTTCCTATTACAAGGAATGTAAACATCCTTGTAATAGGAATATGGCATGACAGGTCCTCTTTACTGAAAGATTGGAGGGTTATTAGATCTCATCACAGGATGGACTGTGGAGGTCTCATATGTAGAGCAGTGCCAACGTCCTATTTTAAGTCTTAGAAAAAAGGGGGAAGGGGGGGGGGGGGGTTTAATTACCATACATTTATGTAGTGACATTTAATACCAATTTCCGCAATGTACTGCGTTTTTTAAAAAAATGTTTACGTTTTTGTGATTCTTTTTAAATTTGTGTATAAATAAAAGTTTACATTGATTTTTATGATTGGTGCCTACAAGGTCCTCTTTACAGTGAGATATGGGGTCAATAAGACCCCACATCTCACCTCTAGGCTGTGCCTGAAATAAAAAAAAAAAAAAAAAAAAAAAAAAAATCCTGGCTTTGATCGTAGCAGTGAGTCGGTAGAAGCACCGGAGGGCGGCGGGAGGGGGGGACGTCCCCTCTCGCCTCCCGTAAGAACAATCAAGCAGTGTAACAGCCGCTATGATCGTTCTTATGGTGTAGGGAATCGCCGGCTGAAAAAGCTGATATCTGAATGATGCCTGTAGCTGCACCCATCATTCAGATATCCCCGCACAAAGTCAAGGACGTCGTATGACGGAAGGCGGGAAGTGGTTAAAACGCTTTTTTTTTTTAAACACAAAGTTGTCCATTTATACAATATTTCTACCACATTACATGTACATACCAAAAATGACACCCCAAAATAGATTCTCCTACTCCTCCTGAGTACGGCGATACCACATGTGTGAGACTTCCACAGCCTGGCCACATACAGAGGCTGGGTATGGCTGAGCATGGCTGGGTATGGCAGAGTATCGCCGAGTATGACTGGGTATCACCGAGTATTGCAGAGTATGGCTGGGTATTGCAGAGTATGGCTGGGTATTGCAGAGTATGGCTGGGTATGGCAGAGTATTGCGGGTTATGGCAGAGTATTGCAGATTTTTGCGGGGTATTGCAGAGCATGGCTGGGTATGGCAGAGTATGGCTGGGTATCACCGAGTATTGCAGAGTATGGCGGGGTATTGCAGAGTATTGTGGGATATTTCGTGGTATTTCAGGGTATGGCAGAGTATTGCGGGGTATTCCAGGGTATGGCAGAGTATTGTGGGGTATTCCAGGGTATGGCAGAGTATTGCGGGGTATTGCAGGGTATGGCAGAGTATTGCGGGGTATTGCAGGGTATGGCGGGGTATTGCAGAGTATTGCGGGGTATTCCAGGGTATGGCAGAGTATTGCGGGGTATTGCAGGGTATGGCAGAGTATTGCGGGGTATTGCAGGGTATTGCAGAGTATTGCGGGGTATTGCAGAGTATGGCAGAGTATTGCGGTGTATTCCAGGGTATGGCAGAGTATTGCGGTGTATTCCAGGGTATGGCAGAGTATTGCGGTGTATTCCAGGGTATGGCAGAGTATTGCGGTGTATTCCAGGGTATGGCAGAGTATTGCGGTGTATTCCAGGGTATGGCAGAGTATTGCGGGGTATTGCAGGGTATGGCAGAGTATTGCGGGGTATTGCAGGGTATGGCGGGGTATTGCAGAGTATTGCGGGGTATGGCAGAGTATTGCGGTGTATTCCAGGGTATGGCAGAGTATTGCGGTGTATTCCAGGGTATGGCAGAGTATTGCGGTGTATTCCAGGGTATGGCAGAGTATTGCGGTGTATTCCAGGGTATGGCAGAGTATTGCGGTGTATTCCAGGGTATGGCAGAATATTGGGGGGTATTGCAGGGTATGGCAGAGTATTGCATGGGTATTGTGGGGCATTGCAGAGGGAATTGCAGAGTATTGGGGATGGCTGAGCATGGATGATGGATGGCTGGATGTCTCTGTGCAGCGCTGTGGGCACTACAGATGCAGCCCACAACGCTGCAGCCATCCATCCCCCTCTCTGCTCACAGTGTCACGATCGGTACACAGGAGGGGAGGAGAGGAACCGGCGTCATCAGATGACGCCGGTTTGTTTACATGTGATCGCGCCGTCATTTGACGGCGCGATCACATGGTAAACGGCCGCGATTAGCGGCGATTTACCGAGATCCGCGATGCGCCGGGTCCTCTGGACCCGGCGGTCACGGATGCTCTCGAGAGCGCGCCCTAGGGGGCGCGCGAGAGCAGAACTCTGGGAGGACGTCCCTGGACGCCCTCCCAGAGTTAAGCAACCGCCCTGTAGCCGTCATTTGGCTATGGGCCGGTTGTTAAGTGGTTAAAACTGACTACACTATGAGATTTTCGTCCGTGTCTCCTGTGGTGTCATTTTTTACATTCTGGCTCCTTCCTGAGTGGCCATTGGAGTGGATTCATGCCATTAGTGGAACCAATCTGGTGTTCCCAAAGTGTTTCTTGACCATCCTGTAAAAAGGGGTCAAACAGCTCTGGTGAGTGGCCATCTTCATACTGAGCACTTGTGGTGGAAGATCTAGAAGTTTTATCTCAGAGTATTTCGTATTGGTGTTGGGATTTATTCACTTATGGACTTTATGCTTATTTTCTCATTAACATGCACATGAGTTTGATGCAGTGTTTTTCTATGGACACGTATAGCACATTTATTGTTTATTTTATCATTTTGGACAGTTCCAGTGATTCATTCACTTTAAAGGGGGTCAGCTGTTTGTTTATGTTCTCATCCCCACAAGGCGCCATTTTTTTTGGTACACATTTTTTTGCATACAAAAAATTGGGCTAACTTTAATGTTTAGTTTTTCTTTTTTTTTTTATTCATTGAAGTGTATTTTTCCCCCAAAAATTGTGCTTGAAAGACCACTGTGCAGTGTGACAAAATATTGCAACGATCTGCATTTATTCTCTAGGGTCTCAGAGATATACATGTTCTAAGCAATTTTCTAGTAAAAAATACTGATTTTAACTACTTACCGACCAGCCGCCACAGTTGTACTGCGACAGGTTGGCACGGCTGCGCAATTTGCTGTCATTGTACGTCAGCTCTTTAAATTTCTATAGCAGGTGTGTCCCCGGAGCCGATGCATGTGGCCGGCGGCTGCGATGACCCTGTCAGCCACCCGCAATCGCTCCACAGAGAGCCAGAACGGGGAACTGTCAGTGTAAACAGACAGATCCCCATTCTGTCAGGGTTGGAGAGAGAGATCTGCTGCTCCTAGTGATTGGGATCAACATTTTCCCTCTTCTTCCAGGCAGCCCATCCCCCATACAGTTAGAAACACCTTGATCGCCCCCTAGTGTTAACCCCTTCCCTGCCAGTTTATACAGTAATCAGTGGCTATTTTTAGCTCTGATCGATGTATAAATGTCAATGATCCCAAAAAAAGTGTCAAAAAAGTGTACGATCTGTCCGCCGCAATGTCGCAGTCCTGCAAATAAAAAAAAATCATTTGCAGATCGCCGCCATTACTATTAAAAAAAATTATAAAAATGCCATAAATCTATCCCCCATTTTGTGGACGCTATAACTTTTGCGCAAACCAATCAATATACACTTATTACGATTTTCTTTACCAAAAATATGTAGAAGAATACATATCGGTCTAAACTGATGAAGACATTTTTTTGGATATTTATTATAGCTAAAAAGTAAAAAATATTGCTTTTTTTTTCAAAATTGTCAGTCTTTTTTTTTTGTTTATAGCGCAAAAAATTAAAACTGCAGAGGTGATCGAATACTACCAAAAGAAAGCTCTTTTTGTGGGGCAAAAAAAAGACATACATTTTGTTTGGGTACAAAGTCGCACAGCTGCGCAATTGTCAGTTAACATAACGCAGTACCTTAACGCAAAAAATGGCCTGGTCTTTAAGGGGGCAAATCCTTCCGGAGCTGAAGTGGTTAACTTGTAAGCAACAAGTGTCAGAATCACTTCAACCCCGGAAGGATTTGCCCCCTTAATGACCAAGCCATTTTTTGCGTTAAGGTACTGCGTTATGTTAACTGACAATTGTGCGGTCGTGCGCCGCTGTTTTGGTAGTATTTGATCACCTCTGCGGTTTTTATTTTTTGCTCTATAAAACAAAAAAAGAGCGTCAATTAAAAAAAAAAAAAAAAAAGTACCGTATATACTCGAGTAAAGGTCGAGTTTTTCAGCACATTTTTTTTGTGCTGAAAGTGCCCCCCTCGACTTATACTTGAGTCAAGCACTTTTCTGCAGCAAAAAATTTCATTTTCTGAACCGACTTTGGGGCCCCGTATCTCAGGGCCACTTTGTGCTAGAAACCCCAAATTTGGTGTGCAAACCCAGTGGAACTGGTACCACAACATATCAAAAGCTGGGGTTCCTAGGACCAAGGGGCCCCAAAGTCGGTTCGGAAAATGTCATCCTCTGCTGCAGAAAAGTGCTTGACATTTTCTGAACCGATTTTTGGGGCCCTGTATCTCGGGGACACTTGGTGCTAGAAACCCCAGCTTTGGATATTTTATGGTGCTAGTTCCACTGAGTATGCACATGCAATTTGGGGTTCCTAGCACAAAGTGGCCCCGAGATACAGGGCCCCAAATTCGGTCAACTGTGTCCATCTGCAGCAATGTCATTTCGGGACCATTTGGGTTCAGAGACCCCAAATTTTGGCTGCAGCTAGGGGGCATCTAGGAACCCTTAACTACCGAGTTTGAAGTTCGGGGGACCTATGGCTGCAAATGGGCACAGCGAGGCATGCAAATGGGCATTGTTGACCCTCTTTTCCACTTGCAGTAGCTGTGCGTTTCTCACCCTCGTCTTATACTCGAGTCACTAAGTTTTTCCCAATTTTTTTGTGGTAAATTAGGACCTCGACTTATACTCGGAACGACTCATACTCGAGTATATACAGTATATATATTTTAATCAGTTTATGCCAATATGTATTCTTCTACATATTTTTGGTAAAAAAAATCCCAATAAGCGTATATTGATTGGTTTGCGCACAAGTTATAGCGTCTACAAAATAGGGATTAGATTTATGGCATTTTTATTTGGTTTTCTTTTTTTTTTACTAGTAAAATCAGTGATTTTAAGCGGAACTGCAACATTGCGGCGGACAGATCGGACACCTAACTGACATTTTTGACACTTTATTGGGAACCAGCGAGATTAATACAGTGACCAGTGCTAAACATATGCACTGACATTGTACTGATGGCACTGGCAGGGAAGGGGTTAACATCAGGGGCGATCAAGGGGTTAAATGTGTTCCCTGTTTGTGTTTTCTAACTGTATGTGTTTGGGGGGAGACTGTGTGACTGGGGAAACACAGATCCGTCTTCCTGCTTAGCAGGGAGACAGATCACAGTGTCATCCCCTGACAGAACGGAGATCTGCCTCGTTTACGTCGGCAGATCCCCATTCAGTCTGTGTGGGGAACAATCGCTGGCCAATCGGAGTGCCCACCAAAACTAGTGCACAAATTGCCGTACCGGTACAACGATTTGCATAGCCAAGCCACCTTGTCGCAGTACATCTGCGGGGGGTGGCTGGCAAGTGGTTAAACTGACTTTGTTTATAGACCAAAGTTTATCCCTTTGATATAAAAGAACGAAGAGATACACGGTATCTTTCACACAGCAACACTGCGCTTATTCATTACTTAGTAATGAATAAGCGTTGCTGTGTGAAACACGTCTACCTGTACCTGTTTGCCTGTCCTGTGGTGATATTCAGGTTACAGATTTTACAATAAAGAGATTCATTACTACCTCGGTGTGCAGCCATCCATTCCTTTTATTCAAGATCGAGATGGCGTTTGAATCGAGCTCGCCATTTTTTTTAACGATTAATCGTGCAGCTCTAGTTAACAGGGGGGGGGGGGCAATCAAAGGGTTAAATGTGTGCCTAGCCAGTGTTTTACTGTAGTGTGGGAGGTGCTTTTACTAGGGAAGGCATGGATCCATGTCCCTGCTTTACAGGGTCCATGCCTTCCCTACTGACAGAACAGCAATTTGCCTTGTTTACATAGCAGAACGATCAGCGAGTGCCGGCGGACATCGGGTCCCACTGTGTTTAATGACAGTGGGAATGAGCTGCTGGCACTGCGCACTTTTGCCCGATAACTGGAGGAGTGCAGGATTACGTGTGTATATATACACACACACCAGGGGTATGCAATTAGCGGACCTTCAGCTGTTGCAAAACTACAAGTCCCATCATGCCTCTGCCTCTCATGCTTGTGGCTGTCAGAGTCTTGCTATGTCTCATGGGACTTGTAGTTCTGCAACAGCTGGAGGTCCACTAATTGCATATCCCTGATATACACACGTGACCCTGCGCAGCGCGGTCGCCCTGCAGCAGTAAATCTGCTATGTGGTGCTCAGCGACTGGTTAGGCCTCACTAGGCTGCAGATGGGGGTGTTTACACGCTGCAATGTGCAGATGGGGGTGTTTACACGCTGCAATGTGCAGATGGGGGTGTTTACACGCTGCAATGTGCAGATGGGGGTGTTTACACGCTGCAATGTTTTGCTTCATTCCCGTGGCAAAGTTGATCCAACTTGTATAGACCCAACACTACACATTCAAACCAATAAGAAGTGCTACTCATGCCCCAGGAACCTTGTGTAATATACACAGGACTCCCACATATTTGTTGACAAAAATGGGGGTTAAAACAGGAGGTGATGATCACTTCCTCACCGCCGGTCAGTAGTCTCTGGAGCACGATCCAATCACAGGTCAGGATTCAGAGAGGGAGATATATGGATGTCTATGAGGCTTTATACACCGGAGACTGACACATGGGAGACCTCACAGCTACCAAGTCTGAGGACCAATCAGAAGAATCCATCCCATCTGTATCCAATCAGGGAGGCCCCTGTATTACTGATGGTAGATCAGATTGTATGCTTTGTGGTCACCTATCCTCCTCCTCCATGTAGTAGAGGCTCCTCTCTGATTGGACACATCATCAGGTAGTTCCTCATATTACAGATTTTTCTCATAAACGTTGACTGTAGGATATGTGACAGCCAAATATACCCCTCCCCTCGCCAGGCTCTACAATCACCTAGTACTGTCTGCCCAGCCTTGTATTGCTCTGTTATCTCCAGCACAACTCTTCCTGTCCCTGTACACTCCCCGTACCGCATACAACGTGCACCCTCCGGTGTTCTGTCATGGCCGGTGCCCCCACGTTACCCCCCGTCCTTCCTTCTCCTCACTCACTTTCGCCTGGGACTTCTTGCTCGGCATTCCCGCGTTGCTCGCAGCGCCGTCCCGCGCCGCCGCCATCCACAGGCGCCCCGCCCCCTATAACGCGTCATCTCACACGCACACCATAGAGGTGCACACAAAGACAGATAGGCGGGAGGTTTGGAATGTTGGCGCTGTCTATGGTGTCGTTTGGCATCTCTATGGTGATTCCCTGACACGTGGCCTGTCAGTGTGCTATGTAAACAATGGTGTGCAGCTCATGTACAAAAGATATGCATTTTCATAAACACCAAAACTTCCTAATAAGAAGAATGTGACTCATAAATAAAGGACACCTAAAGGCAATTTTTTTCTCTGGTTTTGAGAGTGGAGAGTGATTAGAACCCCTGCCAGGTCCGCTACGCATCAGAAAATGCAACAAAAGTGATGCTGCGAACAAAATTGCTTATTGCACATGCGCTATGCGTTCCAACATGGCCGCTATAGGTTTCAATAGGTTTCCTAATCTGACAGAACACAAAAGATGGCAGCGGACAGATGTAATTTAGTAAAAGCTGCAGATCACAGCAAGTTGCGCTCCCTAACGGGGCTCATCCGCAATCTGTCAAGACATGCCAAGAACAAGGATGAGATGTGTGAGTGCTCAACCTTCTTCTCATATATTGATCATTTTGTTTACCATGTACAGTGGAACCTCGGATTGTGAGTAACGCGGTTAACGAGCGTTTCGCAATACGAGCACTGTATTTTTAAAAATCGTAACTCGGTTTGCGAGTGTTGTCTCGTAAAACGAGCACGATTCAGGCCAAAGTGGTGTGCAGTACCGCTTTTGGCTTGAGGTGGGGGGGATGTCACGTTCGGAAATGCACGGAAAGGCCCATGTACAGCATGGCTGACCTCGGCAAATCTCGGGTAGAAAGTCTTTCTGAGGTTTGCCGAGGTCAGCCGAAGTGTCCTCGGGCCTTTTCGGCCATTTCCGAGGCTCTCCGGCGCCCCCCCCCGTCTCTGGCCACATGCGGTAATGCATCCTATTGAAGTCAATGCGGAACAAATTATTTTTTTTTCCATTGACTTCAATGGGAAAACTCGCTTTGATATGCGAGTACTTTGGATTAGGCTTGGAGAACCTCCAGGCAGCAAACAAAGTCAATTGCCTGCCTATGCAATTGAAGAAATTTATTAGCTTTCATAAGGTCAAAAAGTTTACAGTTTTATCTACATTTGCATTGCAGCCACATAAAGCAGGGCTTTTTACACTGCCTAGGCTTCTTGCAAATTGGCCTGACTGCCTCTGCTTCTGGCAGGGCCAGAGTGAAAGTTTTTTTTTTATTAGTTTAGCATCTCTTTACTTAAACGTTACCTTGCTGTACTCTGCATCAACAGAGTTCAATTATAGGAATATATAGAATTAGATGGACTGTGGTCTTTCATCCTTGCTAATTATGTCATTGATGTTACAGCCACCAAGCTAGTCAGCCATCTTCTAGAGAAGCTTCCTGGGGACAGCAATGATAAAAGTCCTCCTTCTGAAGTCGTCGTGAACATTATCTGGGGATCTGGGGGTTTTGGTAGATCATAAGCTCAATAACACCATGCAATGCCAAGCTGCGGTTTCCAAAGCGAGCAAAGTCCTTTCTTGTATTAAGAGAGGTATGGACTCCAGAGAGAGAGATATCATTTTGCCCCTGTTCAAATCATTAGTAAGACTTCATCTGGAATATGTAGTTCAGTTTTGGGCACCAGTTCACAAAAAGGATATCGGGAAACTGGAGAAAGTGCAGAGAAGGGCAACCAAACTGATAAGAGGCATGGAGGAGATCAGCTATGAGGAAAGATTAGAGGAACTGAATTTATTCACTCTTGAGAAGAGGAGAATAAGGGGGGATATGATCAACATGTTCAAATATATAAGGGGACCATATAGTGACCTTGGTGTTGAGTTATTCACTTTACGGTCAACACAGAGGACAAGGGGGCACTCTTTACGACTGGAGGAAAAGAGATTTCGTCTCCAAATACGGAAAGGTTTCTTCACAGTAAGAGCTGTGAAAATGTGGAATAGACTCCCTCCAGAGGTGGTTCTGGCCAGCTCAGTAGATTGCTTTAAGAAAGGCCTGGATTCTTTCCTAAATGTACATACTATAACTGGGTACTAGCATTTATAGGTAAAGTTGATCCAGGGAAAATCCGATTGCCTCTTGGGGGATCAGGAAGGATTTTTTTCCCCTGCTGTAGCAAATTGGAGCATGCTCTGCTGGGGTTTTTTTGCCTTCCTCTGGATCAACTGTGGGTATAGAATTGGGTCTATTGGATTGTACAAATTTTTTTTTTTTTTTTATGGTTGAACTGGATGGACTTGTGTCTTTTTTCAGCCTGACTAACTATGTAACTATGTAATTATCGCTGTGCTCAAAAACCTGACTGTGGCTGGACCTCTCGCAGCACGGGATATAGTATATTTCAATGGGCTCAGCAAACTGATGTACAGCAAAAGGAATCAAGATGGGTAAGTGGTGCTAGATAAGTACACAGGATATTGTTTAAAGCTAGGCCTAATAGCAGAACAAGAGGTGAGATCTAGCTGGTAGCAGTAGTGCACATATTATTTTCATGTGTCAGTTTAATTATCCACTGTATCTTCATGCTAAATACTTTGTAATGTTTGATATATTTTTATATATTTTAAACATGTGACGCAGACCCCCAACACTGTCCATAAGTTGGTGTTTAGCTGGATCAGGATTTTGATATACAGGTGCATCTCATAAAATTAAAATATCATCAAAAAGTTAATTAATTTTTTTCAAATTATATTCAAAAAGTGAAACTCCTATATTTTATATTGATGCGTTACATACAGAGTGATATATTTTAAGCATTTCTTTTTTTTTTTTTAATTTTGATGATTATGGCTTACAGCTAGTGAAAACCCAAAATTCAGTATCTCAGAAAATTGGAATATTACATAAGACCAATTAAAAAAAAGGATTTTTAATACAGAAATGTTGGTTTTCTGAAATGTTTGTCTATGTACAGTATAGTATGTACTCAATACTTGGTCGAGGCTCCTTTTTGCATGAATTGCTGCATGAATGGGTTTAGGTCAGGCGAGTTTGCTGGCCAATCAAGCACAGTGATACCATGATCATTAAATCAGCTATTGGTACTTTTGGCAGTGTGGGCAGGTGCCAAGTCCTGCTGGAAAATGAAATCCACATCTCCATAAAGCTGGTCAGCAGAGGGAAGCATGAAGTGTATATTTAGATCCATTGACATTGGAGTTAAGAGGTCACTTTCCTAAGCTCTGATGGGTCCAAAGAGGGAGGTGCCTGAAATAAAAGTAGTATGTTTAGTAGAATGAAGAAAGCACCAGATATATGGTTGACAGTCCAGTTCAATTTTATTCCATGAGAATAAGAAAGAAAACTCTTTTTAGGTCTTTACAGATCCCCCTGCATCAGGGCTCCCGCAGGGAGAAGTTGGGTGAAAGCTGGACTGAGAATGGGTGTCCTGGAGTAAATGTCTCGAGTATAGATGGGGTCTGCTCTGGTCATTGGTCTAGTAGACAGCTAGATTATTGACCAGGACATGCCCATAAAAGGAGGAATTGCCTAATTTAGAGGGACTTCCTCTCATTTCCTGTTGTATCTATGGAACCTGGAATGGAATTATAAGAATTGAACTTAATGCCGCGTACACACGGTCGGACTTTACGGCAGACTTTGCCCGGCAGACTTTACGACGGACTTTCTGAATGAACGGACTTGCCTACACACAATCCACCAAAGTCTGTCGAATTCGTACGTGATGACGTACGACCGGACTAAAACAAGGAAGTTCATAGCCAGTAGCCAATAGCTGCCCTAGCGTGGCTTTTTGTCCGTCGAACTAGCATACAGACGAGCGGACTTTTCGACCGGACTCGATTTCGACGAATTAATTTAAAACATGTTTCAAATCTAAGTCCGTCCAACTTTTGAGAAAACAAAGTCCGCTGGAGCCCACACACGATCGAACTGTCTGACGAAACCAGTCCGCCGGGCAAAGTCTGCCGTAAAGTCCGCTCGTGTGTACGCGGCATCATTTTCCCCAAAGGGACAGTTTTTTTGACCCTAGATTTAGTTTTGAACAGAAGAAAAACAAATAAAGACCATTTGTATGTATCCTGCTAAAATTTAAAGCAGATAACTCCACTTTTGTGGAAAAATCTATATCTATCAAAGATAGATAAATAATCTCATATTCATTTGCTGCACAAGCCATATTGAGATTTTGTGGTGTTAAAGTGGTTGTAAACCCTCACATGTACCCAGTAAAGTGACTGGCTTCAGGTGATACAGAGGGAAAACAAATCCACCTAAATAAGCTGTAAATGTTTATTTACAGCTGTCTATCCCCTACATTCATTCAATGTGCAGAATTTATACAGAATCTCTCAGCTCTGAAAAGCAGGGGGTGGAGAGATGAAGTTAAATCAGTGAGGAGAGCTCTGAGAGCTGATTGGAGGAAAGGGGCATATCCCCCTTCACACAGCACACAGGAACAGAGCTCAGGTTGTCAATCTACTGGAGCTCCCTCCCCTGTCATCACACTTCTCTTGGTGTCAGGAACACTTGTCAGAAACTACATTTAGGGGGAGATTTACCAAAACTGGAGCACACAGAATCTGGTCTAGCTGTGCATATTAACCAATCAGCTTGTAGGTTTTATTGTCGAAGTTTAATTGAGCAAGTTGAAGTTACAAGCTAATTAACCAATCAGCTTGTAGGTTTTATTGTCGAAGTTTAATTGAGCAAGTTGAAGTTACAAGCTAATTGGCTACAGTGCACAGCTGCACCAGATTCTGGACTCCGATGGCCTGTTCTCCATCCTGAAGTCTTCTGGGACTTCGGAACCAGTCCCAGAGAGCAGCGCCGCTCGTGCATGCACAGTGGGCACCCCGGCTGTGAAGCTGCAAGCTGTCACAGCCAGGTGCCCATAGTAGATGCCAGCACCACCGAGGGAGGGCACGGGGAGAACATAGTGCGAGTGAGTGCACCGCTGGATCCTGGGACAGGTGAGCGGCTTTTTTTTAAGCCTCGGTTCACACTGAGGCAGCACGACTTACAGCGCGACTGCCTCAGGCGACTCAGGACACGACTCAGCGGCGACTTGCAAAACGACTTCTGTATAGAAGTCAATGCAAGTCGCCCCCAAAGTCGTACAGGAACCTTTTTCTAAGTCGGAGCGACGCAACGGTTCCATTGCAGAGAACGGGACGCTACTTGTCATGCGACTAGGTCGCCTGACAAGTCGTCCCAGTGTGAACCGAGGCTAAAAGTCAGCAGCTACACTTATTGTAGATGCTGACTTTTAATAAACAAAAATATGATTGGAACTCCGCTTTAAAGTGTATGTTTTGCCAAATTAAAAAAAATTAAAATTAAAATCGGTTAACTTCTGCAATATATCCACAGTTCCCAAATGTTGTCTTTTGACCAGAGTCCTTTTTACATTTCCGTTATAGGCCTGTTCTTCAGCAATAATTGCTTAAAATAAAGTAATATATCTATACTTTACTTCTTTTTTTTTTTTTTTTAAGGACAAACCAGGTTTTCTTCTGGTGGTATCTTACAAAAATGTATTTTATTTATGCAATCCATAGACACGTGACAAAAAACACACTTTTTCTACTCTTGATAAGTGTTAATTAAAAGGAAAAAAATTACTGTAGGTAATCTATCATATATTTTACAATTTTTCCTGTTTGCAATGCTTTGTACCAGAACAAAATTTTAGTGCCATTTTTAAAGTTTTTTACAAATTACATTTTGTTTTAAATTTTGCTTTTTTTTATACAATTAAAAATAATTATTAAAACTTACATTTTATTATTAATGGTTAAAAGTAGAAACATCCCAAAACAAATCAGCAGTAACATGATAGGGGGAGAAGAGGAAGAAGGAGTTGTTTGTGGTGTAAAAAGGGACATATTTATTTAGAAGAAATATTTTTTTTATTTGTTACCTGACGAAGGTCACCCCTTTGATTTGCAGATGAATGGAGTAAGGCTCGGTTCACACTGGGACGACTTGGGATCCGACTTGTACGCCCTCAAGTCGCCCCAAGTCGCCCCAGAAATAGATTCACATTGAAGTGAATGGGAGCGTCTTAATAGACACTACTGAAGTCGCTCCGACTTCAGAGCGTACTCCCTGTACTACTTTGATCCGACTTGGTAGGCGACCTGTACCATAGAAATCAATGGAAGTCGCCTCCAAGTCGGATCTCTCTGTAAAGTCAAGCGACTTTGCAGGGAAAACCCCTCCCTCCCCCCTCCCTCCCAGAGAGCTGATTGGCCACAGGCGAAGTCGCCTGTCATGGAGGCGACTTCAAGTCGCCTTGTAATTTGCTAAAGTCGCGTCGAAGCCGCGTCGAAGTCGCCGTGCAAAGTCGCGCTGAAGTCGTGTTGCCCCAGTGTGAACCGAGCCTAAATAAAAAGTAGTAAAAATAATGCTACTTTGTGTCTTTAAATTCCAGATCTGTACTGTATTTACAAACACTGTTCAACATGTATTTTATTCAGCAGTGGCTAGTTGCTGTGCAACATTTTGAGAGGCAGGAATAGCCAATGAATGCAGGGGGGAGAACAGCAGGGAAAAGGGGGGAGGGGGGAGGGAAAGGACAGGGCATGCTAGATTCATCTGGTGTACTTTGATTACCTTTTTTTCTGGTGTTTGCGTGTGTAGCATGTTAAGTGTCTACAACTGGTTAAGGTAACTGCAAGTACAGAAAAAAAATCTTGTTAATTCTGCCAGAAAGCCCATGAACTGACATTACCTCTGATACTCTAAAGTACCATGCATTGTTGTCAGCCCTGCCTGAGTTCTCCTCTACTAGAATACCCTTTGTTTCCAAACAAAAAGAGAGAGGTCAGCAGCCTCTGGGTGCACAGCACATTGTCAAAAGTATTGGGACCTTTACACACACATGAATTTTAATGGCATCCCAGTCTTAGTTGGTAGGGTTTCAGTATTGAGTTGGCCCACCCTTTACAGCTTTATGCTTCAACTCTTCTGAGAAGGCTGTCCACAAGGTTTAGGAGTGTATCTAAGGGAATGTTTGACCAGTCTTCCTGAAGCAAATTTGTGAGGTCAGGCACTGTGCACTGGTGTACAGTCATGTTGGAACAGGAAGGGGCCGTCCCCAAACTGTTCCAACAAAGTTGGGAGCATAAAATTGTCCAAAATGTCTTGGTATGCTGACGCCCTAAGAGTTCCCTTCACTGAAACTCACTGGGGCCAAGCCCAACCTCTGAAAAACAACCCCACACCATAATCCCCCCTCCACCAAATGATTTGATCCAGTGCACAAAGCGAGGTCCATAAAGACATGGATGAGTGAGTTTGGGCTGGAGGAACTTGACTGGCCTGCACAGTCCTGACCTCAACCCGATGGAACACCTTTGGAATGAATTGGAGCGGAGACTGCGAGCCAGGCCTTCTCGTCCACATCAGTGCCTGACCTCACAAATGCGCTTCTGGAAGAATGGTCAAACATTCCCATAGACACACTCCCATACCTCCCAACTTTTGAACTTCAGAATGAGGGACACTTGAGGAAGGAAGTAACCTTGCATAGCGCGCTGCGGCAAATGTGGGCGTGGTCAAACTTTTGATAGTGGGAGGAGCTTAATGGGCATCATTAAACAAAACTTGGGCTTCCTTGTATCTATAAAATATGCTTTTATTATTGTTGCACAAGCAAGAGTCTCATGGATACATACATATCCCAGCACATTCATTTAAAAAAAAGGATAAAAGAATGCAGTGTTTGGAGTGCATTACGTACAAAGTGCAGGGTTGTAGGATGAGCTATATACAGAGTGCAGGGTTCTGGCATGAGCTATATACAGAGGGCAGGGTTGTAGGATGAGCTATGTACAGAGTGCAGGGTTCTGGCATGAGCTATGTACAGAGTGCAGGGTTCTGGCATGAGCTATGTACAGAGTGCAGGGTTCTGGTATGAGCTGTGTACAGAGTGCAGGGTTCTGGCATGAGCTGTGTACAGAGTGCAGGATTCTGGCATGAGCTGTGTACAGAGTGCAGGGTTCTGGCATGAGCTGTGTACAGAGTGCAGGGTTCTTGCATGAGCTGTG
The DNA here is from genome assembly GCA_037952835.1 of Lithobates septentrionalis. Taxonomy (NCBI): domain Eukaryota; kingdom Metazoa; phylum Chordata; class Amphibia; order Anura; family Ranidae; genus Lithobates; species Lithobates septentrionalis. The sequence continues at coordinate 31,120 of JBBDGP010002569.1, read as the reverse complement.
TACAGAGTGCAGGGTTCTAGCATGAGCTGTGTGTGTACAGAGTGCAGGGTTCTGGCATGAGCTGTGTACAGAGTGCAGGGTTCTGGCATGAGCTGTGTACAGAGTGCAGGGTTCTGGCATGAGCTGTGTACAGAGTGCAGGGTTCTGGCATGAGCTGTGTACAGAGTTCAGGGTTCTGGCATGAGCTGTGTACAGAGTGCAGGGTTCTGGCATGAGCTGTGTACAGAGTGCAGGGTTCTGGCATGAGCTGTGTACAGAGTGCAGGGTTCTGGCATGAGCTGTGTACAGAGTGCAGGGTTCTGGCATGAGCTGTGTACAGAGTGCAGGGTTCTGGCATGAGCTGTGTACAGAGTGCAGGGTTCTGGCATGAGCTGTGTACAGAGTGCAGGGTTCTGGCATGAGCTGTGTGCAGAGTGCAGGGTTCTGGCATGAGCTGTGTACAGAGTGCAGGGTTCTGGCGTGAGCTGCGTTCAGAGTGCAGGGTTCTGGCGTGAGCTGCGTTCAGAGTGCAGGGTTCTGGCGTGAGCTGCATTCAGAGTGCAGGGTTCTGGCGTGAGCTGCATTCAGAGTGCAGGGTTCTGGCGTGAGCTGCATTCAGAGTGCAGGGTTCTGGCGTGAGCTGCATTCAGAGTGCAGGTTTCTGGGGTGAGCTGCATTCAGAGTGCAGGGTTCTGGGGTGAGCTGCATTCAGAGTGCAGGGTTCTGGGGTGAGCTGCATTCAGAGTGCAGGGTTCTGGGGTGAGCTGCATTCAGAGTGCAGGGTTCTGGGGTGAGCTGCATTCAGAGTGCAGGGTTCTGGGGTGAGCTGCATTCAGAGTGCAGGGTTCTGGGGTGAGCTGCATTCAGAGTGCAGGGTTCTGGGGTGAGCTGCATTCAGAGTGCAGGGTTCTGGAGTGAGCTGCATGCAGAGTGCAGGGTTCTGGGTTGAGCTATGTACAGAGTGCAGGGTTCTGGGTTGAGCTATGTACAGAGAGCATGGTTCTGGGGTGAGCTATGTACAGAGTGCAGGGATCTGTGATGAGCTGTGTACAGAGTGCAGGGTTCTGGCATGAGCTGTGTACAGAGTGCAGGGTTCTGGCATGAGCTGTGTACAGAGTGCAGGGTTCTGGCATGAGCTGTGTACAGAGTGCAGGGTTCTGGCATGAGCTGTGTACAGAGTGCAGGGTTCTGGCATGAGCTGTGTACAGAGTGCAGGGTTCTGGCATGAGCTGTGTACAGAGTGCAGGGTTCTGGCGTGAGCTGCATTCAGAGTGCAGGGTTCTGGTGTGAGCTGCATTCAGAGTGCAGGGTTCTGGCGTGAGCTGCATTCAGAGTGCAGGGTTCTGGCGTGAGCTGCATTCAGAGTGCAGGGTTCTGGCGTGAGCTGCATTCAGAGTGCAGGGTTCTGGGGTGAGCTGCATTCAGAGTGCAGGGTTCTGGGGTGAGCTGCATTCAGAGTGCAGGGTTCTGGGGTGAGCTGCATTCAGAGTGCAGGGTTCTGGGGTGAGCTGCATTCAGAGTGCAGGGTTCTGAGGTGAGCTGCATTCAGAGTGCAGGGTTTTGGGGTGAGCTGCATTCAGAGTGCAGGGTTCTGGGGTGAGCTGCATTCAGAGTGCAGGGTTCTGGGGTGAGCTGCGTTCAGAATGCAGGGTTCTGGGGTGAGCTGCATTCAGAGTGCAGGGTTCTGGAGTGAGCTGCATGCAGAGTGCAGGGTTCTGGGTTGAGCTATGCAAAGAGTGCAGAGTTCTGGGTTGAGCTATGTACAGAGAGCATGGTTCTGGGGTGAGCTATGTACAGAGTGCAGGGATCTGTGATGAGCTGTGTACAGAGTGCAGGGTTCTGGCATGAGCTGTGTACAGAGTGCAGGGTTCTGGCATGAGCTGTGTACAGAGTTCAGGGTTCTGGCATGAGCTGTGTACAGAGTGCAGGGTTCTGGCATGAGCTGTGTACAGAGTGCAGGGTTCTGGCATGAGCTGTGTACAGAGTGCAGGGTTCTGGCATGAGCTGTGTACAGAGTGCAGGGTTCTGGCATGAGCTGTGTACAGAGTGCAGGGTTCTGGTGTGAGCTGCATTCAGAGTGCAGGGTTCTGGCGTGAGCTGCATTCAGAGTGCAGGGTTCTGGCGTGAGCTGCATTCAGAGTGCAGGGTTCTGGGGTGAGCTGCATTCAGAGTGCAGGGTTCTGGGGTGAGCTGCATTCAGAGTGCAGGGTTCTGGGGTGAGCTGCATTCAGAGTGCAGGGTTCTGGGGTGAGCTGCATTCAGAGTGCAGGGTTCTGGGGTGAGCTGCATTCAGAGTGCAGGGTTCTGGGGTGAGCTGCATTCAGAGTGCAGGGTTCTGGGGTGAGCTGCATTCAGAGTGCAGGGTTCTGGGGTGAGCTGCATTCATTGTGCAGGGTTCTGGAGTGAGCTGCATGCAGAGTGCAGGGTTCTGGGTTGAGCTATGTACAGAGTGCAGGGTTCTGGGTTGAGCTATGTACAGAGAGCATGGTTCTGGGGTGAGCTATGTACAGAGTGCAGGGATCTGTGATGAGCTATGTACAGGGTGCAGGGTTCTGAGATGAGATTTATACAGGGTGCAGGGTTCTGGGATGAGCTATATACAGGGTGCGGGGTTCTGAGACGAGCTATATACAGGGCACAGGGTACTGGATGAGCTGTATACAGGGTGCAGCAGAGGCGTAATTAGAACCTTCAGGGGCCCTGGTGCAAGAAACCATGAAGGGCCCCCCCGACCTCCAGCATGGGCCATTCCCTTCGAGCCCAGAGCCCTTCCCACTGATCCCATCACCCTTCATGGTCCCACAGCAGATTGGGCCCGGCCATGGGGGCAGAAGGCCAGGGCCTAGTTGCAAGTGCAACCTTTGCTGGTAGTTCCGCCAGTGGTGTCAGTGTGGACTGTGAATGGTGTCAGTCAGTAGGGCAGTGGACATGGTCAGTAGAGCAGTGGAAGTGGTCAGTATGGCAGAGAAAGTGGTCAGTATGGCAGAGAAAGTGGTCAGTAAGGTAGTGGACATGGTCAGTAGGGCAGTGGACGTGGTCAGTAGAGCAGTGGACGTGGTTAGTAGGGCAGTAGACATAATCAGTAGGGCAGAGAACAGGATCAGTAGTTTTTTTTTATTGTTGTTATTTTATTTTTGTTATTATTTTTTACCATTATATTTTATCCATTTTATTTTTTAGAGTTTTTTTACAGTTTTTGATGGGAGTTGGTGGCAGTGGAGGGCAGTATGATGGGAGGGGGTGTCAGTGGAGGGCAGTATGATGGGAGGGGTGGCAGTGGAAGGCAGTATGTTGGGGGCGGAGGCAGTGGAAGGCATTATGATGGGAGGGGAGGCAGTGGAGGGCAGTATGATGGGGTGGAGGGCAGTATGATGGGGTGGAGGGCAGTATGATGGGAGAGGAGGTAGTGGAGGGCAGTATGATGGGAGGAGGCGGTAGTGGAGGGCAGTTTAATAGGAGGGGGGGGTTAGTGCAGGGCAGTATGATGGGAGGGATGGTAGTGGAGGGCAATATAATGGGAGGGGGTTTAGTGGAGGGCAGTATTATGGGAGGGGTGGTAGTGGAGGGCAGTATGATGGGAGGGGGGTTAGTGGAGGGCAGTATAATAGGAGGGATGGCAGTGGAGGGCAGTATAATTGGAGGGGGGCAGTATGATGGGTGGGGGTGGCAGTGAAAGGCAGTATAATGGGGGGGTTAGTGGAGGGCAGTATAATAGGAGGGGTGGCAGTGGAGGGCAGTATAATAGGAGGGGGGGCAGTGGAGGGCAGTATAATAGGAGGGGGGGCAGTATGATGGGATTGGGGCAGTATGATGGGAGGGGTGGTAGTAGAGGGCAGTATATGGGGGGGTAGTGGAGGGCAGTAAAATGGGAGGGGGGCAGTATAATGGGGGGGGGTAGTGGAGGGCAGTATGGGGGGACTGTACAGCATGACTGGAGAGGGGCAGTGTATGGGAGGGAGCAGAGTTACCATGAGTGTACTCAGAGTCAGGGCAGTGCAGGGAGCATTTCTCCTACCTTTATTCCAGCGCAGGAACAGCCTTCGGGGAAGACCCGGAGTCGGGGGCGGAGTCAGGGGCGGAGCCGGGGGCGGAGCTTAGGCGCGAAGAGGACTCCTCCTTTGGCTAAATGCTGGGGCTCCACTCAGGGAAGACCCGGAGTTGGGGGCGGAGTCGGGGGCGGAGTCAGGGGCGGAGCTTAGGCGCGAAAAGGACTCCTCCTTTGGCTAAATGCTGGGGCTCCACTCAGGGAAGACCCGGAGTCGGGGGCGGAGTTAGGGGCGGAGCCGGGGCGGAGCTTAGGCGCGAAGAGGACTCCTCCTTTGGCTAAATGCTGGGGCTCCACTCTCCTCCTTGTCGTGACGTCACTGGTTGTTAGACGCCAGGCGGGCCATGCCTAGCAACCAGTTGTTTTGGCAGTGAGCCAGGCAGCGTCTGGGGGTGAAATGAAGCGGTCGCGGCCAAAACTAGTACAGCAGGCAGTGAGGGACAGCGGCAATGCGGCAATTTTTAGGGGGGCATCAGATCGGCCAGTGGGGCAATTCCGGGACATTGTATTGTCCCGGAATGAAGCTGCCCGGGACGCGGGACAGACCTCCCACAGCGGGACTTTCACGGGCAATCCGGGACGGTTGGGAGGTATGCACTCCTACACCTTATGGACAACCTTCCCAGAAGAGTTGAAGCTGTTAAAGCTGCAAGGGTGGGCCAACTCAATATTGAACCTTACGGACTAAGACTGGGATGCCATTAAAGTTTGTGTGTGTGTGTATATATATATATATATATCTATCTATATATATATATATATATATATATAAAAATAACAGACGTCCCAATAATTTTGACAATATAGTGTAGCTTATCCATCCCCCCAGTCCCAGAAAAAGAAGAAAATCAGCCGCACACCTGGAATACCTTTGCTTGTGCCAGCCAATTACCATTGCCTCCTTGTGATCCAGTTTGATTGTACAATCTCTATAGATTTACCAAACCTATATAATAGGGGGACCCACCTAGACAATCCACTCAATTTGTATCAATGCAGGCCTGCCCGTGTAACAGATAGTTGATGGTAGACCTAAAGAAGTTTTTACAATCACATTGGTTAGTGTATGGTCTCTCAAAGGGCCTGTGTTGATGGCTTTTATTCCTGTCAGAACATCTTCTTTATTAGTATAATAAAATAGGAATGCAAAAGCAGGTTGATGCAGTTTAGAAGATTAACTGTAGTAGATCAGATGCCCCTGCCAATAAACTCTCTCCATATGTAATATCTGAAGCATCTTAAACTGATCTCAAATAAAAGCAGAATGCAACTGAAGGCAATCTGCATTTACCCATCAGCACAAGCCCAAAGTGTGAAACATGTCAAAGCAGAAGCCTGTTTGGATCAAGGTAAATGGTCCTGCCGTCAGGATTGTACTGCTGCGTGGATTGGCAATCGGGCAGGGGATGGTGGAAAGGTTACACCTTGGGGGATAAGATATGCTTCACTCTCTTGTTATTTATATCCTATATTTTATATTGCAATATTCTGCTACTCTTACACACTGTTACTGATCAACGGCATTATCTGGTCCAGTGGAGTTTCCAAACCAATGTTCCTACCTCATACAGACACCTTACCAACCTGTAGATCAGGGTTTCTCAGCCAGGGTTCTATGGAAGCCTAGGGTTCCTCCAGAGGTTACATAGTTACATAGTAGGTGAGGTTGAAAAAAGACACAAGTCCATCAAGTCCAACCTATGTGTGTGATTATAAGTCAGTATTACATTGTATATCCCTGTATGTTGCGGTCATTCAGGTGATTATCTAATAGTTTCTTGAAGCTATCAATGCTCCCCGCTGAGACCACCGCCTGTGGAAGGGAATTCCACATCCTTGCCGCTCTTACAGTAAAGAACCCTCTACGTAGTTTAAGGTTAAACCTCGTTTCTTCTAATTGTAATGAGTGGCCACGAGTCTTATTAAACTCGCTTTTGCAAAAAAGTTTTAACCCTATTGTGGGGTCACCAGTACAGTATTTGTAAATTTAAATCATATCCCCTCTCAAGCGTCTCTTCTCCAGAGAGAATAAGTTCAGTGCTCGCAACCTTTCCTCATAACTAAGATCCTCCAGACCTTTTATTAGCTTTGTTGCCCTTCTTTGTACTCGCTCCATTTCCAGTACATCCTTCCTGAGGACTGGTGCCCAGAACTGGACAGCATACTCTAGGTGCGGCCGGACCAGAGTCTTGTAGAGCGGGAGAATTATCGTTTTAACTCTGGAGTTGATCCCCCTTTTAATGCATGCCAATATTCTGTTTGCTTTGTTAGCAGCAGCTTGGCATTGCATGCCATTACTGAGCCTGTCATCTACTAGGACCCCTAGGTCCTTTTATATCCTAGATTCCCCCAGAGGTTCTCCCCCCAGTGTATAGATTGCATTCATATTTTTGCCACCCAAATGCATTATTTTACATTTTTCTACATTGAACCTCATTTGCCATGTAGTCGCCCACCCCATTAATTTGTTCAGGTCTTTTTGCAAGGTTTCCACATCCTGCGGAGAAGTTATTGCCCTGCTTAGCTTAGTATCGACTGCAAGTACAGAGATTGAACTGTTTATCCCATCCTCCAGGTCGTTTATGAACAAATTAAATAGGATTGGTCCCAGCACAGAACCCTGGGGAACCCCACTACCCACCCCTGACCATTCCGAGTACTCCCCATTTATCACCACCCTCTGAAGTCTCCCTTGTAGCCAGTTTTCAATCCATGTACTCACCCTATGGTCCATGCCAACGGACCTTATTTTGTACAGTAAACGTTTATGGGGAACTGTGTCAAATGCTTTTGCAAAATCTAGATACACCACGTCTATGGGCCTTCCTTTATCTAGATGGCAACTCACCTCCTCATAGAAGGTTAATAGATTGGTTTGGCAAGAACGATTCTTCGTGAATCCATGCTGATTACTGCTAATGATACCGTTCTTATTACTAAAATCTTGTATATAGTCCCTTATCATCCCCTCCAAGAGTTTACATACTATTGATGTTAGGCTAACTGGTCTGTAATTCCCAGGGATGTATTTTTTGCCCTTTTTAAATATTGGTGCTACATTGGCTTTTCTCCAATCAGCTGGAACCATTCCAGTCAGTAGACTTTCTGTAAAGATTAGGAACAACGGTCTGGCAATCACTTGACTGAGTTCCCTAAGTACCCTCGGATGCAAGCCATCTGGTCCCGGTGATTTATTAATGTTAAGTTTCTCAAGTCTAATTTTAATTCTGTCCTCTGTTAACCATGGAGGTGCTTCCTGTGTTGTGTCATGAGGATAAACACTGCAGTTTTGGTTACTGAAGCCCCCCGATTCACTTGTAATGACTAAGGAGAAGAATAAATTCAATACCTTCGCCATCTCCGCATCCTTTGTAACCAGATGTCCTTTCTCATTCTTTATGGGGCCAATATGGTCTGTCCTCCCTTTTTTACTGTTTACACAGATTGCTAGAGGTTCCTTGAGCAATGAGCAGTTTTTGCCTCTAATGCCACGTACACACGATCGGACTTCTCGTCGGAAAAAGATATGATGGCTTTTCCGACGGGATTCCGCTCAAGCTTGGCTTGCATACACACGGTCACACAAAAGTTCGCTGAACTTCCGACCGTTAAGACCGCGGTGACGTACAACACTACGACGAGCCGAAAAAATTAAGTTCAATGCTTCCGAGCATGCGTTGAATTGTTTCCGAGCATGCGTAGGAGTTTTGCGCGTCGGAATTGCTACAGATGATCGCATTTTCGGATAGGAACTTTTACGACCGAAAAATTGAGAACATGCTCCCAATCTTTTACTGGCTGGAATTCGGCCAGAAAAAGTCCAACGGAGCATATACATGGTCGCATTTTCCGACCAAAAGCTCTCATCTGTCTTTTGCTGGCCGAATTTCCGATTGTGTGTACGCGGCATAAAAGTTCCCACTTACACCAGCTTTCTGCAAGAGGGTAATTCTTCCCAATGACCACAAGTGTAAGGGGCAATCTTTCCACTGACTATCACACTAATGTATCATGAGTTTCCTCTGTGTTGAAAAGGTTGAGAGAGGCTACTGTAGGTATAAAGTGATTAGCCTATCCGTATATTTTAGTATTGTCAAAGAAAACAAATGCAGTGGTACATGGGCAGAATATAACCTCTTCAAGCGTTTAGTGCTACTGGCATGATCTGAATCCAGGACCGCAGTGTTGTAAGACATCAGGGCTAATCACTACACATCCATTTCCCCTAGTTAGATGTGGTTAGATGTGCCTTCTCACTGAACATCTCTTTTTTGTTTTACAGAAGGTCTACCGGAAGGAGGATTTCCTTAGCTAATGATGCAGTGCCCACTTGCAATACCAGTCTCCGTGTCTCCTCAGAAGATCAGCATGAAAGCACTGACTGATGGACTACTATCCTGGCCCTTCCTACTCTCTCTCCTGTGTACACCTAAGCACTCTTGACATGGCACAGCAGAGCCTGATGGGGACAGTTTATGTAGCTAGGTAGAATATCGACTTGAGTTACGCATTTGTGTGCGTATGCATTTTGTAAGAAAAGAAGAAAAATAAATAAAATGAGTCTATGGGATTGTACGTGAATACGGGTGAACGTGCGTGTCTTGGTTTGTAGAGCTAATGCAAATACATGTACTATAACAGGAAGCAATAACCTGTGCCTCTCTATTATTGTTAGACCTTCACACCCAGCAGGCTGTACTGGTCAGTCTCGGCAGTAGTGATTTTTTTTAAACTCTTATATGCTGCTTGGAACTACTATAGGTCTGGTATACTTACAGCAGTTTATTTGATCCCTTTGACAAATGTCACTTTTAGGAAAAAAAACATGCAATATCCAAGGGTCAAACTGTATTCTGATCATGTAGAAAATTTTATAAAAATATTGGGGTAGGGGCCGTATGTCCCTTGGTGTTAAGTGTATGTTGCGATGTACAGATTGGTCAACTGCAGATGAATTTGGTTTGGTGTGAAAGTCCCCCCTAGCCCCATGTGTTTTGTCTTTTCAGAAAAAAAAAAAAGTTTCTGATGGCTGTAAGCAATGGGATCGCCTTCTTGGAGAAAACTACATGTCTCTTTTCACTTCTCACAAGTGGTGCTTTAATAGGTTCCATTTATTGTACAGATTGGGTTGTATAGGGGCACCCTTGGCCCTTTTATATAAAGATATATGATGCAAAGAGAAAAAAAAGAGTACGTTTATAGAACATTTTTTAAAAAATGTGTCCAAAACACAACCGTGAACTTTAAAGAGCGTCTTTCCATTGTAGGTGTATTACAGAATGCAATATTCATTGTATAATGGCATTCGGCTTACTCAATAAGGCAAAACGCCATTAAAAATCACAGTATTCCTTGGTAATGGCATATCCGGTCGCTATTGGATTACTGAACTTTGCAGATCACCCCAAGACTGCTTTACTAAATAAGCCCATATACATCCATTACTATGCAGATTTGGGTTTTAAATCTCAGGGAAGCATTCCTGTTTGTGCGCTTATGTCCTTTTTCAACTGACTTGCTCAAATGTGCCTTAGCCCTTCGCGGGCTCTTGTAATATATAGCACAGTGTTTTCGGTACTTAATAAATAAAAAATGTTAAATTCAGAAATTGTTGTGTTCCTTCTCTGGATAAAGGGTTAAGTGTGGGAACTTTACATAGTAGCAGTCCTTGAATTCTTGGGCGGAGGTGGAATCTTTATTTGGCTTTGCTGGGGCTTGTTTTACACCAGGATCCCCAGGGGGTGAAGACTGCGTCAGACACACGTATTCCCTTAAAGTGCCGTTCTGTTACATAGAGACATATATGTAATAAATGGCAATAGCATTTGACTGTGCGCCCTCTTCTGCCATCCTCTGGTGAATGCCATATTTTTTTGCAATAGACTAGAAAGGATCAAGAGTCAAGAAAAAGGTGATTAACAAGTGCAAAGGAGTACAGCAAACACTTATTATAAGTATACAATGATGGAGGAGTCTACAGGCAGGGAGGTCGAATGAACAAAGTGGTCAGGCTAGATGGATATGCACATGAGCAGCATCTCTCCATGCAGATTGAGCACATTCAATGATTTCTGAGTGGCACTAATATTTGGATCTAATCTCACATTGTGTGTCGAGAATGATAAATTCCACCTTTCTCTTGTATAGGACAGTGGTAGTCAACATTTATGATATGGGGGGGCCTCAAGTGTGACCCTCAACATCACCAAAGTGCCGCACATAAAATCCAATATCAGAGACTGCAGACCCACAACAGGATGTAGTCAAAGGCTAGGGTCTGAGGCTGTAGACATAATACACTGGTTGATCAGAGACTGTGGACAGGTTACAAGAGATGGTCAGAGAATGTGCATACAAGTGAATGTGCATGGTCAGACTGCAGAAAGAATACAAGAAATGGTTAGACTGTGGGTATAATACAAGGGATAGTCAGAGACTGCAGACAGGATACAATAGATAGTTAGAGACTGTGGATATACTGTAACACAGGAAATGGTCAGAGACAATGGACATAATACAGGAGATGGTCAGAGAAGGTGGACAGGATACAAAAGATGATCAGGGACTGTGCATATAATAAGAGATGATCAGAGACTGTAGGCATCATACAAAGAATTGTTCGAGACTTTGGATTGGATACAACAAAGGGAGACTGGAGACATATATTACATGAGACTATTAGAAATACTGCTACAACAGGGAAATGGAGAAACACAGATTTGTGTCTGCAGGAGCCCCACAAAAAGTCCCAAAGGGCCACAGGTGGGGCACCAGGGGTAAAGTAGATACTCCCAAGAGGGTAAGAAAAAATAACAATCAGATTAGTTACTGCATTAATCTAAACTTCAGGCAAAGTTCTAAATGCAAGTTGAAAGCGCAACACCTCCTAAAAAAAAATCTTTGTCAGATGAAGTCCCCCCCCCCCCCCCCAAGTGACCAAAATGCGATAGTTTTGGCCACTAGATGGAGCTGAAGATACAGGCATTCATTTGTTACAAACATTGGGGTCTCATTAGTTCAGCATGCATAAATGCTTCTGACATTCGTACAACAAAAGTGTTATAAATAGACCCCATACTGTGTCAACAGTTGGTTTCAAGCAATTAATGACCTTAATCTGATCGAAGAGGAGGAGGTCTAATCTAAAGTCCCTAGGGATGGAATTACATGTCCTTACCAGGACATGGCTTCGTCAAAGTCCCAACCCTTACTTCGTCATTATTTTAATCTGATCATAGGAAAGTGGATAATTCGATATTTGTGCATCAAACAATCTTTTCGATAGATTTTGTCTGATCCAAGACACAATTGACAATATGTTTGTATAAGAAATTGTCCTGTGTATGGCCACTATACAATCTAATGGTACATTTTTCCAGATCTATGTAGGGCCTGCCTGATTTTGATTGTGTTCCAAAACCTCCAGCCCTCCTGTTCCAGCCCTAAAAGTTGGTACCCCTCGGTACAGTGTTCAATGCTGTCCAGCCACAGTCTGCCATAGACTTTGACAGGCTGCCTGCAGCAGAGCTGGATTCTGCATCTGTCCCTCCCGGGTGCACTGAAACGCCAGAAGGGATGCACTGCAGCTTAAGGGCTCTTGTAAAGAATGTTTAGGGTTATCTTTATTTTACAAAGTTTTGGTAAAGCTAAAGAAGATTGCCATAGGCATGTAACTAATCACCCCATGTGCATTAGCATTATCCAGGGGCGGCACCAGGTGGGTTGTTGGGGGTGCCAGTGTAAATTCCCCCATTTATATTAAAGGCTAGGTTCAACTCTGGGAGCACATTATGTTAAACCCTAAATAGGGGTAGAACGTGTTCCTAATCAACTGTCTCCTACCACCAGAGTCTCCTCCCTGTAATAGCAAGTGGCATTCATGTGTGTTTGAGCTTTGGGGCGCACACCCTAATGCAATAGGCTGCGGACACCTATGGAGATTGTACAGAGACTATACAGTCAGAAAAATGAACCAGCTACAGCCCAGCAGGGTAAATAAGAGAAATTTATTGGTTCTCCTGACTGAAGCTGGGTGTATATATACATAGATTATTTTCTGTAAACTTGTGGGCTGAATGAGCATAATCCAACAGATTTCCCCATCCATGCTACATAGCGCAGATGGAGGAATCTCCCGCTAAAGCTATTGTGTAGCCGCCATCTGTCCAATTTCAAGAACAGCAGCTGCATCTAATTTGATACAGCCACTGTTCAGATGACAATTCTCCACCAGGCTCCTTCAATTGAAGTATGTGGGGCAGGAGGAGGCCAATAGGGTCACCCACGTAGTAAATTTCCTCCGGTGGAAATTCAAATAGTGTGTACCCAGCTTTAGTCATGAAATACTATACTCCGACCTATATACTGCTTTACTAATAAGTTACTCATTACAAGTCTGGAACAACTATTGCCGTTTCCTTTTTGTACTGAAGTCTTTCCTCCACCTACACACACACACGCTTTTTTTTTTTACTGAATTTAAAGTGTGTTTTCCTTTCTGTACAATATAGCCTGAATTCCTTTTTAAGAGTGTTTATTGGTATGTCACTAGAAAATGTTTTTGTGATGTGGATTGAGGTTGCTAGGAAAGGTATAGTTATGGTGAAATACAGATAGCCTCAGGACCTCTGTGACATATTTAAAATGACACACTACACGAAAAGTTATTCTGCAGAGTGTCTAGTCTAGAAGTTCCCAGACTTTTAATCACATATAGTCACATAGTTAGTCAGGTTGAAAAAAGACACAAGTCCATCCAATTCAACCATAAAAAAAAAAAAAAAAAAACACAAAAAAAAAAAAAAAACACAAAAAAAATATATCGTACAATCCAATATACCCAATACTATACCCACAGTTGATCCAGAGGAAGGCAAAAAACCCCAGCAGAGCATGCTCCAATTTGCTACAGCAGGGGAAAAAATTCCTTCCTGATCCCCCAAGAGGCAATCGGATTTTCCCTGGATGAACTTTATATGACATCAGAGCCTCACCCATTATATGTCATACTTAGCGTATTGGTGAAATATTATAAAGGGATGTTAATCTTCAGCTTACAAACAGCTACATTACCAAATTCTCTAATGCCTAGTACACACAGGCCGAATGAAGGGGTATGACCGAAAAAAGGTATGCCGATCGGCACCCGATCAGCACTCTCAGCCATTGAATGGTGTGTTCTGGTGGGGGTTCCGTCCCCCCTATCAAAACACAATAGCTCAGCAGGGGAGATTGCTGTACAAACATCGGATAGTTAGTACAGTGGCTCCTCCTGAGCTGTCAGTGCTCTTTTTATTCAGCCCACTGGTGGCTGTGTATGGTGTGTATTAGGCTTAAGTCAATTTACTTGCAGTACAATCCTAGAAAAATTCAAGTGATTGAAGCCTTGAAGTGTTTTTTTTTGCGAAGTGAGCTGCTAGCAGAACTTACATGCTCTTTACTGTTGTGTGTGTCTTTTTGTTTTTCTTTTATACATTTTCTCCTTCTTTGAGCTTCCTCTTCATATTGCCCCCTGGCCACACTGCCTGACCTAGGTATGTGGGTGTCAGTTGCGCATGTGTGTTCTCCTCTTTGGAACTAAATCCTTACTACTTGTCCTAGTGCGCTCTGTTTGATGTTTATGTGTAATGCTTAAAGAAAAGAAACAGAGGTGCCACTCTAAGTGCAATAATTGGCAAAAGGTTTAATGAAATCTTTAAAATTAGTACTCACAAAAGTACAGTGTAAACAGGCATGTAGGCAAGACTCTGACTCTGCCGGATATCCTGGGAGATACATCTGATCCGGGTACTGGATGGCGGTGGTCTCCTGTGGACAAGCTGCGCCGATGGATGCCAACACTTCCTGCCGTTGGAGCGCACAGTGTCAACCAGAGGGATGAGATCACTTCTTCAGCCGGGAACGAATAGGCGACGCGTTTGCGGAGCTACGCTCCTGCCTCAGGCCTAACGTGAACTGTGATTGGTCAAGGTTTATACAGCCAGTGAGTGGCGCTGATTGGTGCAGGGAGCGCTCTATACATAGGATGATGCTGCAATCACTCAAACTAGAGCACAAGACTATTGAACACAAGACTGATGCTATTTTATCTGATACCAAAGTGAATGGATGACACGGTGTGTGTGGTATATGTCAAATACAATATGTAAGTTAAGCTAAAGAGGACTATGTGTATGTGTAGAGAGATGAGACCAAGAGGAACCCATTATGCTTAATTGCTTGAAAGATATTCATATCTGTGAAAAAGCAGTGATACTGAGGAAATGGACTAAGAAAGGAAAAGGAAATGGGATAATTTAAATTCAATTGATGAAAAATAATGTATATAAAAAATATATGTGAATTGTGTGTGTATATATATATATATATATATATATATATATATATATATATATATATATATATATATATATATATATATAAACACATATGAAAAAATATACACACATATATATATATATATAATATATGTGGTCAGAATGAAAAATATGAAAGCTGAAAATATAAAAATAATAATATTAAATAATAAAAATGAAAAATAAAATATAAAAATAAAAATAAATGTAAAAATAAAAAAAAATAAAAATAAAAATAAATATAAAAAGATAACAAATAAAAATAAAATGATGATGACAAAAAATTGCAAAATTACTATTGTGGTTGCCAATGGATGTAGTGTCGGACACTACTCCATTGGGGGTTGGCGGGGGGGAGGGGGGATTTGGTGAAATAATGAGAAGACAACAAGAAACAACCGAATAAAAGGAGAGAAAGATATGATGGAAATGGGGCCATGACAGAACAATGTTACATAGGGGGTGAGGTAGAGGAGAGTAGTCAAATTAGGCTACTCACCTCTATTTACTCATTTAAACCTCCAGGGGCAAGAGAGTCCAAAGTGTATATCCAGTACGTTTCCCTCTGACAGAGACATTTAAAACGCTCTGCCAGTGGGAACGTACCGGGAATGGACTCAATGATCCAGACTTTGAGACCAGATGAAGAATGGTCATGTTTTTGGAGGAAATGTAGGGGGACACTGTGTGTCGTCTCCTGCCTCTACGAGACGGCGGTGTTCCCCTCAAACCTTTTCCTCAGGGTGCGTATGGCTCTGCCCACATAATGTAACCCACACGGACAAATTAAACAATGAATTACAAACTCTGTGGAACAATTGTAAGAATTACTAATCTGGTAGGTCTTGCCTTTGTTGGTAAATTCTTTTTGACCATGTTGAACGTGGTCACATGTCAGACATAGTTTTTTGCGGCACTGATACATCCCAACTAAGGGAATGAGACAAGGAAATGTAATTTTGGAACTTTGTTGGGATTTATATTGGCTGGGTACTACCAGATTTTTGATGTTCCTTGTTTTGCAATATGTGAATTTGGGTTTGGGTGTAATGATGGATTTTAGCTGTGGATTCTGAAGTAAAATTGACCAATGTCTATTAAGGATACGTTCCAAGGCTTTGTGTTGAGAATGGAACTGGGTCACAAATCTGACAGGTTGTACCGTGGACTGATCAGTTTCACTGGTGAGTGTGGAATGCTCTGACAAATAGAAATCAAATGCTTTGTCTATGAGTTTGGATGGAAATGCTTTATCAATAAATTTATGTATTAGAAGGGACCCTTCTACGATGTAATCCGATTCTCTGGTGCAATTCCTACGTAAACGGCAAAATTGGCTCTTGGGGATGTTAGAAATCCATCTTGGATGGTGGCAGCTCTGGTGGTGTAGAAAGGAATTACCAGCTGTGGGTTTGGTGTAATTTTTTGCCAATATTTTGCCTTCCTGGTGAAAAAGTGTTAAGTCTAAAAATGCAAGCTGAAAAACGATCATGCTCCGAGGTGAATGTAAGACCATAGGCATTGTTGTTGCAATTTGTAAGGAAATCTTGAAAGAGGGGCTCTGGGCCGTCCCAAATGACGATGATATCAACATGATTACTATGGACTTTATTATAGCTCATATGAACATGTAAGCAGCCTAATGTCTCTTTTATAATAACGTTTTAGCCAATACCTTTTATTAACTTTTTTTGTCATTCCACTTATTGCATTGTATTGTACATTTGTTCCCTATCAGGAACGACAAGGTTGGGGGTTCAGATTGTGTTGGGCTCAGCGCTCACTCTCACATGTTGTTTAATGTGTAATGCTTAGGTTGTAGAACCATAATCTTAAGAAGTAGTTAGAAACAATAAATTGGTCTTGTTCCTAATTTGAAACATTTTCTTTCTAATAGAAATTAAATGAATAAAAAAACCTACAAAAGGTACAATCTTATGTGCAGCTATTCTCAGCACCACAGACACGGGCAGAGATAGAGGGACGCAGAGCCACATCTCTCCTTCACAGCGGTGCTTGAGAGTGGCTTTCGAGTCAACATGACTTTGGCTGTGTGTCCTTTTTGGGAATGGCTGCATGCAAGGATGTAGTGCAAACAGAAAAATCAGTGCTACTACCCATACAACACATAGATAGCAAATCTCCCGGGTGCTCGATCCAGTCGCTGGCTGAGTAGAGTAATGTAGGAAAGATGATCAGCACTCTGGTTGTTGCTCTTAAAAAATCTTCATTTTATTGAAAAGCCACAGTGTAAACGCAGATAAAATCTGTTGCGTTTCAGCCTATAAGGCCTTAGTCCTAACCAACCATTATGACTAAGGCCTTATAGGATCATCTTTCCTACATGCAAGGATGTAGTTCTCAACAAGAATGTGCAAGTAGAGGAGACATTTCTGGGACTCCATCGGTCCAAGCAGGCACAGGGGACACCTACGTACCTCGGCCCGGGGACTTTGAGGAGGATGCTGAGAGGATAAAAATTATAAAAACAACAAGAGCATGTAAGTTATGCTATTAGCACAGAATAAAAAAAAAACCTTCCCGCTGACTGTACACATGTGCAGTCTCCCGGCTGTAGATCCGTGTTCCTGTGTTTGTGCTGGAAGCGTGCTACATAGAGATCAGGCTCTCATCAAGAGTCCTGAATTCTATACAGTATGTGCAATAGTCTACAGTGCCATCTTGTGGTTATATTGAGGATTACATCGTCTGACAACATAAAAAGTCAAATAAGTTTTCATGCACATGTCCGTACAGTGCCTGCATGACATTACTGAAACCCGTTGCCGCCTACAGCCGATGATTGAGATAAATTAGAAGAGGTGGCAGTACACGATTGTATGCCGAGGGCTGCATAATAGGAGGAATGCGTACTGATGTATGCTCCAAATGCAGCAGAGTGTGTTCCAAGCTTATGTCCATGCACATGCAGGTCCTTTGCACAACCCAAGGGCACAAGTTCGTTCAGTGGCCTCCTTTAATGCAGTTCAATAGGTGTCTGTAAATGGCGGCAGCAGGTCCTGGGAATGTCATTACGCATGCTTTATGTGGCCCGTGTATGACATGAAGCCTAGGCAATTTCAATTTTTTTTTCTAGCATAGATCACATTTTTATTTTTTGTTTCATTAGTTTACTATTTTTTTGGTGATTCATTTCACTTTTCCACTTCTTTATATGTGGTCAAAGACATGGCGCTCTGATTTTGTTTTTCATAGCTGAAATTCAGGCAAAACCGTTACGTTAGCCGAATAATACCCACATGGGAACTGTTTCACCTGTCAAAGGATTTGTATTTCTCTCCACCCCGTCTTGAGCTTTACACAGCACAGCCCTATCAGACAGGGAAGGACACACAGTTCAGTAACACTTAGACCCCATTCACACAGGGGCAACACGACTTGCAGGTCGCCTCACCGAGGCGACCTGCACACGACTGCCCGGGCGACTTGCAAAACGACTTCTGTATAGAAGTCTATGCAAGTCGCCCCTGAAGTCGTACAGGAACCTTTTTCTAAGTCGGAGCGACTTGCGTCGCTCCCCTTAGAACGGTTCCATAGCACAGAACGGGAGGCGACTTGTCAGGCGACTAGGTCGCCTGACAAGTCGTCCCTGTGTGAACGGGGTCTGACAAGTCTTGTCCCTCAGCCTGTGACTGGACTGTGAAGGAAGAAGCAGCAGACTAATTGAGCTCCTCTACAAAGTTGCAATCAGGTATTTGCACTAATTGCATTAAAAATATATATTGAAGGATGTATTAATAAGAGGGGTTGCAGGATTGATTTTCACTGCCATCGGGAGGGAAACTTTCACTGTCATGGCCACCAATGTGTGGGGGGGGGGACTGACTTTCACTGCCCTGCTCATCAGTGCGGGGGAGGGAAGGAGGATTATTTTTAGCTGCAGCTGACCACCCATCCATGGGGGGGGGGGGGGGGGGGGGTAAATTTCACAGTAACCATATGGAGGGTTTAGCACTCAAACCAGTTAAGGGGCTATTATTGCGTTCAGTGACACCAATGTTGGGGTTATTGTTGTCGCTGACACCAATGCTGGGAATTTTTTTACTGCATCCACTGACGCCAATGCTGGGGGTTATTACTGCACCCCCTGACATTAATTTAATGCTGGGGGTTATTATTGCATCCACTGACATTAATGCTGGGAGTTATTATTGCATTTGCTGACCAAAATGTTGGGGGTTATTATTGCACCCAAACAAGACTCGCTGCTCCAGATGAGACAGGAAGCATGATGATCTAACGGGTGCCCGCCCCGGCTCGCCCTTGCATGCAATCAAAGTAGAAAAAATGGCTGCAATCCGTGATCGATCAAAATTCTTTTATTAGAACATCTCAAGTGCTGACAAAAACAGAGAGCTGGTAGACGCATTTTACACACTTCTGGTGCGCTTAATCACTACCCAGAAATATCAGCATGGTCAACCTTTTATAGCCCCACCTAATTCTATGGCAGGTATCACAGATCATTAATTTGCAGACTTCTTGTTGCATGTGATTCACATAAGAAACATAAGAAGAAACATATCGAAAACATGCACACCTGCACACATCCCATATATATGTATTTATAGACAAAACAATGAAAGACTGTATGTTGTAGAAAGATAAAATGTTAAACTAAAGAACACTAACCATAAAAACATTATTATAAACACCATCATTGATTAAAATTGATCCGTGTTTCCTACATTGCACTATACCTTGATATATGTACATTGTATTTTCCCATAATAAAATCACTCATCTATACATATAATAGGTAGCCATAGGGAAATCATCCAAGGTATAATGTCCTCCATGATCAAAAGAAAAGAGAAAGGACTATATAGCACAACCGAAACAAAAAAAAAAAAAAGCACCTGAAGTGTGTGAAATGTGTCTACCAGCTCTCTGTTTTTGTCAGCACTTCGGATGTTCTAATAAAAGAATTTTGATCGATCACGGAGTGCAGCCATTTCTTCTATTTTTATTATTGCATCCACTGACACCAATGTTGAGCTCTATTATTGCACTAACTGACATCAATGTTTGGGGGTTATTATTGTGTCCACCGACATCAATGTTTGGGGGTTATTATTGTGTCCACCGACATCAATGTTGGGGATTATTATTGCACTCATGGACACCAACAGAGGGTTATTATTCCATGAGCTGACAGCAACACTAGGTTTATTGTATTGTACTCACGGACAGCAAAGCTGGGGGTTATTATTGCATCCACTGACACCAATGCCCAGGCTGCCCTAAACACTCAGCTAACTCTTCTTTAGCATGTATTAGTGCCCCACTTTTGAAACTGGGGGGGGGGATCCCTGTTAGCTTTTGTGGACACTTGGACAGCCTGCATCTCAGGTGCAGGTGTGAGTTGGTTTCCAGAGTTTTAGGGCCCTTTCACACTGGGGCGGTTTGCAGGCGCTATGCAAACCGACCCGAAACAGCCGCTGCTGTCTCTCCAGTGTGAAAGCCCCGAGGGCTTTCACACTGGAACGGTGCGCTAGCAGGACGGGAAAAAAAGTCCTGCTAGCAGCATCTTCGAAGCGGTAAAGGAGCGGAGTATACACTGCTCCTGCCCATTGAAATCAATGGGACAGCGCGGCTATACCGCTGGCAAAGCGCCTCTACAGAGGCGCTTTCAGGTGGTTTTTAAACCTTTCTCAGCCGAATACTGGCGGTAAAGCGCCGCTCACAATAGCGGCGCTTTACCGCTGATGCCACCCCTGCTCCCAGGCCTCTCATTGCTGATTTCTCCTAGGCCGCAGTGTCACTGTGTAGAAAGGTCAGTGATTTTGCCTGCATAACAGTTACATATTTGCTTACTGCAATACCGTGGGCTAGTAAGCATAAGGAGTTCTCATTCAGGGGTGCAATGTGACAGTCCAGTTTAAAACCTCCATTCTCCCTGTCCATGGGAGCTGTAAAGGACCGATACAGGCTAATGCAAGGTGAGTGACGCAGTTGTGGCCACCCCGGGGTGAGCCACTCAGCTTGTGAGCACCTGCAGCCCACCCCATACAGTCAGCATGTTTGCAGGTGGTCTCTGCTAAACAGAAGAGGAGCCATAGGGGAACTAAAGGTAAGGAACTGACCAATGGATTCTGTTGCTTGGACTGGTTTCCTGTAGCTCAAGTTGACCACTGCGGTTCCCCAATTTGGGATATAAGGACAACTCCACACCATGTGATAAAAGGTGCCTATCTCAGGCTGATGTCTGCTGCAGATAGGGGAGACAGTAGGGTTGATGTTATGCAATCTCTGGGGGTATAGTTAATCCTAGGTAGAAAGTTTAACTGAATAAATTGGTCTTTAGCAGAGATGATCAGTTTGGTTTATTGTGCGGACAAGAGGGTTCCGTGACGTAATCAAACATTGAAATGCCCTCCGTCCCTCAGATGACTTCACAAGGCACTCAGGAGGTCACTTTGGACGATCTGGCAATCTGAGACTCCATCTCCATCCTAAATTCTGGGAAGTCTGTGACTCCTGCTCCTCCTCCTCCTGACACCCGCAAACATGCTGACTATAAGATATTGATCAGATAGAACGAGTCCAGAAACAAAAATGGTGAAAGGCTTGGGGGGGGGGGGGGGATAAAACATATCGAGAGTGACTTCAGGAAATTAATATGTACAGTTTGGAGGAAAGACGAGAAAAGGGAGACATGATTGAGGCCGGATTCACATGTGTGCGGCCGCGGGTTCATGCCTATTCACCGATTTAGGTGAGAATTTTTGCTTGAATTTGCACCTGAACCGGACCCAAACACGCACAGGACCCTTTTGTAATCCGCTCCCCGGCTGCCCCGGACCCGTGTGAGTCGGTCACACTTGTATGTCGTCCGAATTGATTGCGGGGAAACCAGCAAATATGTGAACCTGGCCTTAAACCTTTAAATACATCAATGGGGTGAACAAGGTTCAGAAGGGCAGTTTTTCAATATAAAACCAAAATGAAGAACACGAGGACATGACCTCAAACTAACTGGAAGAAAGTTCAAAACTAATCTTAGAAATCTTATTATTTTATTGAAAGGGTAGTTGATACTTGCTTGGAATAAACTACCAGCAGAGGGAGTGAGACAGACAACAGTACATGGCTTCAAACATGCTTGAGACAAACCTAGATCTATACTTAGACAAAAAGCTTAAAAAATAAATAAAAAAAAAGGAAGGGGGATGGACTACTTTGTCTTTTTCTGTTTCCATCGTTTTTATTAGTTTTACAAAAAAACAGCAATACAATTTAGTAAACATTTTTACATTACTGAAGCCATCAAGAACGGTAAAGGCCTGCCGTCACCTTTTTATGTATCTAGTAATGAGCACCCCCTAATCTGTGATGTTCACTGCCTTACCTTTCCCACTGTTAATTTTTTTTTTTTTTTTAGAATGAATATGTTTTGTTTCTAACGATTATTTATAGCACTCACTTTTCAGTTGCAGAATCGGCGCTCGCGTGAAGATTTCATAGAGGAATATATCTTATATTCCTCTTTGCTGGCAGTTTCCAAAGTGCTTGTGGGCATGTGAAGCCCACAAGCACTATCTTCCAGGCTCTGGTGCAGCTGAGCGACTAGCATGCACCGCCCGTTCTCGTGCAGAGCCATACACTTCTGACGTTGCCATCACAACGGGCGGCTGCATCGGAAGTGCCCACCCCCGCTGTGATGGCAACGAAACCCTCGGCGCTGCCCACTGACTCCTGGGATATGATGACAAGCATCTCCCAGGAGCACTAGCGAGCAGGGGCACCGAGGGAAATGGCGTCAAGCGCCAGGGAGAGGAAGAGGCAGATTACGAGGGACCCCCTAGCAACAGTCATGAAAAGGTGAGTAAATTTTTTTTTCCCCAAATGTTATTGTTTTTAATGCAGCTGAATAATGCAAAAATTATTTTAGGAGTGGAATGCCACTTTAAGGATCACCCTGCAAACTGTGACTCCCTCTTCCATCTGCACCCGTACCCAACAACCTGCAATCTAGGATTCCCCATCCATTCCCATCATAAGGGGCACCCTGCAATATATGCACCCCACCACCATACTGATGATCCTGTAATGTTCCCCATACCAGACAGCTTACAATCTATGTACTTGTGTAGTAGATCTTCTGTTTTTAATATCAAATATTGTAAGTGACCCATTCAGGTAATCCTGCCAACTAGCTTCAGAGGGGATGGTCTCATATGGCACAGCAATCCCACTTCTATGAGTTTCCTGGAAGAAATCCAAAAACATAAGAAAAGCAGTTAGTGCCACACCAATGTTTGTGGAGTACAGAAAGAATTTCAATATTTTTATTATTATTATTATACAGGATTTATATAGCGCCAACAGTTTATGCAGCACTTTACAACATTAGGGAGGACAGTACAAGTACAATACAATTCAATACAGGAGGAATCAGAGGGCCCTGCTCATTAGAGCTTACAATCTAGGAGGGAGGGTCAAGTTATACAAAAGGGTAATAGCTGTGGGGGATGAGCTAATGGAGCAAATAGTGCAGTTGTTAGATGGAGGCAGGATAGGCTTCTCTGAAGAGGAAAGTTTTCAGGGATCGCCTAAAAGTGGCTAAATTTGGAGACAGTCTGACAGATTGGTGTGGGGAATTCCAGAGGATAGGCGAGGCTTGGGAGAAGTCCTGGAGGCGGATATGGGAGGAGGTGATGAGGGAGCTAGGGAGCAGGAGGTCTTGGGAGGAACAGAGATGGCGATTAGGTTGGTATTTTGAGACTAGGTTAGTGATGTAGCTGGGGACAGAGTTGTGGATGGCTTTGTAACTTATTGTTAGTATTTTGAATTTAATTCGTTGGGCGAGTGAAAGCCAGTGGAGGGATTGGCAGAGAGGGGTAGCAGACGCTGAGCGGTTTGTAAGGTGGATGAGTCTGGCAGCAGCATTCATGATGGACTGAAGGGGGGATAGTCTATTTAAAGGTAAGCCAATGAGGAGGGAGTTGCAGTAGTCAAGGTGAGAGATAACCAGGGAGTGAATCAGGAGCTTTGTGGTTTCATTGGTTAGATAGGGACGTAGTTTAGAGATATTGCGGAGGTTGAGGCGGCAAGCTTTGGAAAGTGATTGGATGTGGGGCCGAAAGGAGAGTTCAGAATCCAGGATAACACCTAGTACCCTGACATTTGGGGACGGGTGGATGGTTGTGCCATTGCTCTTGACAGACAAGTCAGGGGAAGAGTAGGAACTTCATCAGGGGATGCCCTGATGAAGTCACGTGATGACGTAACACGTAGGGAGTGGCCGTAGGTTGAAGTACACTGGAAGTGATGTGAGACTGGCGTCCAGACGCCTTAGCAGCTGATTGATGCTTGTTTTTTAAACTTTTATTGTAAGAGTCCTATTTATCTTTGGAATAAACCTTTATGCTTATAATATACTACACCATTGGAGCTTTCTCTCTCTCCCACCATTTTTATCTCTTCCCCCTCGTCCTCCTTCCACCCCCCCGTGCGGAGGTGACAAGGCCATATGAGGACTTGGATGTGGAGTCTTATTCAGATGACCTATTTGGTGGAGCAGAGGACCCCCTAGTGGTGGATATGGATATAACGGAATTTCTTCTTATTGGGTTTACGCTGGCACTTCAGGCAGTCATATTTATAGTGGAACAGAGGACCCCCTGGTGGTAGATGTTGGAATAACGGAACTGATCCCCATTTGTTACTACATGCTGATTTATCAAGATATGAAGGTGAGGGTTCTGTGAGCTCATTTTTTGGATTTAAATTTCTCCCTATCCACCGTTTTTGCTGGAACTTTTTATTCACGATTTCCTTCTTTTGGACATTTTTAGTTGATTTATTTAAGAGATTAACATCACATTGAATCATATGCCCCGTGATTGATTTATTTATTTTTGGACTTATTAATTTTTTGCACTTGCACTGCTGTTTTTTAAATTATATTAGTTATATATAAGGTTCATTAATATTTTTAGGGAAGAATCTTTTTTATATATTTTTGCTGTAGCGCGGGATCACGTTATGATTATGATATATTATAGAGAATGACACCCAGCATACAGGACAAGAGAAGTGGTGCTGTGTGGTGTCCATACATACAGACAGAAAAAGAATGATGTGTGCTGATGAGGCGGCACTGATGGGCACTGCTAGGGCTGCACTGATAATCAGTGCCCTGATGATCTGTACAGGTCTCCCCTGCAATTAGATGCCTCTGATCCGCTCTCCTCTCCTCACACTCTGTCTATGTGAGGCGAGGAGAGCCGATAAACGGCACTTCCGTATTTACATGTGATCGCTGCGCTACATGCCCCTGCCAAGTTCAGGCTTTTTGTTTTTCCTCCTCTATCTGGCACAACTTCCTCCTGGAACTTATAGTATTACCAAGTATCTCAGTTTAAATTCTCCAGGTGAGGACTACATCCCCCACAAATCCCTGCAGCTCCCAGCAGCCCTTCGCAGCTCCCTGGGTGGGCTTTCTCTCCCCGGGATATTCTGCCACCAATCCTTGCCCTCCTGCTGTCTGAGTGGTAGGTGGGACCGCTGTCCAGCAGCCGCAGAGTCCTCTTTCTCTTCTCTAGCCCAGCAGCTCTGGCAGGGAGAAGTAGAGAGTGTGCAGGGTAAGCTGTGTGTGACGACCCATCATGCAGAGGGACAAAGCAGCACCACTGCCCAGGCTGCAAAAGCAGTAATGTATTCAAAAAACAGTACAGGGATTTAACCGCTTCAAGACTAGGCCTTTCTCTGACACTTGTTGCTTACAAGTTAAAATCTGTATTCTTTGCTAGAAAAAATTACAAAGAACCCCCAAACATTATATACATTTTTTAGCAAAGACCCTAAAGAATAAAATGGTGGTTGTTGCAATATTTTATGTCACACTGTATTTGCGCAGCGGTCTTTCAAACGCAATTTTTTGGGTAAAAATACACTTCAATGAATTAAAAAAAATGAAACAGTAAAGTTAGCTCAATTTTTTTTGTATAATGTGAAAGATCGTGTTACGCCAAGTAAATAGATATCCAACATGTCAAGGATTGAAATTGCGCAAGCTTGTGGAATGGCGCCAAACTTCAATACTTAAAAATCTCCATAGGCGACGCTTTAAAAATAATTTTATGGTTACCCATTTAGAGTTCCGGAGGAGGTCTTGTGCTTAGAGCTGGGAGATTTTCCACAAAAAAAAAAAATCAATCAAGTTTTTTTTAAGAAAATCGCAGATTCACGATTCGAATCAAGTTTTTTTTTTTTTTGGACACTGTGCCGGTCCCCGAAGAGCTGCGGGCAGGAGTTTTTAGGCGAGGTCGCGCTGACTAGGCCAAAGCCGCGGCCTCACCTAATAACTCCTGCCTGCAGCTCCTCAGGACCGGCACAGTGACACTGTGCCGGTCCTGGGGAGCTGCAGGCAGGAGATTTTAGGCAAGGCCGCGGCTTCGGCCTAGTAAAAAAAAAAATCTAAAAAAAATCGATTTGCTTAAATTTTGAATCGATTTGACCTCTCAACTCGATTCAAGACTTAGATTGATTTTTTCCCCAGCCCTACTTGTGCTAGAATAATTGTTCCCGCTCTAACAATTGTGGCGATACTTCACATGTGTGGTTTGAACACTGTTTACATTTGCGGGCGGGACTTACATTTGCGTTTACTTTGGCGTACTAGCATGGAGGGATGGGGAGCTTTAACCGCTTGCCGACCGCCTCATGACGATATACGTCGGCAGAAGGGCACGTACAGGCAGAATCACGTACCTGTACATTGCCCTTTAAGAGGCGGCCAGCGGGCACGCGCCCACGGCAAGCTCCGTGAGTCGGGTTGCGGGTCCCGCGGACTCGATCGCCGCAGGGATACCCGCGATCGCCTCACGGGGAGGAAGAAAGGGGAGATGCCGATGTAAACAGCATCTCCCCGTTCTGCCTAGTGACAGTGTCACTCAATCTCTGCTCCCTGTCATCGGAGCAGCGATCAGTCAACTGTCACACACAGCCACCCCCCCCCCCCCACAGTTAGGAACACGCCCCTAGGACACACTTAACCCCTACACTGCCACCTAGTGGTTAACCCCTTCACTGCCAGTGACATTTTTACAGTAATCAATGCAATTTTTTAGCTTTGATCGCTGTATTAATGCCAATGGTCCCAAAAATGTGCCAAAAATGTCCGATGTGTCCGCCATAATGTCGCAGTCACGATAAAAATCGCTGATCGCCGCCATTTAAAAAAAAAAAATTTACAAAAAAATGCCATAAAACTATCCCCTATTTTGTAAACGCTATAACTTTTGCGCAAACCGATCAATAATCGCTTATTGCGATTTTTTTTACCAAAAATATGTAGAAGAATACATATCGGCCTAAACTGAGGAAAAAAAATATATTTTTGGGGGATATTATAGCAAAAAGTAAAAAATATTGCGTTTTTTTCAAAATTGTCGCTCTATTTTTGTTTATAGCGCAAAAAATAAAAAACCGCAGGGGTGATCAAATACCACCAAAAGAAAGCTCTATTTGTGGGGAAAAAAAAAAAAAAAAAAGTCAATTTTGTTTGGGAGCAACGTCGCACGACTGCGAAATTGTCAGTTAAAGCGACGCAGTGCCGAATCGCAAAAAGTGCTCTGGTCAGGAAGGGAGTAAATTCTTCCGGGGCTGAAGTGGTTAAAAAAAAAAAAAATTCTCTTATTACTTTTATTTTTTACACGGTCACTTTAATTATTTTTTTTAAATCGCCATTATTGCTGTCACAAGAAATGTAAACATCCCTGTGTCAGCAATAGTCACGGGTCAGGTATTTTTTGGAGGGTATGACTAAATAATAAAATAAATAAATAATAATTGATAAAAACACCGGGGTTGGTAGTCAAGGATTACAGCGTATAGTGAATCAAAAACCCCTCCCACCCATTAGAGCGGGGTCCCTCAACAACAGAATCGAAATACTCAAAAAACAAACCTGAGGGTCGAGAAGAGATCACCCAAATAAGTAGCTTCAAAAGTGAGAACCAACTGCAGCGTTTTTGAATATTTTTTTTTTGGGGGGGGGGATCTGGGGTCTATAAGGCCCCAAATCCCTCTTTTGCATTTAAGAGTAGTCAAAACAGCAAGATCAGCGTTTTTGAATGCTGACATTTTTTTTAAAGCTGGTGTTGTTGGCTGGCGAGTAAACCGGAAGTGACGTTGTGACGCTGCTTCGGGGTTACTATATGTGACGAGACACGATGAAAGCCGATTCCGGCTTTGTTTGGGTATCCGGCCAGCCAGCGGACATATCGGCTGGTCACTGGGGCCTCCTGGTGGGACGGAGAGCCCGGACATAGCGGCTGGTCACTGGGGCCTCCTGGTGGGACGGAGAGCCCGGACATATCGGCTGGTCACTGGGGCCTCCTGGTGGGAAGGAGAACCCGGACATATCGGCTGGTCACTGGGGCCTCCTGGTGGGACGGAGATCCCGGACATAGCGGCTGGTCACTGGGGCCTCCTGGTGGGACGGAGATCCCGGACATATCGGCTGGTCACTGGGGCCTCCTGGTGGGACGGAGATCCCGGACATATCGGCTGGTCACTGGGGCCTCCTGGTGGGACGGAGATCCCGGACATATCGGCTGGTCACTGGGGCCTCCTGGTGGGACGGAGAGCCCGGACATATCGGCTGGTCACTGGGGCCTCCTGGTGGGAAGGAGAACCCGGACATATCGGCTGGTCACTGGGGCCTCCTGGTGGGAAGGAGAACCCGGACATATCGGCTGGTCGCTGGGGCCTCCTGGTGGGACGGAGATCCCGGACATATCAGCTGGTCACTGGGGCCTCCTGGTGGGACGGAGAGCCCGGACATATCGGCTGGTCACTGGGGCCTCCGGGTGGGAAGGAGAACCCGGACATATCGGCTGGTCACTGGGGCCTCCTGGTGGGAAGGAGAACCCGGACATATCGGCTGGTCACTGGGGCCTCCTGGTGGGACGGAGAGCCCGGACATATCGGCTGGTCACTGGGGCCTCCTGGTGGGAAGGGGAGCCCGGACATATCGGCTGGTCACTGGGGCCTCCTGGTGGGACGGAGAGCCCGGACATAGCGGCTGGTCACTGGGGCCTCCTGGTGGGACGGAGAGCCCGGACATATCGGCTGGTCACTGGGGCCTCCTGGTGGGACGGAGAGCCCGGACATATCGGCTGGTCACTGGGGCCTCCTGGTGGGACGGAGAGCCCGGACATATCGGCTGGTCACTGGGGCCTCCTGGTGGGACGGAGAGCCCGGACATATCGGCTGGTCACTGGGGCCTCCTGGTGGGACGGAGATCCCGGACATATCAGCTGGTCACTGGGGCCTCCTGGTGGGACGGAGAGCCCGGACATATCGGCTGGTCACTGGGGCCTCCTGGTGGGACGGAGATCCCGGACATAGCGGCTGGTCACTGGGGCCTCCTGGTGGGACGGAGATCCCGGACATAGCGGCTGGTCACTGGGGCCTCCTGGTGGGACGGAGATCCCGGACATATCGGCTGGTCACTGGGGCCTCCTGGTGGGACGGAGATCCCGGACATATCGGCTGGTCACTGGGGCCTCCTGGTGGGACGGAGAGCCCGGACATATCGGCTGGTCACTGGGGCCTCCTGGTGGGAAGGAGAACCCGGACATATCGGCTGGTCACTGGGGCCTCCTGGTGGGAAGGAGAACCCGGACATATCGGCTGGTCGCTGGGGCCTCCTGGTGGGAAGGAGAACCCGGACATATCGGCTGGTCGCTGGGGCCTCCTGGTGGGACGGAGATCCCGGACATATCAGCTGGTCACTGGGGCCTCCTGGTGGGACGGAGAGCCCGGACATATCGGCTGGTCACTGGGGCCTCCGGGTGGGAAGGAGAACCCGGACATATCGGCTGGTCACTGGGGCCTCCTGGTGGGAAGGAGAACCCGGACATATCGGCTGGTCACTGGGGCCTCCTGGTGGGAAGGAGAGCCCGGACATATCGGCTGGTCACTGGGGCCTCCTGGTGGGAAGGAGAGCCCGGACATATCGGCTGGTCACTGGGGCCTCCTGGTGGGAAGGAGAGCCCGGACATATCGGCTGGTCACTGGGGCCTCCTGGTGGGAAGGAGAGCCCGGACATATCGGCTGGTCACTGGGGCCTCCTGGTGGGAAGGGGAGCCCGGACATATCGGCTGGTCACTGGGGCCTCCTGGTGGGACGGAGAGCCCGGACATAGCGGCTGGTCACTGGGGCCTCCTGGTGGGACGGAGAGCCCGGACATAGCGGCTGGTCACTGGGGCCTCCTGGTGGGACGGAGAGCCCGGACATATCGGCTGGTCACTGGGGCCTCCTGGTGGGACGGAGAGCCCGGACATATCGGCTGGTCACTGGGGCCTCCTGGTGGGACGGAGAGCCCGGACATATCGGCTGGTCACTGGGGCCTCCTGGTGGGACGGAGAGCCCGGACATATCGGCTGGTCACTGGGGCCTCCTGGTGGGACGGAGAGCCCGGACATATCAGCTGGTCACTGGGGCCTCCTGGTGGGACGGAGAGCCGGCGGACATATCGGCTGGTCACTGGGGCCTCCTTGTGGGACGGAGAGCCCGGACATAGCGGCGATGGGGACGTCCCCTCCAGCTGCTTGTGATAACAATTGAGCGGTTGCTTACCCGCATTGGTTGTTATCACAAAAAAGCCGACCGCCAGCTCTATAAAAAAAACAGTAGCGGGGTGATGCCTGCAGCTGTATATCACCTGGTACAACCACTTGTAGCAGAATGATGTACAGCTATGAGATTTTGCATCAAGTGGTTAAAATGCAACTACTAGAAGTACTTCAGTCTGACTTCCTATCAGCCTCGTAGGTTGCTGGTCACAGACCGGAGCAATGTGTCCCATGTTTCCAAATACATGACAACATTGAACAGTAAGGTCTCCATTCTATGAGGCCCCTTCTCATGTGAGTGATGTGCTGTCATCCCAGAGAAGTACAGACACTTCTTTGGGGAAGGATCTCATGTTTTTAGCCCAACAGAAATCAATTGGAGCGCCTGAAATACACACATAACACATGTTTTTGTGTCTAATAGCCAGTCTCCTCCTCCAAGTAACCTCCTTCCAATTGGCTGGAATAAAAACCCTTCCACATGAACATACATGAAAATCACATGTAAACACAACTGAAGAAGCCGACACTCACGTGTGCACCTCGCTTTAGCATGTTGTAATTGAGGCAGAACTGGCCAATCAGTCGCTTTCTCTAAATAGTAACCATATTTTCTGCAGCAACCATGTGACCAGAGTCTCAGCAGCGCTGGAACGAGCGATTTCCCAAAAAGGATGTAATTAGGATTTATTAACCGCTTCCGGACCGTCCCACATATATATATATATATATATATATATATATATATATATATATATATATATATACTGCGGCAGGGCGAC
Organism: Lithobates septentrionalis; assembly: GCA_037952835.1. Lineage (NCBI taxonomy): Eukaryota > Metazoa > Chordata > Amphibia > Anura > Ranidae > Lithobates > Lithobates septentrionalis. The sequence goes on along the minus strand of JBBDGP010002569.1, from coordinate 348 downwards.
CCTTCAGAGCCAAATCCTCTACCTGTCCTGTACATGATTTTTTTTTTTCTTTGGGTCGGGGCGCCGCCGGCGACCCACTGTGATTGGACACAGCGGAAGCCAATCAGCGGGTCCAGTGGACTTGTTGTCTGCTGGGACCCGCCGATCGCTCCCGAGGCAGATGGAAGGGCGCTCTGTCTATGTGAACAAGGCAGATCCCCGTTCTGTCAGAGGGGAAGATGGAGATCTGGTGTTTCTGCTAATCAGGAAAATGGATCTCTGTCTTCCCCCAGCCAAATCACCTCCCCCATAGTTAGAAAGCACCCCAAAAGGAATACAGATAACTGTTTGATCGCCCCTGATGTTAAC